>JAHQIW010006908.1:0-38142 GCA_019055375.1 Parelaphostrongylus tenuis | reverse complement strand
AAAGAGCTTGCTGCGTTTCGACTAGCAGCAATACCAGATACTTGTGGCTTAGGCGTTTCAGAATAGACCATGGACACTGGTAAAGTAAGGCTGCTTACAGTGAAGCATGTAGTCCTCGCTACAAAAATATGTCGTACGTTTTGCTGCGATAAATAAGACTTTAATAATAATTGTAATTTTCCAGGACCGATTTTATCTTTTCTCTTTTGCTGCTTGCTCTTTGAAATTTTTCATTTTTACTCTTGAATAGAGACAATTCATGTGTTGTGATTAAGTATTGAATACATTGTCGGCGATTATGGTTGAAAACTTCATATTTGAAACTCCAAACTTTCCCGCTAACACAAGCAGTTTCTATCCTTTACCTTGTCCTCTGTGGCATCACTCCACATCCAAGCACTGTGGCGCTGTGGCTAGCAGTGATATCATAAAGGTAAGAAGTTTTGTCATATTTTAAAGAATATTCATTAAACTCAATGATGTAGAGTGGTGTGCAAAAACGTTTGCGTCAGCCGGGATTTGAGCCCAGATCTTACTCTTTCCGGGAGCATGTGCTAAACCGTTGCACCACCGACGCTCGTTTTGCACTCCACTCTTTCTACGCTAGAATGCGTTATCTGTCAACAGCCAACCGTCTACGGTGTGGCGGGGCAGTCATTATTGACCTTAAACCCACTTTTGTTGACAGATATTGGATGTATTCATAATATAGAATATTCATATATAGCTATGTAAAGGCGACGCAATGGACTCCACTGAAAGCGAAGTTACTCTACTTACACTGAGACTGTTCACGAGGTAACAACGAATTTGACACTGAGGAGATGTAGTCAACGTCGACAGTTAGGAAGATATTCTTCCTCCTTGAATTTCAAACGGACTTTAGAATCACATCCCGTTTATCTCAAAAAATTCTTTGAAGACGTTTTTGCTATTCGAAAGAGTACGGAAGTCGATTAATGAGAAAAATATACACGTCAAATGTTGAATTAAAGCAATAAATTTGAAGAGCAGATTTTACAAAATGTTCCACTCCATTAGATGCATGGCTTGAAGTAAATTCCCATCATCTCATTTGTATTCCTGCGGCATAAAATCTTGACTTTTCTAAGAATAAAGAGATTCACATTCGGTAAAGATTTCGTTACGAATAGATTTCTGCAAGAAAGCCTGTCAAAAGAGGTTGTGATTGGCAGAAACGAAAAGCTTATGGTGCGAAATGTGACGATTTCTAAGGAATGCATACCGCATTCGTTTAGCTTTGATACTTTCAGCATCGTATCCCGCCATCATTGGGTTTGGGGAAATCAAAGACAGTAAAGTATAGAATTTTGTGCTAAGGCACAGGAATACTTTTGTTTAGTGGGATTACCAAAGGATTAAGAGCAGAAAGGAATGTGAACGCTACAGAAATGCGACTAAGGTGCCAATGAGTGGAGGACTCTTTGTTATCCTTTTTAACGTTTTATGCTCCCAATAAAGGCAAATGTTTTTACAGCATCGTCAGTTCCTCACGATTTTTCACCGCTGCGCCCAACAAAACAAAGTCTGATATTGTAACTTCGCATGGTGAAGTCTCATTCCACTGCTCACATCCCACTCTCTCAATGTGGGTGGTTAGCCCTTCCGGGATGGCATGTACGTGGACTGGTACACAATTGTTCAGAAACTTTTTTGCTGAATAGGAAAGTTTTTCTAGAATCCTAGCAACTGTTCGAAAGCATATTTCTCTCCAATTCCGGACATTAGCTAAATTTATGAAACGCTCTCGTTCTTGTATAGTGGCGGCTAAAATAAGGTTATATTTCTCATAAGTTTTCTTTTGTTTTTTCGTTTGAGGTTTGTGGATGACATCTCGCTGAGCTTCCAGTAGTCATTCAAGAACTTAACTCTTGAAAATTCAAAACTGAAGTTGGTTTTCAGAAAGTATATGAACACAGCGCTGTTAGAGGTGTAACGAAGATTACCTCTCACAACCGCAGTTATAAGTCGTCGCTAGATTGCACAAGGATTATAGGTACTTATGAGAAAAATTCATATGTTAGGGGCATTTTATCGTTATGAAAGAGAAAATTTCATTAAAGGTGTTTGCTTGAAGGTGTTTCTAGTAAAAAGAGCGGCTACATGTCGGAATATTCCTTATGTTTTCTATGAACAGATCAATTCCTATAAAAAACAATTATTTCTAGCTGTGACTAAACCATTTTTTTCCTTGATTTGTCAGTGTGCCGAGTTCATTTGATAGACTGTAAAATGCTGACTTTCTTACTGAACTTGTTTCGTTAATTAGCTCGCTGTTTGAAATTCGCAGCTGGTTTGTTGGTAGGTATGTAGCAAAATTTTCATTAACAAAGCGTTATCGCAATATTAAGATAGATTGTCATCAAAAAATCTCCCTAAGCCTTTCCCTGCCAAAGCGGACGTTCTCTTATCCTGGAAGTCATACTTTGAAAACGAAATCCGTGTCCTCGGGGTGATAACGCCGAACTCCATAATCCTTCGGCAAATTGTAGGAGTTGAGTTTGAGAAGTCATTTTTTGCAATGTATGGACTTCAGAAAAATTCATAACGAGGATTTATTAGTACACAGTACAGTAGCCAGATAAGCCTTGAGACGGCGCGCAATAATCTTTTTGTGCAACACTCATTCGGTAAGAGTAGATCTTCTTCATTCAAATTCTTGAGCATTTTTACTGGCGTCGCAGATTTTCCATTCAAAACATTCGCAACAAATTACACAAACAATCTAGTTGGAAATAAATTGTCTTTGCTCAGACATTAGCATCGATCAGCATTTTACCCTTGTTGCGATGACTTTGTAATTCGTACAATCAAAAGTAGTACTTCCTGCTCTTTCATCAGACTAGTGTTAGCCATTCGATAGCTGGAGAAATGGAGAGTTCAGCATTGGGCTCGCTTACTACAAAAGCCCATAGCTAGCTGTATCAACAAAGAGAAGATGCGCTTTGCTTTTGGGTCAGTCAGCCCGTTATCCGAACTTTATAACGCAATCTATTGGCAGTTAAACACCAAAATTTAAATGTTCGGAACATTCATATCACGAAGCAGCATAATTCACAAAAAATTTTTATAGATATTCGTACTATAAAGAGCGCCCATGCCTCCCGATAATTGATATTTTCAACAAGAAAGCGGCATCCATTCGGATTAAACATAACTGCCACTCTTACTGCACATTCTTGCCTCGTTGTGAGCGAGATCGTTTTTTCACAATCATCTCTCGTCCGACGTTCACAGAAATATTTGACTAAGCAGTGATATGTCGAGATTAACAATAAGCCCAGAAACTTTTTCGAAACGGAGAAGAAAACCCTAACTAATCACCGAGCGCTGCGTTTTCTATTGTCGTACGAACGGGTTAATCAATTCATTCTGTGTTATAGGTTGAAGAGGTAATCTGAAATCTTTCGCCTAAAACAGCACTTCGAAGCAAGTTTTGCCATTTGGCGGTAGTTGTCAAACTGATCCATTCGTTCACAAAAATGCTGTTCAGCCCATGACGACATGGAAGTTGGATTTCGAAACACTTTTCACTGGCAGCTGCACTCCATTGAGATGAGGAATTGTTCTGGAAAAATTTTTATCACTGTGCGATTCACATCACAGTAGCGAGCGTTTTAGTGGGTGATAATGTAGGATTCTTTCATATACAATACGTTAGCGAGAATGTTCCAACCCGGAACGTGATAAATTTTATTTTCTCTGTTTTGGAGGTGAAAAATCGGAAGCATTGCCATGAATGTATAACTGTTGGTCGTCCAATGAACTTTTATGCACGACGATTGAATTTGAATACGTAGTTCCGTGTCGAAACAGTACCGCATCATTTCAATTCAGTTGCTAAGCGGCGGACAATTTCACTGCCCCATTCTTCTTTGCTTTTCGAGATGTACACTATCTCAGCGAACTGCAATTAACGCAAAAAAACCCAATAGCAAATTTCTGGCTGAGTATCATGTTAGTGCTTGGAGCTCTTTTCGAATACTTCTTGCCCATAAAGAGAGACAAGGCACCACAGAATATCTCTTTACTTTTGCTGGATCAGAATTCTACCAGTACTATTCTCGCCAACCTGGCGCGTAGGAGGAATATAAGTGAGTTTGACACGCGCATGCATAACTCAGTCGGCCATATCTGCTTTACGACTGATTGATGCTTTAAAGGAGTTCAGCTTGTGTTCTAACGTTGCTCCTTCATTGTTTTGGGTGGAAAGTCCAGAAGACGTCCAACATCTGGGCAGGACCTTTGAAAGACGTTCCAGAAGGTCGCAAAAGTTAGTAGTTGAGTTAAATGCTGATTTGAAGCCCCACATAGAAAAGGCAGCCAATGGATTTGCGAATCGTATTTTTCTATGACTTTTGCAGTGTAATATCTTTTTGTATCTCTCTGAGTTTGTGCTGATATCAAAATCTCTCAGTTAATTATTCGCCTTTTAAAACTTGTCGCTCTGTGGTGTTAATCTGTTGATTGCTTTTGATTTTCAATCATTCATATGGAACAGTAATTCGTACTCAAACATGATCATGAAATGAACCATTCGTTGTAAATTTTCATTCAGAGTCATATTAAGCATATTTCTATGTAGGTGTCGATATGTCGATCAATCCAGGCAGTTGTCGTGGTTTCCCTGGAAGTGAGAGAATAACAATTATATCAGTAAAAAAATCCAAGGCTAAATCCAAGAGAAGCATGCGAGTGGAGTTTAGCATATCTTCCGAACACATTTATGCATTGTTACATGTTGTATCACTTATAAATGAAGGAGAAAAGTTAGCGTACCTGGAGATAAGGTAGAAAGATCATGTGCATCTATGGCTGAGATGATGTGTGGTGATTCATCTGAACGGAAAGGAAGTAGTGTAGGGAAGAGGTCATCACGTAAATTGGTTGATTTTGGGCCTGATTCGCCTTCTACAGGTTGGATATGTTCTTCCTCAGTCAGCCATGGCCGTGGCAAGAAGCCATCTGAAAAACTGGTTCATTAACAATTCAATTGGGTTCTGTAGGTTGTCAGTCTGATCAGATAGTATCTCTGGGAGCTTTAGTGATAAGACTGTTGTGTAGCCTCCAGGATGAACAAGAAAGTGTCTGAAGCCACACTGCCACTATAGAGTGACAAAGTGAATTCAGTACCAAACTAAATATGGTGCATAAAACTTCACTATTGATGGAAGTGTTTGCTGAAAAATTTTTCAATATTTTTTCTCATTTTTGTATTGCCTCCCAAGTGATAATAGTGCTTATTGATGTGTATCCGCAAACCTCGCTCGTCAGAAGTATCCTAAAATATGTCCGTAAGAATTTGAAAAAGCTCTATAGTCTGTGGAATTTTGCTCAGTAAAGGTGGTGATGATTTAATCAGCTCTATCTTAGATGTGTTTCGCATCTTCTGCTAACCAAACTGAAAGCTCTGTTACATTCATGTCGTAATCATTTAATAAATTCATTCATGAGATCGATTATCGCTGTTCGGACTTCATCATGTTATCAAATGCGGCGCCGTTCATTGTTCTTCGAATAAAACTGGCTTTAGTAATGTGAAATGGAAACATTTCGATGTTATGCTCGTCATTACGATGATTCACAAACGTGTTTACAATGATGTTGAACGTCTGTGGTGACGTTGCCGATGTTGTTAGAATGTATTGCTATCAATAATTCGCAAGATGTTGTGTATGAGATAGGACACATAATTATTTCAGTGATATCCCTTTAGCTTTTCTTTTTGGTCACTGTATCTAAACAATAGCCCTGACGGATTGATCTATTAGAGTCTCGAATTTTACGGCTTACACGAATTTGGATAAATAAGAGCTATAAAATGGTAGTTGAGAGAATTACTAATAATTAAAAAGACATGAACTGCGTGAAACTACTGTGCTTTGCGATGGTACTGAATGAGAAAGTTCTGTATCAAAAATGTTGTATACACCTTCTGTTCAACCTTTTCAAATATTAGAATGATGTTCGTATGAACACATCTCATCTCTTTCCATATAAATGGGAATCTCATCCATTTTTAGAGTGTAACATGATTAATTGATGTAGCTAGAAAGTATCAGATGCAACTCCGTGTCCGTTTTCCCAATGGTTTAGTACACCTACCTGGATTGACGCCTTCGGTGCCTATTCTGTGTGACGGTGGCGGGAAAGGAGGTAAATCAGGTCTGCCCCCTCTTGTAGACATATCCGGTGATGGCACTACTGGTGGCTGAGCCGGCAGTGAAACTACAATCGAATTTAATGGAAATTATCTGAAGTATATGTCATGAGTTACAAAATCACAAAGTTTTTGGAATCAGACCAAATCGTTGAGATTTGGGCACCATCTTTTATCATACAAAATAAATATATAACGATCATGCTTGACATAATGAAAGCATACTCATTCTAGCAAAAAAGTCTCCAATATTTGCAATGAAATTGCCGAGCTGCCCGCCAGGATGAAGTGGAAATGGGTCGTTTCCGAACTGAATTCTGTCTATTATAGGTATGAAAATAAAGCAAACATCTCCGATGTAATAAGAAAGATAAAGATAACATCATTGTTTGGAAGATGAAGGCTGCGAATCAGGAACTATTAGGTCTTTTCATAAGTTTTTACACTGAGGCAATAAACATCGAATTTATTAACCAGATATAATCAAAATTGCATAAAAACACTATTCAGAATATGCGACATTAGCCTGAACACATTTCTGCCACCTCTCAGGCAACAAATCAATACCGTTTTGTGCAAAATTTTCTAAGCATTTCTTGGCAGCAAATTTATCCATACTTGCCGCATCGTGGCCAGTTAACAAAGGTTTCATCGCAATTTGCTACTTGACAAGTACGAATTGGGACGCGATGCACAGAACGCCATGGAGAACAACAACCAGCCGGAGAGACGATCAACGCTAAGCGCTACTGTGAGTTCCTGGACCGCTGCAATTGGGCCCTCTCACGTCAACGTCGCCGCAATCTCACTCTGCTTCAAGAGAGCGAAAAGCTGCATGACGCCAGATTGACAAAGAGGAAGTTGACCGAGCTGGGCTGGGAGTTGGTGGATACTATGGGTAGTGTTGTTAAGAAATTTCAATTACTTCTGGTTGACAAAGTTGGTACTCATTGCTCTAGTGCTAAAACTCATGAGAAAGCCTAATAGCGTAATCTGATTCAGTTGCTTCTATTCGATGTGTGACATCTATCGTTGAACTTTACCTGTAACTGGCTCCCCAGATTGACACCGTTAGTTCCCGCTCCAAGGCCAGAATCGACGCCGACTCTTTCATTGGCGATAATCACGTTATCGGTTCCTAAATATTTAGCAAACACTCTCGGTCTTTTTTAGTCTCCAACGCATTATTTGAACACTACGGCGTTCATACACTATTGAATATCCTTTGAATGCGCAAATCAGCCACTTTTCCTGCTTCAAGATATCTTATCTTTCTGGAAGTTAAATAACTGAACGTTAATACTAAGAAGCTTAGCAAGCTTCACTTTTTTTTTGGATCTCGCGAAAAATATGATTTAGGTGCACATGCATTCGACTACAATTCGATGCACTACAATCGACAGCGCATCAGGTTAAAGCGTGAATCCTAAATAATCGAGCCAACTAATGAAGAGGTTCTGTATGCTTTATCACATGTATTCGAAACCATGTTCATTAACATACCACTTATTCCGACGCCAGCTGGGTTTCCTGATATACCGAGTGCTCGATGTCCACCGAAACCAAAAATATTAGCACCTTGACTCAACTCCACACCCCATCCTCCATTTGGTGTTGGCCTCAGTGAAAATTGACCAAAGTTTATTTGTGCCAGAACTACTGAAAAAAGACATCGTTTGCCACAGATGAAAAATTCACGCGATAGTATTATTTCATACTGGATGACTAGTATTCGTTTCAGCTTCCATCTGTAAGACGAGATCAATGCTACAAGAAAGCCCGATCATGCACCCGTGGTTGGTTTGCACTAAAAACAAGGAAAAAAGTGACCTATCTTGTATCTCCTAATTGTTATTTGAGCCAGCTGGTTATGTGGTCTGTTAAATGGGCTCTTGTACAGCCGATGCATGTGTTTTGACCTAACAGTCTCGTCATTGGGCAGAACCCTTGGTCTTTCAGCCAATCCTCTGTGGGTGCTCCAGTCTTAAGAAAACACTCAAAAATGACGATGTAAAAAAGTGAGCGTTCTACAAATGTGTGGCCTTTCAAATTGCCGAAGCTATTTTAATCACGCCATCGTGAAAGTGTTCCTATCCTAAACTGCTAGGGTTACTGCCGTGTGGAAAGTCATAAATGATAGATGATCAATTAAACCTTGTGTTTTCAAATGCTTGAAATTTTTTATGGACTTAGCAGGGACGCATTTGTGTTATAAATCAGAAATCATAGAGAAAAAAGAGAGAAAGTAATAGTGCTTAGGTCCTGTAAAAGTGGACATCTAGAGTAGCGCATAAAATTTTGCAGAAATTTCTTGAGTAAAATCAAAGCTGGGTGACGGAAGAACCTTGGTAAGAACCTATGAATACTTTGCCGTAATAATATGAACTACACAAGATGAGATCATAATGATCTTTATGGAATGTGACTGAATGAACGTAACAGGCTGGTTGAAATAGCGAAGCAATTGACTGAGTGGTTATGGAATGATTCATTTGAAGACGACTGAAGTGCAGATGATACAGTTGATGAGATATGTCTACTAACGCCTAGAATTCGAAACTAATTTTCCGATAGTCACGGATACTTTACTTAATGAATGAAGCACTTGAATGAGAACTTTATAAGCTTACTAAAGAGACCTTTATCTATCTACTTAAAAGTGGCCATAATTATTTCTTGAATGTTATTTCGTTGCAAAGTTGAGTATAATCAAAAATTGGAGAAAAAAATGAGATTAACATTCTCGTAGAAGGAATCGATGACAAAAGCAATCTTGAGCTCATCCAGCAGATACACGCTTGATATTATTAGTTTTCCTTTGTTTTGACCATATTTTCAATGGCCATATTTTCACTCTATGGATTTCAATACCTGAACATCTCGATGGAGCTGATCCGTTCCTTCCCACAAAATCAGCATATACCCTATCTCTACATTTCATAAATAAAAAATATAAAGATGGAGTTCTGTGGGTTAATCATCTCTCAAAAATTAGCCATGTAGCCGACTTCATTAAGCATCGTGAGGGGTAAATGAGTGCAAAGCTGATCTTTAAATGATCCACGGGGTCGCGTCGATGCATTCAGTCAGTGCTGTTATCCTTCCAGATAAGTCAGATACCCAACTGGCGGTGCCGGAGGAATGGAATGCTGATCATGTGACATGGGATCGAATCAAGGACCACGTGTGTATTGCATCCCATTACATTGCCCCGCAGACGCCTCATTATGTATATATAGAAAAATTAGTGATGTACCCTATTTATCAACCAAAAAGTGAAAACGATTGGAGCGATTTAACATTGGTATATGAATAGACAGTGGAACGGAAAAGTTCTTTCTATTCTTTCTAATTGAATAGACGCGAGCATCAAAATGGGACATTTCTGGTCCATACAATCTGATTTTTAGCTCGAAAAAATGAGGAGACTTGCATCTTATAAGTAGAACACAAGATCTCATGATCTTCAGTATATTAGAGCTCACAAAGAAATGAGAATATAAGCCTAAAGTTGTAGTCAACTACTTTTTTCGCACCGCATAATTGCAAAATTAGCTCATGCAATTCGAACTGTGAAAGTTGGAAGTCTAAATTTTTTTGCGGTTATATGATGCATATTAACGATTCAATAAGCTGATATTTTACATCTTCAGTTACGTGAAGACGAAAGTATTAGGCGATACTGAGGATACAATAAGAGGTGAACAACGAGAGGGAAGACGAAACGGAGGAAACCGCATGGATGGGCTTGAAATGTAAAGGCTACATTAGATTTTCGAAGTACTGACAAGTTTCAGAAGCATGCTTTTTGTTTTGAAAAAACAGGAACTTCGGACAACTCGAAATACTTTACCTGAAATGTATAAGGAGACAAGACAAGCCGTATCTATCATGATTCAGTGAGGACAGGATTGCAAAGAGGCACGGTCAAAATCTTGTTGCCGACAAAGTGTAACGCAGCCGTTTTCACACCACTATTGTTCACTACATTGCGACATTTCTTCACAACAGACAAATTTGCACGCACCTAGTGTTGGTGTAATCACATAACTATGTAGTATATATATATATATATATATAATATACATATACATATCAGTGGAAAAGGAATTCTGAGTTTTGATTGTTGAAATGCGTTATAATATAACGTATTCTCAAATTTATGATCACTTCATGCACCATTTTAGTGCGCATTTCTCGCCTTATGTTTTGCGGCCAATGACGTATTACTTGCTGATTACTTTATAAATATTTCAGAATGAAGAAAAGGATGTCTATGGTGCGAAAGTAATTGCGATTTCAAACCGTGTATATAAAATGGATCCTTAAGTATCAAATACAACTCGCAAAATCAAGAACGCATTTGGCTTAGAAAGTGCTAACAAACGTTTAGTTATCGATGCGCATTCCAAGAATATTTTGACCGCAATTTCTTTTGTATCAACCTCATCAGAAGTCATGGGAAGCGTAATGATCAAAGCTGATGCTCTCATAACAACACGATATGTTGGAAGATTCAACGTCGACGATTCTGCCATTCTCGCCGCTTGAATCAGGTGGTAAAAGTAATTGTGAGTTCAGCACGGTTCAAAACCGCCATTACTATTTGAATCCCAGTACTTGTACCATCCAGTTCGTCACCTCGCGTTCGTCGCTTGAGTGAGAAATTGTCTTTTCGTTTACTTTCATTATTATTTGAGCCAACTTGCCATGTAGTCTGGTAAGAGCTCTTGTACAGCCCGACACACGTGTTTCGTCCTTACAGACTCGTCAGTCGGGCAGAACCCGTCGTCTTTCGATCTGTTTACTAGTCAGTTCTCTCAGGAACCCTACGAGAGTTACCGAAGACAAACGTTTTTACACGCTATGTCGATTTTGTGTACCTATATATATATATATATATATATATATATATACAATATATATACGGTCATAAGCCCCTTATTATACTATATATATATACTATTTTCGTTCACGTTATAGAATATTGGTGCTCTTCAAGCATTGAAGGTAGCCAGGATGGGACGTCACGTAGGTTGTTCATTAATGATTTTGGGGTTGGAGAGGAGAGCAGTGGAAACCTCACGTAGAGCCTCACTAACCGCTCGGTCATGAGCTCCCATATATATATATATATATATATATATATATTATAATATATATATATCAGTTCTATATATATACATATATATATAAATCAGTTCAGTAATATCAGTATATGTATATATATATATATATATATATATATATATCAGACGAACTTGAACTTGATCTGCACTTACTCCCTCGAGAACTGTACTTATCGCTTCGATCTCGTCGACTGCAGCATTCTATTGCTTCATAAGAATGGGATCACTAAAGTCGGCGAACGTGTTTTCGTCTGAGCTGAGTGAAGGTAGAGAGCAGCGTAACTGCGCTAACGAGTCGCTGAAGATCTATAAATATATAATTTGGATTAATAAAAATATTAAAAATTGGTGCTTGTATTCAAAAATTATCAATCCCCAAGCGATGTGTCATACGTTTGCCAACACTCGCGTTATCGTAGAAATGATTGCATGCTTATTTAGATTAATACATGCTTGTACTGCATACAGATCATCTCTGTACCAAGTCGGGGTTTTTCTTCTATGTGCTACCAATTTGTCATCTGTGAGGGATGGCAGGTTTGCCTAGATCGAGATATCGAACCAAAAACTGCGTGTAAAAACCGTGGCCACCTTTGATCACTGCAATACAACATATTTCACGTCAGTGAGCTCACGAAACGTGAGATACGAGTCTTTCAAAACTAATTGATGCTTCGATGCTTGGTTTGCTATTGCGCTTTTCTTGTTAAGTGCTTCTCCAATAAATACATAGCCACTGCTACCAAAGAAAAGTAACTGAGAATAGAAATAGAAGAAGAAAAAGACAGACAACAGGCAAGTTTGTTTTGTTGAATGGTGGTTTTGATTACAATAAATCGATATTTTTCTGTCGATGTTAACATAAGTTTCATTAATTTAGCAAATGAGTTCATGATGAGCATGTTCAGCAAATGAGTTGTAAACGATTATACATCAAAGGCAATATCAATTTAAGTGATAAAAAAGTGAAGATATAACGAGCCTAATAAACGGTATGGTTTAGTTTATTCAGAGCCAGTGAACGGGTAGGTTGTGCACTCCTCATAAAATGTAAGCTTAGCCATTTTCCTATGTATATGATTTGAGTTATCGAGGAATCACTGTGGCGGATTTGTCCTTGGTGCGAGGCAAGGTCCATCTATGTTCTTATTCTTATTCAGCTATGTGCTTGTGCCAGCTTCTACGGTTTTCGTGAAATCCTTTGATAATATTTCACTGAAAGCAGTACTTATCAGGAGACATTGTAAGGCGTCAATGGTTCCAACAGTCTCCCACTCTACTAATCATCAATGACTTAAGACAAAGCTCCCACAAAGCATCTCAGTATTAGATAACCTTTTCAACTGTTTCGACTACCAGGCAGCTAAGGATGACACTCCTGCTTTGGTAACGTCTAAAATTTTTTGGAATCCTGGAAAATTCTCCATCTCTGAGCTGACCTTTGTCATTAATTGGTCAACGCTATATATCACTACTCGATAGTAAAGAACATATTACCACGATGACGGCTCAGCTGTTTTGGGGTTTCCACAATAAATTATTTTTATTCCAGATTTTCCCTAATGGGATAGAGATTTCTGATGGAGGAATTTTCTGCTGTATAAAGACATTCTCCTAAACTATTAGCAATCATTGGAAAGCTAAAATCTCGGCAAATTCAGTAGCACTTTTTTCGAAAACGCCTTCTTACAGCGCTATAGCATTCAGAATAATATTGTGTTTCACGGGCATCGCGCGTCATCGACGCATCGCGAGGATTTTTGTTATTTATTTGAAAACTTTTTTCCAGTCTCTTTTTATTTCCAATATGCCCGCTATTGAGCTTAAGCCTAAGTCTAAGCGGCCCAAGCGTTGATACGAAAACCAAGTGAGGATGTAGAGGAAATTTGCAAGCATCATAATCATACTTATTGTCTGAACTTATTTTTTAAAGCGAAGAAAAATCCTAAATTCAATAATAAAAGTTCAGCTCCATATGTAAATCGCGCTTGCGCGATTATCGATTGCAGCTATCGACCCACCACCACATACACTAACTGATAAGCAATGAGCTGCGTGTTTGAGTTCAGTTTTACTTTACCTGCTACAGTGCAATAAAATGGCCTTTGATGAACAAGCCCAATTTTGGAATCCGCCGAAACTATCAAATGGTTATAAGTAGTATGAAAGAATAGCTCTATCGTGAGCAATATAAGCGCAATAAGAGCGACGCATGTGAAACATAACTTTATTTTGAATGTCAGCACTGTAGGAAGACCTTCCTGAAAAATTGCATTTCTGAATTTCTCAGGATTAAAGTTTACGAATAATCACTAACAGTATGGCGGAAAGTTCTCGCTCGGGAAAAAATCACCTGTAAGAATGTCTAAGGTTTCACCGATGTTGTATCACAGATACGCACTTCGGAGGTATCGCCCCCCTCATCAGTGGCCCACGCATTGTACTGAGCCCTACTTTATAGCAGGGATAGAGAGACGTATGTGGTGATAGCACAACGTACAGTCATATTGTGTTATCGCCACTTTTTCAGCCCATGGACTGCGGCTGGTAGATATAGATTGATCAACCTCATCAACTGTTTTTCAACCTCGCAATAAACATTCAATGTATCTGTAAGAATATTTAAAGCCTCACTGAGGATATAACGTCAAAACCACACGCGTTTCGGAGGGCTGAAAAAGTGGTGATCACTTAATATCATTGTATGTTGTACTTTCACCACATACGTCTCCTCATCCCTTCTCTAATTTAAGGTTCGGTGTGGGGCCTGGGCCACTGATTAGGGAGCAATACCTCTGAAATGCGTATGGCTCTGTAGTAAGAACCTTGGTAAGGCTTTTGATATTCCTACAGATTTTATTAACTATTTATAACAAGGTTAAAAAGCATACGATGAGGTGGAGAAACTATCTTCAAAAATTCGTGCCCGATAACATAAAAGAGCCCTTATTTGCTTTCTCGATATGTGGGTAGCGCAGTGAAAGTGATGCCATTCACCACGCTCGAGGCTTGATTGACCGGAGCGAAACAAGCCTTTTGTCTAATCAAGTTCGGTATAATGAGCCGATAATTCTCTATAATGGTGTTGCTCACCTACAGTAATTGAGAGCGCTCTTGGGCGGCATTGCCGGAATTCCGGAAGGAACCTACTCGGCCAAAACTCAACCAAATTCGTTAAGAACACTGCTGCCGATCCGATGCACAAATTCGAAGCCCTTAGTGGATGAGAGGGAACGAGTCAAATCAAAGTAGCGCTTAAGCCCACAGGATACATGAAGTTGTGTCATCTAAAAAAAAATGAAGTTACGCAGTTTTTTCATTTTTAGAAAGTTGGAGCACTGATTGCACTTCGCAGAACTGGATGGAAGAAATTGTTGTTGACAGCAATCCTAAAACTTGCCCAAGGGAACTGTTATTTCGAAAAAATGGAAAGTGAAACGTAAATTAGGAGAAGGAGGATTTGGTGCCGTTTATAAAGTTGTGAACTTGGAGACCCATACTCCTGTAAGCGTTTTGCAATTTGATAACAATTCTAGAGTTAAAAGTATTTCGATTTCAATTCGTTGAGAAAATTTACTGTTTTCTGAAAAACAATGCATTCAGTGGAAAGTCCAGATATTTATCTGTTCCGCTTCTTCTTCAAGACTATTAAGTTTGAAAATAAAGTAGATTAACTTCGAGAATTTGAGACTACAACCAATGATTAATTTTTGCGCATACCTCTTTATTACTCACATCCTTCTGTCTAGTTGATCCTTCTATCTCAAAATGTAATAGTTATACTAGCATCTGTGAAATGAATCTCCTTATCAGAAATGAATTCGCTACGAATAAGACTTAGTCAACTTTGGATCTGTTCTTAGTCTGTTCCTTCAATATTACAACGATCCATTTCTTGCGAGTTCCTCTCAAAAGCTCAAATCCTATGTATAGTGCTGATCACTTCAATTTTGCTGCATTATAATCAAACAAAAGACAAATTGATTGTCGAATTAGTTTCCTTTCACATCAAGACAATTCAGCCATATATCGAGTAGCATGAAATTCCGAGGCAATAAAACTTGAGACCCTCGACTTAAAAAAAATTGAAGATTTTGCCCAATCCACGGGAGATTGATTGACGACTCTTTGACAATCGACTTCTCGTGGACGTCCCCTCTCTTTTCTTGTCTGTCTCTTTGTTCACGGAATGTCTTCAACCAACGCTGAGCTGTACGAACATCGCAAATTTCGTCACCATACGCCTTTTAGATTTGTCGATGAACATCAGGAGCGTTGGCAATCAGTATGTAGTGAGTGGAGCAGCAGGCGAATTTCTTCCATGGACAGTTCCATTCTGAAGGCTGTCTAAACGAATGACATATAGTTCGATACACAAGAAAACAGGCTTTCCAGTAATTTCGAGCTCGCGCAAAATACATGTGTAAAAACCATTTTCTCAGGCATCCGGCAGAACGTTTTTTTATCCTATCAGATAAGAGCAACATTTAACGCATCCACATTACACAGCGTAGGATCCATTAATTTTGTCCTCAGAAATAAGCATATTAAGGAGACAAGTTGAGAATCGGCCTGCCAATAATGCGATATTGTCATTGGGTAAACAAAAGTGTATGAAAATATAAAAATGTAGTGTTCAAAATCGATTCGGCCACTATATGATTTTTCTGCGTTTCCTTTATGATTTTCCGTTTTGACAACGTCGTTAAAAACGATGAGTAACATATCAATGCTTCCATTTCTCATGATTTTCAATTCTTCTTATTTGAGGCTGCACTGAAAATCGAAACTCATAATGATCATGAAGTGCTAAAATTGGAAGCGAAGGTAAGAAAACGTTCCTGAAAAGCAAACAGATTGGAAAATGAGAATCTAGAACTACAGTTTCGAAAATAGTTTTAAAGTTTTCTGCTGGGTTGTGTCATTCGGGAACATGATCCCTAATTTGATAATTCTCTTCTGTGTCCTATCGTAGACTATATCGTGATTGGTACGTGCATCTGCGTGACGAACTGTGGTGCACAGCGAGTTGTTCATATTACTCTGAAAGGGTATCCCAAATCAAAAAACAACTGACATTCGCACCCTGCGGCCAAACTATGTTCACTTGAACTAGTTCTAGCAATCATGGTTTTCAAGCACAGCTCAGTCACTAATTGAAATGTGGTGACGGCACGGGTATGATTTCCCACTGACCTTAGTACTCTAGGAGAATTTGTCCAACGAGCAAGTTATTGCTAAGTTGGAGTTGTGAAGCGGGTGCAATACGTAGGTAGTGTTGGTCGCTCAAACATCAAGGGTCACTAAACATTCTCCCTCACCGCAGTCCGCAGCATGTTACCAGACTTTCATGCAGCGATAACAGGGCATCCAAGTTTTATCAGTAGATTACGTGAGAACTGTATAAATCAGATCTGTATCATACTGTCACCTCTAGAATGCATGACGATGTCGAATGGAAGGCACATCAGTAAACGACTGATCAGCACTGAACTATTTACTCTTTGTGATGATGTGTCCGAAAAAAATTTTTAGTAGGGTAAGTATCGATAGCGCAACAGGTTAACACGCGGGCTCGAAAAGAGTGAGATGCCGGGTTCAATACCTTTTTGGGAAACAGGACTTTACAAATCTCTTAGCAATATCCAATATATATATATATATATATGAAACGTATATAGATATGTACCTTTTTCTCCTTTGCAGAAATTGTGCTATATTGCTCTTAATTAATAGTGATTTGTAAAAAACGACTGTTCCAAGTCTAAGCGTAAAAACCGTTCAATCTTGAGAAATGTTGCATGCTCCTATTCGAATTCTTTGAGATTAAATTTGTTGTCTGCCTTCCAATTCTATGGCTCAATTTTCCGGTATTGACAGATAACAATGATAAGATTGTCGCTCTTGTCTTTTTTCGCTCTGATTAAGTATCAAAATATTACACAGTCTTCGAGAAAGGTCCTATCACGAGATCAGTGTAGGAATGTGTCGCTTTCTGCTCTACCTTTTGAGTCTCAGCCCTTATTAATAAATAAGAGCAAAAGTTTTTATCAAGAATCATATGAATCTTTATTCTTATCGACAGCAAACTAGTTCTTCCGATGTTACATGTTAGTGCTGAGTGACAGTGATTTCTTCACTAAAAGCGTTTTTTACGAGCGCCTTTAAGATTTGAAGACTGGTTGACGACACTTCGAGTGACGAGGAGTGATCACAGCTGATACAAGACGGAGATTTACGACTTTCTGTAATGTTCACACGATCAGGGGCACATCAGATGCGTGTTATTTATCAGGTTTTTCTCATAAGTTTTGGCACTAGAGCAGTGAACGTCAAATTTATTAGCCAGAAACAGTTAGAATCGCGAATTTTGGTGCCGGCCAATTGCGCATTTTCCCGCAAACATTTTGGTTCATAACTTACCTGTACCTGGTTCAAGATGAAACTGTCTTGGAAGCAAATTTGCTTGCTGTTCATACACGATTGGCGCATAGGGTAAAAATGCTAGTGAAGCGGCGCGCAAGGTCAATGGAACTTGGGGTGATAATAGAAAAAGCGGCTAGGAAGTGATTCGCGAAGTTCAACGATGGAGAGAACAGTATGAAGACCAGTCGCGCTGGCGCCGCCCGCTGGAGGCTCCATTAACCTTGCACGCCGTTTCATTATCATTTTCCTTTACGCACCATTCGTGCATATATAGCAAACGAATTTGTTCCCACAGCACCCCAATCTTAAAACAATTATTGGTAAATTGTATACCAAAATGTTTGCAAGCAAATGAACAAGTGATCTATACCAAAATCATGCAAGATGAAATTTTCT
This sequence comes from Parelaphostrongylus tenuis, assembly GCA_019055375.1. Classification (NCBI taxonomy): domain Eukaryota; kingdom Metazoa; phylum Nematoda; class Chromadorea; order Rhabditida; family Metastrongylidae; genus Parelaphostrongylus; species Parelaphostrongylus tenuis. Next base: position 20,010 of record JAHQIW010006908.1, on the reverse strand, counting down.
GCTAATAAATTTAATGTTTATTGCTCTAATGCCAAAACTTATGGGACAGTGTGATAATTATGTTATCTGCCACCCGAGATCACAAGTGTCACAGTGCGCGATCACAGAGTTTCTAGATTTCAAATCGTTTCCTCAAGTCCGCCATCCACAAAAATCTGCAAACCTTTTGCACGTGCCTTCAGCTGCTGCTTGAGAATTTGTTTATTTTTCCACGAATGTTGCTGCTAGCTGTTTGAGTCGGCTGTCTTTGGAGGCCTAGAATGGTCGTGGTATGATGCTGCCACGTGGAATACAAGGAGTGAACCTGCATCAGACAAGTTTAGTCCCAATGTTTGCTTTGTTGGAGAAACAAGAGGATTGGTGACTCTGTAGTGGGCCTTGAATAGGGTCAAAGTAGATCAAGACAATACGCATATATAGTAAATGAAAGGAGCACATGTGGAGCAGTGGTCATAGGGTATTATATCATGTAACACATATAGCTTCTGGGTATTCACACTAATCGGTGCAAGTCATTGGAGTATTGTGGGAAGGAGCTCAGTGCTGATCTATTCTTCACGAACGCGTCTAGTACTCGACTCCACTATGAATCACAAAAGTGTCTGAATTCTTTTTGGCACATGAATTGACTTGTGGTGGGCTACCGATGTATGAAGTCCAGCTTTTTTCATTTTACCACATAATCTGTGGTAGATTTTTATCGATTGCGGAGCTATGCAGTCATTCTTTTTGTCGGGAACATAATCGAAAAAAAAATTGCGTTTCTATTGCAATGCAATTCTAACCAATGTGCTACGAGCAGCCTTGCAGCAGTATGTGGGTGTGGCACATGATAAAGGTCAGTTAGTATATTTGGAGAAACTTTGGAAGATTTTGGCTAAACTACCTGTGTCAGAATATAATATTAGAGTGCAGAGTGAAAGAGTGAGATCTGGGTTCGTTCTCAGCTGACGCAAATGTTCTTGCACACCACTCTACGTATTGGGTTTATTATAATATTAGAGTTACCTCCGATGATAGATTTCAGATTTTACGTGCAGCTTGGAAATTCTCCATTTGTTCCACATTTATTGGATTCTGGAAAGAAACCGACATTTCGTATATAGTCATAACATTACTTGGACCAAGTTTGAATAAAATATTAAGGTATTGATTGCTCAACTGTCATTCTACGATAAATAATGATTCCATGCCATTACAACTTTGAAATTCTCCCTTTTAAATTGGCCAGGAATGAATATCATTCAGGATTTTCGGCAAAACATGTAGTATCTCGGCACAAGTTCGAATAGCAATCAATTTACTTTACGCAATTAAACAGCTTCATGACGTATGTTCCAACTTTTTCCACTTTTTTTTTTCGAGTTTTTAATTTTGGAGGAGGTGCCAAATCGGTACATTTTGATTCACATGATTGGCTATTGTGAATTCATGGTCGAAGCCGCGTATGTTTTACATGCGAATCACTAATTAGAAACAGCTTAGAGTATCGATCCAAACAGTTAATGATCGGTGGGAAACTCTTCATTCTTGATCGGAATCGATATTCGATTAGATTGATTGACAGCTTATTAACAAGAATTCATTGTATTTACTATTCAGGAAGCTTTGAATCCGAATGCTTACCTGAACTGAAAGCTTAACGACACCATAGATTAGCACTGATTCCAGAACGGTTTCCTCCATCGTGATCTGAAACCTGCTAATGTCGCTGTCGGTCCAGTGGGCACACCACAGTTTCGTTTCATTCATATCTTCGATTTTGGTCTTGCCAGACAGTATATCATGACGTCGGACAGTGGACCATCAAAATTGCGAAAACCTCGGCCGCGAGCTCAATTCAGGTGACTACGAGCTACAAAAATTTCATATATTCAATTCTCGACGCGTTATAGCAATTTCCAACTTTCTTCGCTTTAGATAATTATTTTTGATTCTAAAAACTGAGGATTCTAATTGGGTTGAACGCTTCTTTCCTATGTCTTACCACCTTGCCATCTTATCACACCAAATTTAATGCCTATAAAGTGACAAACAGGTAGATTAGGACTGAGATGGACTTTTAGAACATCATTGTTAATCAGTCAATGCAACATTAGGCCGCAAAGAGTAAAAAAGTGCACTCAGTTCCCGAAATTGATTTTAGAGGCCACTTTTGAAACGATTCTTTTTGTTCTCGGCAGTACCTCAAGCGAAGAGAAACATGGATTTTACAAATATGGACTCATTAGTGCAAATAGTTATGAGTTCATGTTAAAAACAATGATGTACAGCGCAAAATTATGGAATTTTACCAATACTTCAAACTGATTTCCTTTTCCAATTGTCGTCTCATCCGATATGTTCTATAAGTCACAGAAAAGTGGCACTTTTTGAGTTGCACATTTTGCTATCGTTACTTTGAACAGCGTATTCTAGGGGCACATTACGTTATTGTTCCATAAACTGTACATGAGAGAGGAGAACAAGGCCGTGACGATGATCTGTGGTGCCTTCTCTATCTGCTCGTCGAACTTCGAGAGACCTTCCATGGGCGAAATCCGCGTACGTGAGAACTCGTTTACATTTATTTATTTCTCAGTGATGAACAATGTAGTGTTTACGCCGGGTACTGATTTACTCTATTCTGTCTCGTTATGAACTTGCATAAAATTGTGAGATATGTGGCCAAAATTTAAGAAGTCGACACTGCTTAGTCCCAAAGATGTCCACCTTTTTTGCGACATCATCATATATCGTGGACGTGGTTCTTGTGCATATTCGAACTGCACGATAGTTTGCTGCAGCCAACCGATATATCGAGTCAGTGCTGCAATGCAGCAAACATTCTGGTACAAAAGCACTTCCTGAAGGAGTTAGAGGCTCAGTTGCGTCATAGCGCAGTTTCGAACAAGTCACTAAATGTGTATTATGAAATCGCTTTTTTCAGTTTTGATGATTCTGCGCTCTATTTCTCACCTTCCGGTGAAATCATCGTAAAATTTTACCTATACTGGCATTTTATTGGGTGTTCTCATATGATACTAAAGCAATGAACACAATTTACATAAAGCAGAAGTAAAAAAATTGCTTTAATAACACTAGCAAAAGCGTGCGTCATCAGCGTGAGAACATTTCTGCCATCTCTCAGGTAACAAGTCAATCACACGCTAATAAAAACTCGCTATCTTTTGATTGAAAAAGGTTGTCAATCCTCGACGCAATTGATCGATGTCTCGGAACTTCTTCTCGCTTAGGATGTGCTCCAGCGACCTGAAAAGGTGATAGTCAGAAGGCGCCAATTCAGAAGTGCATGGAGATTGATCCATTAACTCGCAGACCACTTTGGTCAACTTCCTCTTTGTCAATTTGGCAACATGCAGCCTTGCGTTGTCTTGAAGTAAGATGATGTTGGGGCTACGGAGCACGGCTGGTCCTTCGAAATGTTGCTATTGGATACTCAGCAAAGAACCGAAACGCTGTTCGCCTAGACACAAATCCTTGAGCCTTTCGGTTGATGATCAAGAATGCAGTCTGTGCATCGCGTCCCAATTCGTACTCATAAAAAGCAAATTACGATGAAGGCTTTGTTGAACGGTCAGGATGCGGCAAATATGGACAAATTTGGTATCCAGGGAAAGCCCAGAAAATTTTGCACAAGGTGGTATTGATTTGTTTCCTGAGAGATGGAACAAATGTCATCAGGCTGATGGCATGAATAGTGTTGCTAAGCACTTCTAATTACTAAATTGAGAGCAGTTCCTCAACACCAGCGAAAAATTTAGATTTTATGTTTGTTTCACACAGCACAAAATATGGGAATATCTCAGAAATAATTCCATAAGAAACTCCCACTGTAACGTTCGTTATAGTGAATCAAATTTTGATCCACTCTTCGGATATCAAATGATGACGATGGACAAAATTACGCTCAGAGTTTTGACACGCTATTGCTAGAAGCGACAACTTTCGGCAAGAACACTGTAAAGGAGATCTGTGGTGCTAAAGGTGAAGAAACTGTGAATATCAATGCCGAACTCTACTGCAAGCAGCTGCACCGTCTAATGCGTTGAAGATAAAGTACCCGACATTTATTCGTCGAAAACGCGCATTGTTTCAGCAAGACAATGCTGGACCTGACAATAGTGTAACGGATAGAGCACGCATTCCCGGAAAGAATGAGGTGCGGGTTCTAGTCCTGCCTGGCGCGAAAGTTTTGCACATTGCTATACATTACTGGGTATATATTTGAAACATCATACCACCGCTGAAGGGGGTTAAATAAAAAACGAATATCATATGAACGAACAGTTGAGCCATATAATTATCTGATCAAGTCGCAAACAAAAAATTATAGGAGTTTAACTGAGAAAGATTTATTCAGAGATGGAGATCACATTTTACATCTGAAGAAAACAACCACTTTAGAAGTATTGCTGAGGAATTGTCCTGAACAGCTCTTAGCGTTGGCAAAACACTTGATGTGAGCACTGCACTGTTTTGGAAAATTAGTACTTTTTGAGCTATTGGAAGTTTTTCCTGAACTACGAATAACTATAGGACGCTCAACTATTATCTACGACCTGACTATTTCCTGCTTTACAGTTTACTTATGAAGGTCATGGATGCTGGAAATTATAAGTATGTCATTTCAATGCAGTGTTTCGTGAAGGACGTTCGCACGTTACGTTCTTTCAGATAGCAGAATAGGTCAATACGCATGAAAAATGTTCAACATGCTAAAATGCCCGTGTTGTCGTTTCAGGTTTTCAGAACCATACGACTGGGAACTTAGAACGTCCATTCCTACAGAATCGCCGTGAGTCTAACTCATAAGCTTCACTCTTTTTGTTATAACGGCTAAACAGGTTTGATCAATATGATTAATAATTGGCAGTAGTGCGAGGGGTACCCTGGTAGAGTGGTTGTGATGCTCGTCGCGGCGCATAGCTAAACCCCATCCCACTCTCCGTCAGTCAACAACGAACTCTCTGTGGAACACCACAGGCAAGCTATCCTCGAGATTGCAAGAAGACTTGCTCAACCGTGCGCATGTATTCTGATACGTTCAAGAAGCAGACGGAATATACGAACAGAATGCTAGAAGTACTGGGACACGCACAGTGCACAAAAAAACTGTATAATCGGGCCAATGAAGTGTAAAAACCAGTAAAAGTGTGAAGGCGTGTGGTATCACTACTACTAGACTAGTAGCCACCATAATGAGAGAAAGGCCCCATTCTCATCAGTAACCAACAATTTTGGAAGGGATTTGTAGTCTGAGAATTAACTGAAACTAGTGTTCAGTTGTCAAGTGCATCTCGGTCGCTATCTAAGTCAGTTTTTACAGCGATACAGCAGCAGATTCCGCCGAACTGAGCCGGACGGATTCAGCGGCATTGTGCACTGTGAGTTAGCTTCCAATTAATGATTTATTATTTAATCACAAAAAATTAATTTACCTGGTAATTAAGAAATGTGAGAATGGAGGAATTCGGTAGAGAGAGAAATTCTCATTCTTTTCATAATAGTTAAAATTCATCTAATATATTCAGCGCTTTGTCCATGATTCAAGTCAAATGAAGGAAGATTGGGTTTTAAGTAAAAATATTGGGTAGCTTAAATGATAGCCGCTATCGCTTCCGATTTCCAGGCAATTGATGACAATCCATTTCCTGCTGAGTACTTTTCTTACGATCCATTTGGATTTTGATTCCTCAATTAATGGACGAAGATGGCAAGAACACTCAACCCGCGACTAAGCAGCTTTGAAATTTTTTCATTTTATGAACAAAGCAGAATAAATCTTCGCTAATCTTCATATACAGCATAATATGCTAATAAATATATCCTTTGAATGTGTTTAATACGAAGCTTACTCATCAGTGATATAATTATGTTTTAAGCTTTCCATTCCAAAAACCGAAAGACCATTCATATTTTTCATAAACATTAATTGACCCAACATGTCATGTGGTTTGTTATAGGCTCTTGTGCAGCCCGATACACGTGTTTCGGCCCTGCAGCCTCGTCGATCGAGCAGGCAGGTCTTTAGCGAATCCTCAGGGGTTCCTCTACATCCCCAACACTTGAAAAACGATATAATACATCCGCATTTTATTTCAGAACGAAAGCCTATTCATGTGGGCTTCTGCACTCAGCGACATATAAAAGGAAACTGAAATAAAATGGCATATATATACATATTTATATATATGTATATATATATATATATATTACCATAATACTCGACTTATTTCAAAAATCACTTTGAGTTATGAGTAGAAACGAATACAAAACAACGATACCTGCTAGGGATTTATTTTGATAATAAGAAAAAAAAATCAGTTATTTATGTACATGGGGTTGAACAGTTCATTTGCGGATTTTCTCAACAAATTTGCGAAAGCAATGAACAAAAGTTTGCAAACATTGAGCATGGTTGATAACTATAAAAGCAGAGACAAAAAAGATTGGTTTACTTAACGAGAAGGGAAGAAGGAGCAAAACATGCATAAATCGACTTGATCACATTTAATCTAAACACAATGATGCTGAAGCGATAATGAATAAAAATTTGATGCTGAACATGAGCTTCATATAGCAGCTCGTCGGGCTTCGTCGATGTAAGCTGGCCCAACTGGATTATACACTTCTTGATCGGTAATCGGATGTGATAATGGTGAAGGTACAATTCGTCGGGCTCCCGATCCAGCATCCACATCTGAAATGGCAAGCTATAAACGAAACAAATAAGTACACTACCGTGAAGCTCAATGTTTTGCATTTACTCAGCACTGTCTGATGTATATTCAAAACATCAAGCTAAAACTATAACTTACAATATACTCTGCCTGGTTCCTTTTCAATTCGGATCCTTTCCAGTTCGTCGAGTAATTTTGAACTGAAGACATTTATCCTATCTAACGAACTTATTCGCTTAATGCCAAGGTTAATCGAGTCGATTTTGCGAATTCACCATGTCACACTTATAGATCAGGTTTTCTATAATTTACAACTTCCATTACACTCACTTATAATGAGCTTTCAAGTAGTAGATCGCAAGGATCATCATCGACAAGCAAACGATTAAGAAAACCACATATATGAGAAGCATTTGATACACAGAGTCGTTTGTGAATTCTGAAAATCAATGCTCCTTCATTTAATAAATCAGATAAAATGGTAAAATGATTAGAAGCCGGCAGATGTGAATTCAAATAAGGAGAGGTTGAACCGTTCGGCGCTAATTAATCTCTAGAGCATGCGATAGTCATTAGACTCCACTCGCAATGCCGTAGAAGCCATTGAACCTATATCTGGCATATACGATAGATTGTAAGAACCTATCCTTATATTGAGTCAGTGCTTCCTCCTGGACAAGTTTGGCACCTCTTTTGCCGAGTTCACAAAGATGGAAGGCTTGGTCATCCCGAGGCAAGCGATAGAACCAGAGAGCGCCTGTGCATTACAGGCCACCTCTAACCACATCGCTACACGGACCTATTTCGTCCTGTATTACGCGTTAAGCCAAAAAACAGATGAATAGTTAGTTGAAGAATCTTTGAGGATAAAATCGATTAAACCTAATCAGCTTGATCAAGCAGCTTTTTAAGATTACTTTTAGATTCATCCAATTACTCTTTCTTGAACGACTATTGTACAACTTATTTGTCTGACGCTAGTTGACAAAAAATAATCAGATTTCTGAAGCACTCATATCTTGGGAGAGCATGAGAGAAAAAAAAGTTGCCATAGATGGAGTGAAAGTAGTTTCACGAGTTTTATCTCTTACTTCTCAACAATTGCCACGATTTCTAAACTTTATTGGTTTCCCATGTTGTTTTCTGTATAATGCCTTAGTCATTATAAGAGCATGGTGAAGATTAAAGGATAAAGCTCATGGCTTAGATGAATCGCTAAGGGTTGTGCCATGTAATCGTCGTTAACTTTTAGCTTCGTTTGAGGTGATTGTGTGCTCATCTCGCCTTCACAATGTCTTGCGGTTGCCGACAGCTGTGTCGAGTCACTGCTGCTTATCCTTTTAGACGAGTCTGCTATCAGTCTAGTATCAATTCACCGACCCCGGAAGGATGGTGACTTGCTGAACCATGAGTGCGAGATCGAATCACCGACCCATGGACGATGCAGGACGCGTCGCAGAATAGGATGCGAAATATAATAAAAAGAAAAATGTGGCGGTGATTGCTGATATCCACTTTTTCCGAAAAAAAAACTGTCTAGAACAAAAACATTACGAATGTTTCCACACTAAGCAAACTCTTTACCATGAACAACATCACAGAGAAGATTCATCAAGCTATTGATGTTTCCAGAGAGAAATCGGAATGGGATTCATTGGTTTTGAGCAGGAAACAGAATTATTCTGATTCATTTGAATGCATATCACAATACTGCCATTATTCGATTCGTTTCCTCGCATCCTTCATCTAAGATGGTTTTTGAACTTATTGCGTCTGGGTTTCGCCATGTGTGTGGGGATTGTCGCCTTCTATATGAAAGTGCTATGTGAATGCTTGTAAAGAGATTTTTATCTTAGTAGTGGGATGCGTGCCAGGGCGTTCCCACGTGAATTAGAGAATCAGTTTATCCTAGACATCTGTGAAATCGTTTTGTCGAGCCTACAATGACTGAAGGCTTAAACTTGCATTCGAATAGAACAAAACACAACATTTGCCTTCTCTCTATCAAATATATTTGTGTACGAATAATTAGATCTCCCACGAATCTCTTTAATAAGATACTGCTGGGACTCAGCTATGCATGCAGCCTCAGGTTATTGCATATGCTGATGCGCTTGTAGCCAAGCTCCCTTGTGAAGATCTCGATCAAAACCTCGCTTTGGGAGACTGCGTGGAGGAGTGAACCCTTTCTTTGTAATTTCAAGAAGAATTGATGACAACCATAAATCCATTACATCTCACTGTGACCAAGATAATTCTTTGTTCAATTACGATCGGAGGGACTATTCTTCCAAAGTGAATTACTTACTTAATTACTTAGATACTGAGATGGTCCGTCTTCACTAGTTGTGCGGACCCCAGCACATATTCCAAATGGTATATTGTTGGTCGCGTTTATTATGATCCTTGGCTTCCTGATGTAACCTTACAATAGCTTCTTCAGGTCTTCATGACGTCGTTTCTAAGGATGGGTTTTGGCGGCGGAAACTCAGCTGGGCTTCCCACAAGTTGGTTCGGAGATGGTGTTAGAAAATAAACCGACCGCTTACGGATGTAGTAGCCGAAATCCGAAATGAATTAACACAGCGATATCGCGCCATATTTTATTTTGACGTGCACTTTTTTCATATTACTCTTTTTCGTTCGAAAAAAACGTCTATTTAATGCCTCTCAGCTTTTTTTTTGCTGAATTTTAGGTTATAAATCTTGTGAAAAACTTGTTATGGGGTGATTTTTTATCCGCTCATCGTCAATGGCTTACAGAACAGAAAATTTTTTCTACATCATAAACACCAATGCTGAAAGATTACATTACCCATGAATTCACTGTCATCGTAATATTCGATAGATGTATCCATCTTCTTCGTTCTGAAAAGCTTTCTCCTGATTCTTATGAAAAACAAGAAATCTCAAATCATCAATAATTGAAAAGGCGGAGAAGCAAAGCAACATAAACCTAAACTAGTACGATGACGATCCGACATCAGACCCGTTGAGGACGTTGAAATATTTTTGTTTTTGCGAATTCGTAAAATCAAAAAGCATGGCAAATATTGAATTAAAATCGTTGATTTGAAATAATCTGATAGACACTCTGTTTAATACATGTCGATCGGTCGTATAATATCTTTTATGCAGCGCATCTCATCGACACGACAAACTTCCTATTCCGCCTACCCGTTCAAGGTTTCCAGTAGAAGCAAAGCAATTTCACACCACTTTCGACGATTGCAAAAATAAAGTGAGAGTGGAACACCGGTGTATGACCCTGGCGTACCAACCCCTTTTTGAGCTTAAACCATTCTTTTTTGGAATTGTATGAAGACAAAAAGGCCATTGAATGCTAGAAGTACTAGGATCTACGCAGTGAAAAAAGGCTATAAGGAAGAATCTATAAAGTGTCCTAAGTGAATAAAACTAAGTTTCTTGTGTGGACAGCCTGTATTTTATTTGGGACTCTCTTTGTTGTTACAACTGTGACAGTCACTGAAAGCTTGCAAAATCCAGTGGATAACTTCGCATATTCCCACCATTGCGTGAGTAAGTACGAGATTCCAGCCGCGCGCAGCCCGCGAAGTGGCGATCGTTGGGTGTATATGCCTTACGGGGTACCCAACGGGGTAAACTTCTTCAAGAATAATCACACGCGTGATCACTGGTTCAGCCTTGCACCTTAGGCTCATCAAGCTTTTTACTCCACCGATATAGGCAAATTGAATCAGGAAGTCAGAGAGGATGACACCGCTGCCTTCATTATCTTTTAGCAAGATCGATGTTTACGAATGTTTTATATCTAGACAGGAAAGTTAATATGATAAACAAATTAGCAATTGAGGCAGGCAGGATAAAGAGAGCGACTTTAGGCTTTCGAATAAGCGTTCGATTCCATTTGTTGTATCACTAAAAGTGATTAAGTGCATAGTTACCCGAGCAAGCGAATCCGCATACCGATCTACCACCTCAGTATTTCTATCCTTCCATGCAAATTTCATTGACTTGCCAAAGACACCAGAAGAATAGTGTTTAGCTCGGTCGAGAAACGGGGTGGAAATAATGGCCGTCCCATTGTGTATAACCGGGCATCTCTTCTCACTGCGCTACAGTGGATTTCGGATAAAACGAGCCGGAGAGATTCATTTGATAAATTAAACCAGGGTGTAAAATTAAGATACTCCGATACCGCCGAAGTTTCTATTTACTTAGCTGTCTAAGTAAGATTCTAATATACTGCACTAATATCTCGAAAACCGACTGTTTTTCAACCTCGCTATTGAATCAGTGATACTTTCCATGATATAGCAATCACCATAGTCTATATGCAAACTTTATTCGACTTGGGTCAAGACCTTCTTCTTTTTTAGAGCCGATGTTTCAAATTGATTGTTAGTAGTCGTGGATCCTCATAGTGGACTCATTGTCTCTGTTGCCATGCGAATGAATATTCTTCTGGAAGTACCATTCGAATTGTGCCACGTACGTGCTTATCGCATTGCTTTCTGATATAGCGCATCATGTGCCACTGCGCTACTCTCTCCCACCTTACTCCTGCCCTAGTAATAGCACTTGTATTCTGGAATACATTGCCAAATTTGCTAATATATCTAGCTCTACTTATGATCCAAATATATTGCCATTATTTGAACGGCGAATAATGAAACTGATATAGAGGCTTGTAAAGTTTCAACAGCCAAGGACGCCCGCTGAATGATTATAAGTGAGTTTATGGAGAGAGGATCATACCGAGACTTTGCTCCATGTTGCTCTCTGATGCAACGCATCACTAACCATTGAACAACCCCGGTTCTCAGTCTTCGAAATGGATTTTAAAAATTCAGAGAATGTCGCCCAGATTTCGTTCCGTGTACACAGATGTGCACTTGTAATTCAAATACTTTGTTAATATACATGAAACCAGCATATAACCAAGCATCTACAGCGAGTGACATTCACGATCTTCTGTATACTCGCATTAAAAACTTTCTTTGTTCCTATCATAAGCAAAACCTTGTACAGCTTGCCTTCAATGGATTACGGAAGGCTTTGAAAAAAAGTCCAAATGGCTCTGAAAAGGAAGATACCGCCAAACGTCAGCCATTAAATTGTCAATGTGCTGTATTACTATTGTATACAGTAGGTGCTCTTATTAACAACCTCGCATCTGTCTATCATGAAAACACACTGAAATACTAAATTTGCGCCGAAGTTAATAAATAGTCGATCTTGGAGGCAGTAAAGTTTACAAAGCTCTGTCCGAGAGAGATTTTATACTCATCTTGCCTTTTTCTAGAAAAAAATTCTATTATTTTATATCAAACTCCCATGAAGAGATTATTCACAGTGGGACACGGTAAAATTGAACGCATAAAACATCAAGTTTACCGAAGTGTTACAAAGATGAGGCGGTATCGGATAGTTTATTATTCGTTTGTCGGAAATGTAAGTGCGTTTTTAACTCCTTATTGATTATTGCCTGTATGGAAGGTCTACAGTAACGACTCATTCAGCTGATACAAATAGAATAGTTTTTGATAGATCTGTTATGGAATGGAATAAGAACACGTGTGCTAAGTTGAAAAAGGACAGAACAGGTTTTTCTAGAAATGCGTCAAAAGATTCGATGTTTCAAGCTTAAAGAGAACATTTTTAGCTGTGGACAGAGTCATAATTTACAGTTCACTTGGATGGAGTGCTGCACACATGTGTCGGGAAAATTGGAGGTGTGCAAAACCTTCACCTCGAACAGCGATGTGATACGATGTGAGCAGCACCACACGAATTATCTGTTGGACTTTGTGTACTATCATTTTTCTAGTTATAACAACAAAAATCCAAATCTGATTGCAAGACGTCGCTGCATTCATCTTTTATACAAATCCATCATACTGCTCAAGAGATTAAGCTCTTTAGGACTTTTCACACACACTGAGACCTGATCGAAATAGGCTTTTAGCGAGGAGAGACTCATATTATTTTTCACTTTATTCGGCCTGTAATACTTTTTATGCGTAGGTCCCAGCATTTCTAGCACTCGATTCATCTCTCCTCGCTTGCTTAAGGATTTCGTCTTCTTCACGAGCGTCTCAGAATACACGTCGGCTACGTCACCTTGCATTCCTGATGATAGCCCGGCTGAGGCAATTCGTAGGCGTTCGTTATTGATTGCCGGAGTGTGTTGGGAGACCGTGAGATCAATTTTGGGTCGAAGATTATCAATTACTTAGGAACAGTCCCTCCCCCTCATCTTGCTCATTCAGGCTGTAATTTTTGGACTACTTATTCGATCCGTTTCACAGTTTTTTTTCCTTTGTGCAGATCACAGTGCTACTACCAGTATTCGTTTTTGGTCTTCTACTTGAACATCATAGAATAATGATTGAGCAAGTTTTTTTTGCAACCTCTAGGATACTCTGACTGTGGTGTTTCTTAGGGATTTCCTATTGACTCCCTAAGAATATGGGGGGTGGGTATCAAGCCGCGTCGCTACAAGCATCACAGCTACTCGGCCGCACTCTTTCACGTCGTTATTAGATGTTAAATTTCAAAGGTGAATATATACTGAGTTGATTGTTGACATCGACGGGAGATACGTGTATATAACAACCCTTGCGCACTGAGTTTAAATGATCAAGCAAAGAAAACATCAACATTTCAACTTAGCCTACAGCTACGGTGGTATCCTGCGTTATTCAGCATGCATGTTTGTCTCCCTTCTTATTGTTTCAATGTAGAGTGACAGATAATCAATTACAAATCCTCTTATCAATTTGACGCTTCAAGTTACAATAAGCTCGCTGTGATACCAAGCTCTGATGTCAGGGATTTGCACGCTATTGGATCGCCTATGATTACGTTTTACGAGAAATCTGCAGTCAATTTGCATCATAAATGTCTTCATGCGGATATATCTACTATGCGGAGCTTTAATTTCTTCCTAAGTCTCCCAATACTTTTACTCAGCATGAAATCACTTAGAGAAGTGCAGTCAAGAAATTTAGAATTCACAAACGGGTTTACACACTACAGTGACTGCTCAAGATGTGTTTGCCCTTGTGGAAATGAAGGAATATTGTAATAAAAAAGTAAAGAGATATTTTACAGCTAAACAATATCTTCGAGGGCTATCGTAGGTATACTAGACTTTCATTTCAGATGTATAGTTGTGATGAAACAATGTACGCAAAGGCTTGGCTTCAAATGTCCACTTTTGACTATTTTTTAACTACTTTTTGATTTTTTTTTTGAATTGACACTAGTTTTGGCACGAAACGCAGATCCATGAGATAGCAACGGAAGCAACACACAGGTCCCTGCGAAGCTTAGTGCATTCACCTTTATGACTTTTTTTTTGAAAAGTCGTGCAGTGCAGAAAATGTGTTTCTGAACCCTTCTTCTACAACATCGCTGAAAGAGATGCGAAAAAAAAAGTAAATTGGATATGTTTGTTGTTCCGTAAAGCTTGATATTAAAGAGTAGTAATTAGCATACGAACTGAGCGTTTTTTTTTCTGGTATAATAATTACGCTGCAGAAGAACTTCATTACCTATCGACACCAAAAAAACACCAGAAAACCTGATGTCGAGCGTTGTGGTGCAAGGGCCAAACCAGCAACTTTTTTGGCGAAGGAAGACATCATTGAGAATTCTCCACTAAAGACTGACCACAGCACAAGGTGGAGCCAACGCGGCGGGCCTGCCGTACAAAAGTGTTGGTCGCTGCCTGACCACAAGCTCCTAACTAGTTTATCATACAAGGCATGCGATTTAGATTTTTCGGAACTGGAAACTGCCTTGATGTGTTGGTTTTCTGTCGTTTTTCAGTTAACTACTTCTCTAGAGATATTTACGCACTGCTACTGCTAAGACCACGAACCTCCCTCTTTGAGGGATCCCGCCCGGTTAGTTGCGAGGGCACGTGGCGCGTCCCCAGGTGGTGGATAGGGGAATAAAACGCGAACCAAAAGCGACCATGTGCTTCCCAGAGACGCAGGTGGATTCAGGGGACGAGCTCCCTGCTTCTGCAGTGTCGACTTGACAAAACTCTATTTCTACGAGTCAAGTCGGCCAAAAAGCCTGCAATCAAGCGGCTGGGAAGTACATGGGAGGCGGTTAGGAGTCGCCTCCAACAAATAAGCTCCTCCCGCTCCTCCGAGAGAGACTGGCAAGCTACTCGTGAGTACCCAGCCCCCACGTTTAGAGCCTGCCAAGCTACACGTTGGGTATCAAAAATGCCAAAAACAGTAGCAAATATGGGCCTCATTCCCTGACCCCGAAAGAGCCCCTGGTACGGCAGCGCCAGGTAGGACGAGTACGGAGAGGCTGCTAAAATCTCAGGGCCGAACTAGGCTGCCAAGATCGAAACGGACTAAAATGACGATTTGTACGTACAATCCAAGAACCCTTGCTCACAAAACCGCTGTAGAAGATCTGTTGATTCAAGCAAAAAGAATAAGGTACGACGTCATTGGCCTGGCTGAGACGAGAAGTCGCCATCCTTTTCACGCTGTCTATGACACCGGAGAAGAACTGTTCCTTGGAACATGCGATCGCAGAGGTGTCGGTGGCGTTGGCGTCCTCGTCAAATCGAATTTGACCGTGAACATTGATTCGTTCGAACAACTAACAACCCGCATCGGACGATTACGGTTGAAACGATGTGGTTCTATGCCGGCTTTGACCATCTTCGTTGCTTACGCACCAACATCAAGCTATGACGAAGACGAAGTCGAAGCATTCTATATGGACCTCGAAAAATTCTTCAGAGAAGATCATACATTCTTCAAGGTCATTGTCGGAGATTTTAACGCAAAAATTGGACCGAGAAGAACGTCTGAAGAACGTCACATAGGGACCCACGGACTAGAATGGAATGAACAGGGTGAGAGGCTATCCGAGTTTATCATGACGACCCAAACCATCCATGGTAACTCGCAATTCCAAAAGCCTCTCTCTCAGCGATGGACGTGGGAGTCTCCCAATGGAGAGTACCATAACGAAATAGATCACATCATAGTAAATCGAAGGTTTTGCCTGACCGACGTCGCTGTTGTTCCCAAGTTCTACACGGGATCAGACCATCGCCTCCTTCGCGCAACGTTCCGATTTTCGAGGAGAGGAGAGAAAGCCGCTAAATTCAAACAACGAAGTCCCAGAACTACCATAAACTGGGATGTATTCAAATCATTCGTCGGCTCTTGGGAAGATACCGTTGTCGACAACATCGACGAAGAATACGATCGACTCGTTGAATATCTTCACGTTGGCGTTAAAAAAGCCGAAAGTCCTAAGGTCACGAAGAGACGCTTGTCTCCGCAGACACTCGAGCTGATACGTCAACGTGGAATCGCACGAGCCGCAGGCAACCGAAACCTTACGTCAGAACTTGCGAAACGCTGCAGAGAAGCGATTAAAGAAGAACTCAAAGAGAGAAGAGCAGCAGTTATGGCAGAAGCTGCAGAAGCTGGGAAGAGCATTCGCAAAGCCCAGCGAGGCTTCGCCAACTATAAGACCAAGATGATTGCACTCCGATACCCTGACGGGACACTTACAGCTTCCAGAAGGGCTATGGAGAAAATCATCCACCAGTACTACTCGGATCTCTTCGCTAGCCATGTTCTCTTACCGTCATATAAATTGAAAGAGGACGAATATGTCGTTCCACCGGTCCTTCCTTCCGAAATCCGACATGCTATATCGTCGGTGAAAAACAGAACAACACCCGGTCCAGACAGGATTCAGACCAGAACACCTGAAGAACCTGCCGCCAGTTCTCATCAACACCATGGCTCGGCTCTTCACTCGCTACCTGTCAGAATGCAAGGTCCCTATTCAATGGAAAACCAGCAAGACCGTATTGTTGTTCAAAAAGGGAGACCTTCACGACATAGGCAATTATCGCCCAATCTGCTTGCTGTCCGTTGTCTATAAACTCTTTACTCGAGTCATCCTGAACAGGATTGACAGAACACTGGACGAAGGACAGCCATGCGAACAAGCAGGGTTCAGAAAAGGATTTAGTACCATGGACCACATCCACACGATCACAAGACTCATTGAAGTTTCGCGAGAGTACAAACAACCACTCTGTCTCACTTTCATCGATCTGAAGAAAGCCTTTGATTCAGTGGAAACAGAAGCGGTTATAGAGGCTCTGGATAACCAGGGCGTCCCTACTCGGTACATAATGATCCTTCGTGAGCTTTATAAAGATTTCACGACCAGAATATCTCCATTCTACAACAATATCACCATTGACGTAAGAAGAGGGGTTCGACAAGGCGATACAATATCGCCAAAACTATTCACTGCCACCCTACAAAACGTCATGCGAACATTAGAATGGGACGAAATGGGAGTGAAAATTGACGGTCGACAATCAAACCATCTTCGCTTTGCTGACGATATCGTTCTCATAACACCAAACATCAGCCAAGCGGAACGAATGTTGACTGATTTCGATAACGCCTGTGGAAAGATCGGTCTTCAACTGAATCTAACGAAAACAATGTTCATGAGGAACGGATGGGTTTCTAATGCCCCATTCACGCTCAACGGAACGACAATTTCCGAATGCTCCAGTTACATCTATCTAGGTCGTGAAATCAACATGATGAACGACCTAGCCCCAGAGTTGAGCAGGAGGAAACGAGCGGCTTGGGGAACGTTTAAGAGCATCGAAGATGTAGTGAAGAGGACAAGGAACATCCGACTCCGTGCCCACCTTTTCGACTCGACAATTATCCCTGCCCTAACGTATGCAGCAGAAACCTGGTCGCTACGTAAGCAGGATGAAAGATCACTTGCCGTTATCGAACGCGCAGTCGAAAGGTTGATGCTAGGAGTATCTCGTATTTCGCAAATGAGACAAAGGATCCGAACTTCCGACCTACGTCAACGATCGAAAATCAGAGACGCCGTTCTACACGCCAGGATATCGAAAATAAGGTGGGCCGGACACGTGATGCGCTTCAACGACAACCGATGGACGAGAGCCGTTACCGACTGGATTCCTCGGGACGTCAAGCGCTCTAAAGGAAGACCACTGACCCGTTGGTCCGATTTCTTCACGAAAGCGATGGAAGAAAGATATGATGCTCAGCAAATTCCTTGAGCAAGGAGGACCCACTGGGCTGCTCTTGCACGCGATAGGGAAAAATGGAAGAGTTGCTGGTACCCGCTCGAGTCACTCGAAGATCAACGGGACGACAGGTGATACAGGTGATACAGGTGACTGCTAAGAATTGAGTGATGAGTGAAAGAAAAAGAAAGAATAAATGAAAGAAGAGCTATCGATATCATGGTGATTCTGATGACATTAATTGCTGTCTTTCTGTCACTCTTAACTTGCTTTTGGCATAGCTTTACAAATGAGTTCGTCGTAGTTGATCATACTTCATAAACAATGGGAAACCGATTGATAAAAAGTGAGAAATTGACGAGCGTATCAAGCAGTGTAGTTTATTGTATACAGAAACACTGATTTAACAGACTATGCACTCCAAGTAAATTGTAAGTGAAGTCATTATCTGATTTACGTAGAGTTTTCTAAAAATTTACGTGGTGGATTAGCCGCTAGGGTAAGGCAAAGACCGTTCTTGTCTTTTTCAGTTCTTATCTGTGTGCTTGTGCCAACTTTCTATGACATTCGTAAATTCGACTGATGAAATCCTACGATTAAAAAGGTACTCATCACTGCATTTCATGAGAACCCAATAGTTTCAGCCGTCTCGCTTCCAATAATTGATCAAATGACGTGGGTCAGAGTCACTAGAGAGTTATTCAATACACCTCTAAACACTTTATTATTACTTCTTTTCGCTAGCAGGCAGCTGGAGTTTTTTACACGCCTTTGCGTAATGTCTGGAATTTTTTCAGGAACTTAGAAAAAATTGTAAAACCTAAGGTGACTGCGTTGGTCAACGAATTTACATTCTACGTCACTGTTCGACACTAAGGAACATTTAGGGAGCGATGAGGGCTCGAGCCGCTATGTTGAAATTTGAACAATTAATGATCTTTATTTGCTCGATCAGTGTGTGGATAGCGCAGTGGTACTGATGCCATTCACTGAGCTCAAGGCTCTAGATTGACTCGTGCCATCGAGGACTTCTTTGACTCCGTGATTGGTAAATTGGTGCCTGACCTGTGAGGAGACCTCTCTTCTGTTTACAAGACCTATGAACTCCCATTACGGCTCTTATAGGAGTCCAGATAAAGCCTACTCAGCCAGTGTCTAACGAAAATATGTTTTAAAATAACTAAAATCCCTTGAGCGTTCTCGAAACAGTAGACAAATTGGAAGTTGTTTGTGATCTACACAAAATGTGAATTCTCATTGCAAAAAATGTATTTTATCAAGATATCAAGATTTTCGATCTTAGAGACCTACGATGTTATTGGCTGCTACATAGAACTGGGTAGAAGGCATCGTTATTTGATCCGATGATCCTAAAAATCTTCAAAAGGGAACTGTTATTTCTAAACGATGGAGAATCAAACGAAAAAATGGTAAGGGAGCGTTTTAAAATTCATTATTTTCTTTAATTTTTAATTTTAATGAAAAAATTAAAAGTTAACAAAACCATATAATTCACAAGTTCGTTAACTCAAATTTGCCCAAAAGTTTTCTTAAACATGATGCAGTCAGAAACCAATGTATTTTCAAAATTTTTAAAGTTTCGCCTACATCGTCCATTTCCTATGACCATGAAATCGCTGGTCCAGTTCCACCTCAATGCTTCCAGTTTAAAGAATGTAGTTTCCATTTTCGCTGTGCTAAGCTGTCAAGATACCAATTTCGCCATTGGATAATAAAAAAAAATTCAAAATATAAAATATATAAAGCAGCCAACGAAACCAGTCCATCTAGCCAACATATGATTACAGGAGCCTCACATATGATGCACCTCATTTGCAGGACGCCAAAAAAACTAAGAAGCACATGAATACTTCTACTCCTCCTTGGTATACATATTTATTCGAGGCGGCATTGAAAATCAAAATTCATAATGACCCGTGAAGTGCTGAAACTGAAGCGAAGATGAAGACATTTTTATAGAGTAACAGGTAAAAAAAATGAAATTCTGACAGTGCAGTTTCGATGAGGCTCTTGCGTGTTCTCGTGATTTGTGTTATAAAACATGAGTTTGATTTAAAATTCTCTCAAGTACTTCATGGCACACGTTAGCGTGGTTAATGCGTGTTCGCGCGTTTCGTGCTGCGGTATACAGTCAGTCTAGAAGAGTATCTCAAGTCGAAAACAAGTTTAATATTTTCATCTGAAAGCCGAACTAGGATGTTCAACCAGTTTTGTGAGAGGTGTTCTCCTGGC
>JAHQIW010006907.1:0-127911 GCA_019055375.1 Parelaphostrongylus tenuis | reverse complement strand
ACTGTCAATTCTCACTCCCATATCGTCCCATTCTAATTTTCGCATGACGTTTTGCAGGGTGGCAGTGAATAGTTTTGGCGAAATTGTATCGCCTTGTCAAACCTCTCTTCTTATGTCAATGGTGATATTGTTGTAGAATGGAGATATTATGGATCGTGAAATCTTTGTAAAGCTCACGAAGGATCATTATGTACCGAGTAGGGACGCCTTGGTTATCCAGAGCCTCTATAACCGCTTCTGTTTCCACTGAATCAAAGGCTTTCTTCAGATTGATGAAAGTGAGACAGAGTGGTTGCTTGTACTCTCGTGAAACTTCAATGAGTCTTGTATCGTGTGGATGTGGTCTATGGTACTAAATCCTTTTCGGAACCCTGCTTGCTCGCATGGCTGTCTCTCGTCCGAGTGTTCTGTCAATCCTGTTTAGGATGACTCGAGTAAAGAGTTTATAGACAACGGACAGTAAGCAGATTGGGCGATAATTGCCTATGTCGTGAAGGTCTTCCTTTTTGATCAACAATACGGTCTTGTGGTTTTCCATTGAATAGGAACCTTGCATTCTGACAGGTAGCGAGTGAACAGCCGAGTCAGGGTGTTGATGAGAATTGGCGGCTGGTTCTTCAGGTGTTCTGGTCTAATACTCTCTGGATCGGGTGTTGTTCTGTTCTTCTTCGACGATATAGCATGTCGATTTCGGAAGGGAGGACCGGTGGAACAACATAATCGTCCTCTTTCAGTTTATATGACGGTAAGAGGACATGGCTAGCGAAGAGATCCGAGTAGTATTAATGGATGATTTTCCCCATAGCCCTTCTCGAAGCTGTAAGTGTCCCGTCAAGATATCGGAGTGCAATCATCTTGGTCTCATAGTTGGCGAAGCCTCGCTGGACTTTGCGAATGCTCATCCCAGCTTATGCAGCTTCTGCCATAGCTGCTGACCTTCTCTCTTTAAGGTCTTCTTTTATCGCTTCTCTGCAGCGTTTCGCAAGATCGGACGTAAGGATTCGGTTGCCTGTAGCTCGTGCGATTCCGCGTTGACGTATCAGCTCGAGTGTCTGCGGAGACAAGCGTCTCTTCGTGACCTTAGGACTCTCGGCTTTTATAGCGCTAACGTGAAGATATTCAACGAGTTCGATCGTATTCTTCGTCGATGTTGTCGACAACGGTATCATCCAAGAGCCGACTAATGATTTGAATACATCCCAGTTTATGGTAGTCCTGGGACTTCGCTGTTTGAATTTAGCGGCTTTCTCTCTACTCTTCGAAAACGGAAAGTTGCACGAAGGAGGCGATGGTCGGATCCTGTGTAGAACTTAGGAACAACAGCGACATCGGTCAAGCAAAAACGTTCGATTAACTAAGAATGTGGTCTATTTCCGTATAGGGGCGCAAAATTTCCTCTAAATTTAACCCGAGAAGCTCCTATCGTGTTGTAGCCATTAGAGGTGGCTATCTTTCGCGCCAAGCTCAGGGACTCTACCTTGTGTTCTTTTCCTCTGCACACATTAGCAGCTGTTCGAAACATG
Organism: Parelaphostrongylus tenuis; assembly: GCA_019055375.1. Taxonomy (NCBI): domain Eukaryota; kingdom Metazoa; phylum Nematoda; class Chromadorea; order Rhabditida; family Metastrongylidae; genus Parelaphostrongylus; species Parelaphostrongylus tenuis. The sequence goes on along the minus strand of JAHQIW010006907.1, from coordinate 126,388 downwards.
TTTTCTATAAGTGCGCATTTTGTGTGCGAGGTTGAGCAGATAGGTAGTAAACCAGGATGTTTTTGTTGCTTGGTTTACGATACCACCTTGTGTTGTAGGAGTTTTTAGAGAGGTAACTTGAACGTTCAAAAATGGAAGTCAGTTTGCCTTAGGTTTCTTACGGGTGAACGTTATGTACTCTGACTGGCTATTTAACAACTCAAAACATTTGTCCATCTTCTCTTGCCTTGAGCAGACCACAAAACAATCATCTATATACCTACAGTAGAGTAACGACCGGAACTCGAATATTGGTGGCCTTTATTTTTGGACATAAAAGCGATAGCAAGGGTCGGAGCTAGTCGTTGTTCCATTGCCAGCCCTCTGATCTGCGCAAAATAATTCCCAGACCATCTAAAGAATGAGCAGCTTAGGCACTCTTTTAAGAGACCCATGACCTAACCCAATGGAGAAGCCAATCATGTTCGCAGTTCGTTCGTGCTCCGTTAGAAGCTCGCATATGGCTTGCATTACGGACTCATTCGACACGTCTGTATAATGAGCGCTTACGTCGAACGATTCCATTACGTACGCGTTGTTGGGTTACGCGTTTAACGTAGAAGAATCCAAGAACATTTGGGTATTAGTACGGTTGCTGGAATGTGTTTTAGTAGTTGGGCTAGTATTAAGTTTAAAAACCACGTTATTCTACCCGTTGGCCCGTCTACACAGCTGATGATGGGTCTAACTTTGAATTTTGATGGATCAGTAAACGTAAAATCAGCAGTACATACCAACTCATGAGTCTTATTAAGTAAGTACAAGACGGGGCATGATGGTGGACTAAGTCTTAGTTGAGAAATAACAGAAGATTTTAAACCAGCAAACTTGCTATTTTTACCCATTCACTATTCAACTTTCGATATTGCTTTTGAAATTGCTTCTCAGATGATGGACGATAGAGTGTAACGTCCTTTATGTGTTTTTTCGTTATCTCAACATTCAACTGATAGGGAATTAACACGAACTATTCTCCCTCATCATTAACTGATAGTCGAGTGGTTTTGGACTTTATTAGTTCCCGTATCTGTCGAATACTGTCGCGTCTACGTAACGCATAACCCAACAACGCGTACGTAATGGAATCGTTCGACGTAAGCGCTCATTATACAGACGTGTCGAATGAGTCCGTAATGCAAGCCATATGCGAGCTTCTAACGGAGCACGAACGAACTGCGAACATGATGGCTTCTCCATTGGGTAGGTCATGGGTCTCTTAAAAGAGTGCCTAAGCTGCTCATTCTTTAGATGGTCTGGGAATTATTTTGCGCAGATCAGAGGGCTGGCAATGGAACAACGACTAGCTCCGACCCTTGCTATCGCTTTTATGTCCAAAATAAAGGCACCAATATTCGAGTTCCGGTCGTTACTCTACTGTAGGTATATAGATGATTGTTTTGTGGTCTGCTCAAGGCAAGAGAAGATGGACAAATGTTTTGAGTTGTTAAATAGCCAGTCAGAGTACATAACGTTCACCCGTAAGAAACCTAAGGCAAACTGACTTCCATTTTTGAACGTTCAAGTTAACCTCTCTAAAAACTCCTACAACACAAGGTGGTATCGTAAACCAAGCAACAAAACATCCTGGTTTACTACCTATCTGCTCAACCCTCGCACACAAAATGCGCACTTATAGAAAACATGTTTCGAACAGCTGCTAATGTGTGCAGAGGAAAAGAACACAAGGTAGAGTCCCTGAGCTTGGCGCGAAAGATAGCCACCTCTAATGGCTACAACACGATAGGAGCTTCTCGGGTTAAATTTAGAGGAAATTTTGCGCCCCTATACGGAATAGACCACATCTTAGTTAATCGAACGTTTTGCTTGACCGATGTCGCTGTTGTTCCTAAGTTCTACACAGGATCCGACCATCGCCTCCTTCGTGCAACTTTCCGTTTTTCGAAGAGTAGAGAGAAAGCCGCTAAATTCAAACAGCGAAGTCCCAGGACTACCATAAACTGGGATGTATTCAAATCATTAGTCGGCTCTTGGGATGATACCGTTGTCGACAACATCGACGAAGAATACGATCGACTCGTTGAATATCTTCACGTTAGCGCTATAAAAGCCAAGAGTCCTAAGGTCACGAAGAGACGCTTGTCTCCGCAGACACTCGAGCTGATACGTCAACGCGGAATCGCACGAGCTACAGGCAACCGAATCCTTACGTCCGATCTTGCGAAACGCTGCAGAGAAGCGATAAAAGAAGACCTTAAAGAGAGAAGGTCAGCAGCTATGGCAGAAGCTGCATAAGCTGGGATGAGCATTCGCAAAGTCCAGCGAGGCTTCGCCAACTATGAGACCAAGATGATTGCACTCCGATATCTTGACGGGACACTTACAGCTTCGAGAAGGGCTATGGGGAAAATCATCCATTAATACTACTCGGATCTCTTCGCTAGCCATGTCCTCTTACCGTCATATAAACTGAAAGAGGACGATTATGTTGTTCCACCGGTCCTCCCTTCCGAAATCCGACATGCTATATCGTCGAAGAAGAACAGAACAACACCCGATCCAGAGAGTATTAGACCAGAACACCTGAAGAACCAGCCGCCAATTCTCATCAACACCCTGACTCGGCTGTTCACTCGCTACCTGTCAGAATGCAAGGTTCCTATTCAATGGAAAACCAACAAGACCGTATTGTTGATCAAAAAGGAAGACCTTCACGACATAGGCAATTATCGCCCAATCTGCTTACTGTCCGTTGTCTATAAACTCTTTACTCGAGTCATCCTAAACAGGATTGACAGAACACTCGACGAGAGACAGCCATGCGAGCAAGCAGGGTTCCGAAAAGGATTTAGTACCATAGACCACATCCACACGATTACAAGACTCATTGAAGTTTCACGAGAGTACAAGCAACCCACTCTGTCTCACTTTCATCAATCTGAAGAAAACCTTTGATTCAGTGGAAACAGAAGCGGTTATAGAGGCTCTGGATAACCAAGGCGTCCCTACTCGGTACATAATGATTCTTCGTGAGCTTTACAAAGATTTCACGATCATAATATCTCCATTCTACAACAATATCACCATTGACATAAGAAGAGAGGTTTGACAAGGCGATACAATTTCGCCAAAACTATTCACTGCCACCCTGCAAAACGTCATGCGAAAATTAGAATGGGACGATATGGGAGTGAGAATTGACAGTCGACAATTGAACCATCTTCGCTTTGCTGACGATATCGTTCTCATAATACCAAACATCAGTCAAGCGGAACGAATGTTGACCGATTTCGATAACGCTTGTGGAAAGATTGGTCTTCGACTGAATTTAACGAAAACAATGTTTATGAGGAACGGATGGGTTTCGAATGCCCCATTCACGCTCAACGGAACGGCAATCTCTGAATGCTCCAGTACGTCTATCTAGGTCGTGAAATCAACATAATGAACGACCTAGCTCCAAAGATGAGTAGGAGGAAACGAGCGGCTTGGGGGAACGTTTAAGAGCATCGAAGATGTAGTGAAGAGGACAAAGAACATCCAACTCCATGCCCACCTTTTCGACTCAACAATTATCCTGCCCTAACGTATGCAGCAGAATTCTCTTCGCTACGTGAGCAGGATGAAAGATCACTTGGAGTTATCGAACGCGCAGTCGAAAGGTCGATGCTAGGAGTATCCCGTATCTTGCAAATGAGAGAAAGGATCCGAAGTTCCGACATACGTCAACGATCGAAAATTAGAGACGCCGTTCTACACTCCAGGATATCGAAAATAAGGTGGGCCGGACACGTGATGCGCTTTAACGACAACCGATGGACGAGAGCCGTTACCGACTGGATTCCTCGGGACGTCAAGCGCTCTAAAGGAATACCACTGATCCGTTGGTCCGATTTCTTCACAAAAGCGATAGAAGAAAGATATGATGCTTAACGAATCCCTAGAGCAAGGAGGACCCACTGCGCTACTCTTGCACGCGATAGGGAAAAATGGGAGAGTTGCTGATACTCGCTCGAGTCACTCGACGATCAACGGGACGACAGGTGATACAGGTGACACGGAAGGTCTAGCGAAGATGAAGTTCCATTCATCCTGCCTTTTATTTCTAACGAAGTGAGTGCAGTCATTGAACGCTGCTTAAAAAGAGCAGGCTCAGATGATACGGTAACAGTAGTCGAGATACCACCAGAAACACTAAGACGCTGATTAGTCCGCAACCGGCTGTGTGATCGTCTCTGCGAAACCAACGATTGCAAAGTTTGCCCAAACGGCAGAGACGGCGACTGCATGACTGATTTACCTGATCGCTTGTGAGGCATACGGGGATGAATATATTGGCGAAAGGGTAGACCACTCTGCATCCGCGTAAAAGAGCACCTAGCTGGGAAACGTAACTGCGATTCAAAAATTCCACTAGGCACGCATAGGGAACAGAAGAATAAGGGAGAAGATTTTAACGTTAAATTCACGGTCCTTGCACAGGAATCAAAAACATCTACGCGTAAAACTTTGGAAGCCTTTCAAATACATAGCAAAGGCCCAAAAATGAACCGCAAAGAGGAATGCCTTGTAACAACGCGTGACCTAGCACCATATCTCAGGCTAATATTCCCGACCTGAGCCAGGCACAGTCTTACATTAACACAGACTCCAAGTGTCAGGTCTTTAATGATAAATTGGAGGACCTAAAACATCTAAGCGGTGAGTGTTTTTGAAATGAAGTTTTTTCTATGCGACCCAAAATTTATCTCTTACATCTTTTGCTAAGGTTATGAAGGTCTTTGATATAATACTTTGCGAATCAATTTGACCTTTCCCGGCTCTGAAGATGGCTGAGCTTGCCGAAACGTTAGCCACCACGACTGTTGTAATATTCGTGCTGCATTATTAACTGTATTGTTATATGCTTCGCTGATATTCAATAAATAATATCAATAACACCTCGGAGCGGCTAAACAGAAGATACTGATTTTCATTCAAACTATGCCGAGGTTAATAGATAGTCGGTCCTGGTATTTATCGAATAACTAATAAAAGTCTAGTGCAACCAGTGCGATTGACAGGAAACCACGAAAAGGCCCATAAGAAATTTTTGCTGCACTTGGTCTTAAAGAGGTTAACCGCTGCGACACGGACAATGTTGAAACAAAACTGTGTCAAAACCCCTCATAAATACCGTCGTAATATCTATCATCTGGTACTTTACAGAACAGTAATTTGTGAGCAATTACCTACATCTTGTCTCAATGAAATGATATTAATATACAGTTTGCACTAACATCTAATGCTAAAGATGAGTTGTGTGCTATGAGTAGGAGTGGACAAAGTGAATGAGATGGGTATCTGAGGTACTTGGCTGGCACCGGCAAAATCTCTTTCTTCTCAATTTTCATTCTCTCGACATTTTATCCAATACAAGCGTTCCGTCAGACGTGGCTTGTGAAAGGCTGGATCGCAAATTCGATATGTTGCGGAAAAATCATTGGTCTCTAATTTGACTTGCAAATTGAATAATAATGTCCTCTATTCGTTACGTCGAATTACGGCGATCATATGGAATAGACGGTTAAAGAATACTAAAATGAGCACAACATGAGTTGAAGATTAATTTCAAGCGTTCAAAAAGATCTGATTATATGTTGGAGATATCAAACATATAGCAAAGAGTTGTATATATACAATCCTTATAATAAGTAAAGCCTCTTTTATAACGAGGTGATGAACTAAACGCCTTAATTCCTCTAGTAGCTGAAAAAGCACCGTCTGATGTCTGAAATTGGTAAGTTTGTAGCCGATATGAAACTAGTAACGATTTTTATGGGCATCTACTCAAATCAGAGCGTAGACGTTTAAAAGTTATTAACCCATAGCTGATCGTCATCCCTTTTAAATCATGGACGATAGCGAACGCCTTCAATAAATCATAGTGAGGAGGAAAATAATGTTACATTTAGGAATGTGTATGGATATCATAATTCTTTTACACTACTCGTTTCCTAGATATTAGCTACTGCGTTTGGATATCGGTCTCATGCCTTTTCGTGTAATCATCGCTTCTGGTCTAGTAAAGGTTTTTGTGCAAAGAGTCGTTAAAAATTGCTTAAATTCACGACGAACGCAACTTCATTTTGAAAGTCTTATAGCACAAAATGTATCGGTGTGAAAGGATAACAGAGATAGAACGTAGATTTATCTAATGGCACTCCAACTCGGACATTGTTCTATTGCAAAGACTTCTGTAGGCGCAAGTGTTATTGCATGCGTCGCATGGTCGACCTTCCGTGTAAATTGGAGTGTTGGGTCGAATGTGCCTGAAGCTGCATAGAGATCAACCACTGTTTTGAAACTTTTTTGTCTGATTGACTTACGCTGTCCCGTATGAACAAACGAATACTATGGAAGACGAAGAAATATCACAGCCATCTCCGCCAGAATTGCATTCACTATAAGCGCATCCTATCTTTGTCGTATTAGCATTCGCCATCTAAAAGACTTTTTTTAGGTTTTTTCATTAATTGTTATTTCCAATCTTTGAAAACTGGACTGAGCCGTCGTAGAGTGTCGTCCGCTAGCTCATAGACGAACAATTATCTTACTACGTGACCTAATGTGATGTTCATTACGTAGCAGCCGCTGCCTGATGACAGCCATACGTGCAGATATCTATCCTCACATTCGTTTCAGTATTCCTTACTATAACATCACAACCAACCTGCAGAAATGGAATCATACCACTGTCGCTTGCTGTCGGTGTCGCCATAGAGAGAGGGAAGCCTTGCATTGAAGTGTTCCACCAACCATATATCATCTAAAACCTTCTGAATCAACGTGCTTATGGTCATATGCATTCAGCTCAACGATTCAGTGGTAATTCTTTCTAGTATCGAAAAGGATTGCAGGGCTAACAATGCAACAAGGAGAATTACACAGAAAACGTCAAGAAGTACTATTGATATCACTTATTTCAAAAAAAACTACAAAGACTTCAGAAAAATCGAAGTTGAGCATTCACTCTTACTTCATGGATCAGTTGGTGTACGTCTTCAATCTTTCCCGCGTTAAAAGCACTATTACTTCCGACGTTAGAAAAGTTAAAGTCGCTCTCATGGCGACACATCTTTGAAATGTTGAAAGCAGATTGCTCTAGTCCGCAATCGTACGTCTGAAAAAGCCAAAATAACATTCTGATTATCCCAAAAAAGTAAAAATACGTGTTTTTGTAAAAAAAAGTTTGTTGTCACCAGTAAACTCATGTCGCTTGCTGACGAAAAATTTCTAACTTCAGTACAGTTGCCATTTTTCACTTGTCCATTTGCGAGATCCCCTCTTAACAACAACCTCTTGGTGGCGACGTGTGATTGTAATTCTTAGACAATAAAGGCAAGTGCTGAACAGACCTTAGTACAATGTGTAGAGAGTAAGCTGCCATTCTAATCGTTGCGTTCATATTTGTATCATTTCCACAATCTGGTATGCTTTCTGTAATGTTTAGCAGCATTCAAAGTTGGGCTGAACAAGGAATAATTGGAGAAAATGAAGAAAATTGGGAACCTGCTAAGATTATAGTATCTTCGTAGTCGATATCATCTTCTTCGCTCAAGTCACTGGAGTCGTTTGAGCTGCTATGCTCCTCCACTGAGACGCTCTCATCTTTTTCGCTCGAGTCAGTGGAGTCGTTTGCGACGCTCTCATCTTTTTCGCTCGAGTCAGTGGAGTCGTTTGCGACGCTCTCATCTTTTTCGCTCGAGTCAGTGGAGTCGTTTGCACTGCTATGCTCCTCCACTGAGACGCTCTCATCTTTTTCGCTCGAGTCAGTGGAGTCGTTTGCGACGCTCTCATCTTTTTCGCTCAAGTCAGTGGAGTCGTTTGAGCTGCTATGCTCCTCCACTGAGAAGCTCTCGTCTTTTTCGCTCGAGTCATTGGAGTCGTTTGAACTGCTATGCTCCTCCATTGAGACGCTCTCATCTTTTTCGCTCGAGTCAGTGGAGTCGTTTGCGACGCTCTCATCTTTTTCGCTCGAGTCAGTGGAGTCGTTTGAGCTGCTATGCTCCTCCACTGAGAAGCTCTCGTCTTTTTCGCTCGAGTCATTGGAGTCGTTTGAACTGCTATGCTCCTCCATTGAGACGCTCGACTGGTCTGAATTGTACGTCTCCACGCTATAACCAAGTTTGACCACCTAAAATAAGACAGTATGAATAGTTGCTTTGTATATGTTAAATTACTGCAGCGTGTAAACTCTAATAACGTACCGTCAGGAGAACGAAAACAGCGATGAGGGTATTCATCGTCGGCGAATGGGATCGTTTTGGAATCGGCTACATTTATACAAGCTCTGTCAGTTTTTATAGTGTTTTGAACAGTCGCTGATCAATTTTCTGTTCTGGTGCGACGAAAATGTAGTATGTTTGACATAATGTCTACGTTGGAATCAAAGTCAATGTTTACACTTCAGTCGATATATAATTATATGATAACAGGCATAACATTCCAATTGTTTAGATTTTTGCCGATCAAACAGCATTTTCTTGGAAGATTCTTATCATATTGCAATTATTTCTCTTCAAACCCTTTTGGCAAGACATCATAGATATACAAAGTAATTTAGAATGATGTGCAAAACTTTCGAGTCAGGCGCGACTAGAACGCGCACCTCACCATATCCGCGAGTGCGTGCTCTATCTTTATCTATATTCTCATCATGATAGCGACAGAAGCTTCGTTGATAGCAATGAAGACAATCGTGTAAATCAGCGAAAAATTCTGTCGTTTCGCCAATATTACAGATCTTTTTGAGCACGATAATATTTTCTGGCAGTCATTTTTGTTTGTGAAGACGACAGTGTGAGAAAAAAACTCTCTCTGTGCATTATTACTTAGCATCATGGATTACTTTTGCAGGGTTCAGGCAAAAATTGGCACCTAGGGGTAAATAAATGGGTAATGGGTCACTAAAATATACGCATCGAAAGCATTTATTGTCTCGAGGAAGATATATAAAAATCTCTTTCAGTGATTACGAAACCGTATAAAAAATCTTAAACTTTAGTTATTATATAAAACTAATTGGAGTATTGCATTTTATTTAGAGAAACCAGGTGGATGCATGTAATTTTTACGTGAATCGTTGCTGATTGAATGTGAATTTTCGGATTTGTTCAATGATTTCATTGGCAAAAAAATCTAATAAATTGTTTTTTAATGTGAGGACCATCATGCTCTTTCGTTTTATAAAAACAAACTGATGATGACGATGACATATAACTGTCATGCAATGTGTTATATAAGTTGGCTATTTTATTGTATTCGATCTGAGCTCACAAATGGGTGCATTACTTGCCCTATTGTGACTCGCTTGTTCTTCATTAGCGGTATCCGTATGCCTTTTCAAAATCGTATGTTATGAGATCTACTCAAAAAGTTATCGAATTTTCTCCGTAAAGTAACTTTAGCATTTAACCATTTAACGTGATGGAATCGCAAATCAATTTTGACCCACCAACTATTCCACTCCAAAGATTGCCTTCCAAAGACCGATCACAATAATATTCCTTCGTCGCGCACTTCTTCGGCATAGCGTACAGATTGTCTTACTTGCTTCGTAGACGGGCGCGTAGCACTTTCATTTCGATATCAGTATTTGATAGCTGTCCTCTGGTACACCACATATCGCTTGAAGTCGTTTTCGTTTTATGAAGTTCGGAACAATTCGATGTTCTATGCAGCGGCGGAGAAACTTCACACATTGTCGAGCTAAGACAATTTTCTGCCTTAGTGATAATGTTTCTTTTCTTAGTCGAGAGAATCTTGCTGGCACTTCATCTAACAATTCTCAAGACCGACTGTTTATTAACCTCGGCATGCTTTAATACAATTCCCAATTTACTTTTATAAGCCAAACACGAGGTGTTGCAGTAAACTTTATTTCACAACTGACGTTTCGCCAGTTCGCCTCCTTCAGAGCCTGGAAGGGTCAAATTGTCCGCAATCCAATCAGCAATTGCATGAGCGTAGGTACAGTCTACCTATTCTCTTCCAAAGCGAGTAGTTATAAATACAGTGGCGAAACGGGTAGGCCGCTCTATGCCCGCATAGAAGAACACCTAGCTAACAAACGCCTTAATAGACGGAATACCCCGCTAGGGAAGCATAGAGCAAACAAAACATGACGGAGATGATTTTGAGCTTGAAGTCACCATCCTTGCGCAGGAACAAAAAACATCAGCGCGAAAGGTCTTGGAAGCGTTTTGGATTAATACGACCAATCCAACCATAAACCGGAGGAGAAATGTCCCGTTATAACACGTGATTTGAGCCAGTATATAAGACTGATGTTTTGATGGGTAAGGCGCATTACGAGCCTATGTGATTTTCTTTTAGGTGATTTTTACTCGAATCACTCAGTGGAACACATATAAAAAAGCGGTGAGTATCTTGAGAGTGATTTCGCTTGTTACGATTGAAATCTGGGTCTGGTGATTTTTTTTTAAAGAATAATGAAGGTGTTTGACTGATTTAACTGTGTACAATTTGACCTTTCCAGGCTCCGAAGAAGGCGAACCGCTGAAACGTCAGCTGTCAAATAAAGTTTACTGTAACATCTCGCATTTGGCTTAGAGAAGTAAACCAAGAATTGTATTTAAGCATGCCGATGTTAATAGACGGTCGGTCTTTGAAATTGTTAGAAAATTATATTTTACACTCAGGCATTCATCGCTGGACAATGCTCTTTTTCTAGACTTTTGGCAATTATTCGATAGCTCAAAGCTCGACAAATTTATTGCGCTGCCACAACCAGTGGAAAATTCCATTTCAAACGCGACGCGCTTTCTTTGCTGCTGTTTGTAGATGGTATTTCGCGGCTCGTGATGCGCAGTCGATCCCATCACATACCGGAGCAAAGTATGCGCGTAGAATACAAAGCTTACAACACAATAAGAAATCTTTTTCAAAAAACTAAGTGTAGCAATCGACGTGTCGAGAGCCACGGTATTGAATGTTCATTCAAATTCAAAGGAAAAAACTCTCTTTAGAAAAAATTTCAGAATGTAATACATAACTTTGTTTTTACTGCAGTAAAGCAATGAATCATCATAAAAATGGTGTGCAAAATCAAATTCCTGCTGCGAAAATGATATTGAAATTTTAGATCTAAGCAGGAAACACGTTTTCTCATGGAGTCGAAACAGAATGCGAATAATGGAAATGATCTATTTATTCATTGTTGGTGAGAAGCCTGGCATATCTACAGCATTATCTCGCCATTAGAATAAACACAGTTTGAGGGCAATTCGCATACAGAATATTTATCTGTTTTCCCAGACTCTGTGTAGTTTTGTGGCTTCCATATGATAAGTAACTTTATTGAGACTATATTAAGGAAAAAGCAAACTTGTTGCGACTCTGAAGTGTGGTTTAGATAGGGAAACAAGGACATTCGCAATTATCATAGGGTGATAGAGATGAGTTAGACAATTCTCCATTAACACTCAAACTCAAGCTGAAGATCTGTTGTAGATAGATAGAAGTTGACATTGCCAGCTCATATGTCGCATGGACTGCATATCGTATAGGCTGGAGTGTTAATATTCGTAAAATTAAAATTGTGCTGAAGTCATAATAGGTAAGCAAGTGCAATCTGCTAAGTGACTCAATCTCCTCTGTGTCAACAAACAATTGACATATGGACTGGAAGATTTGAATGGGCCATATGCGTATCCTAGCTCTGTTGTGCAGGCATATGCCATTTGAAAGCTTTCTTCAAAGCACTTCCATGTTCTCTTCCCTTATTGCAGGTGGGTAGGGGGGGGGGGGGGAGGGGAGCCAATAAAGAAATAACCCCTTTTCTGAACAGGAACTTTTCATAGGAGTGTTAGCAATTATTGCTGGCAGAAATTTTTGGGCAGTGCTATATGAACATTTTTTTGGAGGACTTCCTATAGCGTTGCAGCATTAAAAATAACAAAAGATTTTACACGCACCCCTTTTGGATTACTATTACGCTCATATTTCGCTGGACGAAAAATTTTTCTCATACTAATAACTAATTGTTCGATAGCTTAAGTCTGAAAAATCCAGAAATATGTTAACCTTCAGTGAACCAATTTTTATTAGGCCAGGCACGAGGTTTTATAACAATACTTGTTCGAAAAGCTAACGTTTCGGCACTTTCGCCCTCTTCAGAGCCTTGAAAGATCACCTTATCAATAATTTACTAATGAGGTACCAGAAAATAAGTGGCTCTCTTTCCTGAACGTGCAAATACGTATATCCGATGTCGGCTACATCACGAAAGGGTAACGAAAGCCGAGTATTGCAAATATTGTGGTTCATCACCTTTCGTTCCATCCCCCACAAGGGTTCTAGTAAAAAGCACGTTCCGAATAGTTGCTGCTGTGTGTGTTGGGAGAGCAGAGGGTAGAACTCAAAACTGTCTAGTTAAATAGCCCCTTCTGATGGGTAGGATTTTGTAACCCTCGACTTTGGTTTAAAGGATACGACATGGCTTTATGCGAAAATTTGAAGGGGAAATTTCGTTTATATTCTTGTACTTCTCAAATGAGATGAGTACAGCTACAAAACGTTGTTTGAAAAGAGCACGTTAGATCAATCGGTAGCTATTATTCAAATACCACCGAATACTCTAAGGCGCGAATTAGTTCATAACCGTTTATATGATCGCCTCTGTGTAATGAAAGATTGTAAAATACGTTTTAACGGCAGAGACGGTGATCATATGGCCGTAGGTACAGTTTATCTAATCTCTTGCAAAGTGTGTGGCAATAAATATATTGGCGAGCGGGTAGGCCACACTATGTACTCATAGAAGAGCACTTAGCTGTTAAGCGTCATAATAGAGGATCATCCCGTCAAGGACACATAGAGCACAGAAACAAGACCTAGTAGAATTTTACATCGGAGTTACTCTCTCTGCGCAAGGACACAAAACATCAGAGCGAAATATTTTGGAAGCGTTCTGGATTAACACGACCAATCCAACTAAACCGCAAAGAAGAATGCCTCGTCATCACTCGTGATATGCGTCAGTATATAAGACCGCTGTATTGATGGGTAGGCTGCGCTACGAGCCTATGTGATCTCCTTCCGGTTATCTCCACTTAAATCAATCAGCAGAACACATACAAAAAAAAGCGGTGAGTATGTTAGGAGCTGATTTTGCGATTTTTTCTAAAGCAGTAATGGAGGTGTTTGACTGATTGGATTGTGGACAACTTGACCTTTCCAAGCTTTGAAGCAGACGAAATGCCGAAACGTCAGCTTTGAATAAAGGTATTATATAACACGTCGTTTTTGGTTTTGAGAAGAAAATTAGGAACTAGAAAGGCCTCAAACATTCTTACAGGCTGTATTGATTTGCCACACCTCAAAGGTGTGCTCGAAAAGTGCGACGACACCCTTGTCAGTGTAACTGTGAAATGCGAGGGGAAACGTCAAGAGGTGCAATTGTTCAACGGCAGTGTTACCCAAAGCCTTACAATCACTTACATAACACACTACACAGGCATTGAATTGACGCTTTTCATAGGAGTAGATCTCAAATGCAAGGCACTCTAAACACTATAAAGGCACAATTCCAAAAAAAGAATTTATGCCTTTCACGTGAAAGCTATGGCTCTGACTACTATTGCCACAAGGTGACAACTCGAGGTGTAACAGCAGCAAAGGCATTAAAATGCAGCGGCACAGAGGTATGATTTGAAAGGGCAACGACAATGTAACAGCTCAAAACACAGAAGGAGGATTTGGAAGGCTAACGAGAATACAACGGCACTGATATCTAATGTCTTGCGATCGACATTCATGGTAACAGTGCAAAGGTGTTGAGCTGTCACGCCTCAGAGTTGTAACTCGCAGTTATAACGTCACCGTAATAGCTCTAAAGGTATAATTCAAGAGAAAAGGTTAATAGTTTTCACGGAAAAACTACGACACTGACACGTAAGCGCATAAGGTATGACATCAACAAAAGCATAGCACTGCCGTACCCCAGAGAAATGAGTCAAGGGTGCAACGGAGCTGTAATGGCCATAAGGTGCAATCTAAGAAAATGATATGAAAGTACAGCAGAAGCGTCTTCATCGATTTTAACGTCTTACTATTAGTATTCAAGACAAAAGTGCAGGGACGCTGAATTGCTTTGCCTTAGTGGTGTAATTTAAGAGTGCAGCAGCACCTTAGCGGCTCAAACGTATAATTCGAGCCAAACGTTCATGTACCAACACGAAAACTGCAAAACTGACTCCTGCTGCAATAAGGTGGGCAGTTTTAGGTATGAAAGCAGCAAAAATATTACATTGCCTTGCCTCAAAGGTGTGATTAAAAGGAAGAATAGCACTGCAACGGTCTGAGATACAATTCGAAAAGAACGATTTGAAAATGCAGCGCAAATACTACGCAACTGATATCTACTGCCTTATAATAGGAGTTAAAAGACATGTGACCAAAAGCACAAAATTCTCCACTCTCAGAAGTGTAAGTCAAAATTGTAAAATACTGTAGAAGCTCAATTGCGCAATCCGACGGGAAGCATTAGAAGATGCCACGAGTCAGCGGAAGTGACACCTAAAGTCTTACAAGCGACATTCGTAGCGACAGTGCAGAGTGGATAGTCGCGGATGTAATTCGGAAGTGCAACAACAGTGCAACGGTTCTAAGAGTATAATTTGGAAGAAAGTGGTTATGGTTTTCACTGGAAAACATCGATCCTTACACTTTAGTCCATAAGGTGTACATTTGTAGGTACGACAGCAGCAATGGCACTGCATTACCGTTGTGGGCACATATACAGTACAATAAGCGTGTTTCGACACTTCAGCGTCGTCAGTTACCCAGTGTCCTTCATCTTAGGCAATTCCTCTTGGGGGTAAGCCCTCTTACATAAAGCAGTCGTCGACTAGCGTTTTACACGAACCTATAAGTGAAAAAATCACCGTATACAGTGTTTATACTCGACTGCTCTTTTTTGGTGATGTAAAATATATAATACTTTCGTTCCGAGTGTTTTCTGAGACAGCGCTCACATTCCAATATGCCTGTTAATTATTAGTGCACAACGCTGCCCGTTCAGTGATTCTATCACTTATTGGCGCAAGAGAAACGTCCTCCGACCATTCCTTCATGCAAGGGGGTACTCCCTGAGAGCGGATTGGCTTAGACGAAAGGCACAGTGTAAATGATGAGTTTACAATCCCAGAATACATATATTGCGCTATTATAGTGCCCATAATAAACCACGTGCATAACTTAGAAACAACTGTCAGATTTGCATTTTCGCTTTTTTAAAACTTTCACAGGGTTGTTATGTCTTCTTTCTCAAGATTTGATGACTAAAATTTCGAAAACCTAGCCTTCGTCAGAGCCTAGACGTACTATATCATAACACATTAGATAATACCGAAAAGCAAGCCATCAGACTTTCAGGAAGAAGACGTGCCAACCTTGTGCGAAAAAAACGTTGACTAAAACATATGGATTTGGGATCGGTTTCTGTGATAACAGTGCAAGAAATTGATAGCTGCGTTTCAATATTGTAAAACAAAGATGCAAGGGCACATGAAGAGCTTCAAATGTATAATTCGAAAAACCGAATTTACGGCTTCCACGCGAAAGCTATCAAAGACTGCTGCAGCAAAAGGATTCCCACTGCCGTGCCTCACAGGTGTGATTCGAAGGTGCAACGGCACAGCAACGGCTTGGAACATGAAGAAAGAGGGTTTGAAAGCACAACGAGTATACAGCGGCACTGATATCTAATATCTTCCAATCGACAATGATGGCAGCAGTACAAATGCATGAGTTGCCACGTTTGAGAGAGGTAATGCGGCAGTGCAAAGACAATGTGAACGCTCTAATAGTGCTGTATGAGAGATTGGTTTTACAGTTTCAGGCGAAAAACCACGGCAGTGACACTTAAGGACATAAAGCCGGCATTTATGACCACGAAAGCAGCAAAAACGCTAATTATCGTGCTTAGAAGTGTGACTTCAATGTCCAGTGGCCTTGCAACGATTTTAATGTACAATGCAAGAAAAAGAATTATGTTATCCACGACATTGGTAGAGCCTGTTGCACACAAACCTAGAATTATTCAGTGCACTGGATTGTGATTACTATTTCGGATTGAGCTTTAAAGAAGCAACTGTGTCGTTGCACCATCGGTTCACACCGCTTAGGCAGATCAGTTCAATTCCTCTGTTGCTGTGAGAATTGCCGATCGTAAATAGTTAGATTTTACTGCGAATGATTTTCTGTTGCACTTTCGGGTCCAATCTCTTCGTTTGTATATTCAGAGTAGTTACAGTGTCGTTGTGCCTCCAAATAACACCATTGAAGCATGTCGATACAATTCTATCTCTGCTTTCAAACATTACAAATGCCTATCTTACTGGCAGATAGCAGTGTCTTAGTATATGTGTTGTACTTTTGGATCCTTCCTTTCCGACTGTACATTCAGAGCTACTGCAGCTTCGTTGCACCTTCGCAGTATATCTTTGAGACATCGCAACCGTGTCGATGACATCGTACATACATACGCCGATCTAATGTCACCAGGTATCAGTGCAGCACTATTCGCGTTGAAACCGCAAATCCTTCCCTTTGGATGGGGCATTTAGAGCCAATGCGGCGCCTTTGCACCTTCGACTCACACCTCTTAGCCATGCTATTTCACTGTCTTCGCTTTTTCATGACTACAATTGTAGATTTTGTCATCAGGAATCAGTGCAATAGTATTCGCGTTGAAACTACAGACCCCTCCTTCTTGCATTGCACGTTTAAAGTCGTTGCACTGACATCTAATGTCTTCCGGCCGACAATGACGGCAGCAGTACAAATGCATTGAGTTGCCACGCTTCGGAAAGGTATTCGATAGCGCAACGGCTCTGTGACGGCTCTAACGGTGCAGCGTGAGAGAATGGATTTACGGTTCCACGCTAAAACTACGGCAGTGACACATAAGGACATAAAGCCGTCAATTGTAACTATGAAAACTGCAAAGACGTTAATCATTGTGCCTAGAAGTGTGACTTCAATGTGCAATGGCTTTTGTGGTATCCATGACATTGGACGAGCCCGTTGTACACAAACCTGGAATTATTCAGTGCTCTGGCCTGTGATTACTGTTTCGGACTGAGCTTTCAACAAAGCTACTGTGTCGTTGCACCATCGAATCACATCTCTTAGGCAGGACAGTTTAATTCCTCTGTTGCTGTGAGAATTGGCAATCGTAAATAATTAGATTTTACGGCCAATAATTTCTTGTTGCACTTGCTGATCCATCCTCTTCGTTTGTATCTTTAGAGTGTTATAGTGCCGCTGTGCCTTCAAGTAGCACCTCTGAAGCATGCTGAAACAATGCCATGTCTGCTCTCATACATTACAAATGCCCATCTTTTTGCAACAGATAGCAGTGTCATAGTATATGTGCTGCGCTATTGGATCCGTCCTTTCCGACTGTACATTCAGAGCTAATACAGCTTCGTTCCACCATCAAAGTATATCTCTGAAACATCGCAGCCGTGTCGATGGCGTCATACATTCACACGCTATCTAATGACATCAGGTGTCAGTGCCGCACTATTCGCGTTGAAACCGCAGATCCTTCCCTTGGATGGAGCATTTGAAGCCGTTGCGACACCTTTGCACCTTCGCCCCACACCTCTGAGCTATGCTGTGCAAATGCTTTTGCTTTTTTATAACTACAATTGCAAATTTTGTCATCAGGAATCAGTGCTGTAGTATTCTCGTTAAAACCACAAATCCCTCCCTCTCGCATTGTAAGTTCAAAGTCGTTGCAGTGTACCTTTTATAAACACGTTTGAGACACGGCGATTCAATACCTCTTCTACCATGCTTGCGAATGCCGACCATATGAAATACTTATCACTGCGTTGTGAACCTGTTGCAGCCACAGGTGCTTCCATTCCGATTATATAGGTATAGCTACTGCAGTGCCATCACAGACACAAGCCCTATTTATAATTGATGATTCATCGTAATACGATGCCTTCTGTGCTGTCACGTCTTGCAGACTTCGCCTTATGGCAACACGTAGCAGCGTGTTAGTACTCGCACTGCACTTGCAGATCCTTTCTTTCCGAACTTACATTAACAGCCGTTACCGCGCCCTTGGGATTTTAGGAATTATATCCTTGAGGCGTTACAGATAAATGTTTCTGCTGTTATACATATGTCGACCCTATGTCATTAGGTATCGGCGCCGCATTGTTCGCGTTCGAACATCAAATCTTTCTTCCCGGATCGCATATCTTGAAGCCGTAGAAGTGCCGTAGCACCACCACTTCGCTTCACATTTTCAAGCACGGAAATTCAGTGCCTATGTTGTTTTCATGGCTATGAATGTTGTATTTATGAGCTCAAAAGTCAGTTCGACAGCTTTCGCGTAGAAATCATATGTTCTGCTTCTCAAATCGAACAATCGGAGCCGTTACGGTGCCATCGCACTTCTGATTTACACTTTTAAAGCGCGACAATCCAAAGCGGCTGCAGTGTTGCAGTGCACGTTTAATGTTAGGCATTAGATTAAGCGAGGTTGATTACCCTTTCAATTTTTGAAGCCATCTTTCTAAATCACGTATTCAAAGCCTCCACAGTGTCTTTGCAATATTCAACCGCACCTCTTAGGTACGAGAAATCAATAACCTTTGCACCGTTGCCGTTAATGTCGATCTTAGGGCATAAGGTTCCGATGAAGTTGTATAACCGTTGTACACTGAAATCCTTCCTATTCGAATGCTCATTCAAAGCCGTTACAGTTTTGTTGTAGCTTCAAATCAGACCTCTGAGTCACGGCAGTGCAACGCTTTTGCTGCAGCAATGGTTAATACCATTACTTTTGCGTGTGAACCATGATTTGTCTTTTCGAATTGCACATTTGGAGCCCTTCCGATGCCGTTGCATCTTTGAAGCACTAATGAAGCGCAGCTGTAATATCTTTGCACTTTTGCTATAGAAACGAACCCTAATGCTTTAGGTAAGAGTAAGGTTTTATTTTCATCGCACTTTTAGATCCCTCCTCTTAAACAGCACATTAGAAGCCGTTAGAGTGCCGTTGCACATTGAAATCAAACTTCTTAGGCACAGCAATGCAGTTACTTCGCTGCTTTCAAAACTAGAAATTCTGATCTCACGGCATCATGTATCAGAACCATTGTTTTCGCGTAGAAGTCATACATTCTACTTCTCGGATTGCACTTTTGAAGGCGTTATGACATGCATAAATAGCCCACCGGCACCAGGAATCAGCGCCTTATTTTTTGCCTAGAAACTACAAAATATTTTGATTCGTCCATTCAGAGCCGTGCTATGCCGATACACTTTTGAATTAGACTTGTGAGACTCAGCTGTTAGTGCTCCTGCACTTTTGTCGTAAAAACAGATTGTAGGACTGTAGGTTTCAGTGAGGTTATTTTTGCGCTGCACTTTCAAATCTTTCACCATGGATCCACATTCATTACGGTTGCAGTACCAGTGCACCTTCTAATTACACCCATAAGGTAGGGCAATGCCATGCCTTTACTGCTGGCCGCATATCGTTGTTCATCACCTTTACTCTCATCCCGCATAAGGGCTCTAGTAATAACGTGTTTTTCAAACAGCCGCCGCTGTACGTATTGTAGAAGAGCACAGAGTAGAATCTTAAAGCTGGCTCGGGATACAGTAATTTTTAGCACTTGCGATCTACAGCTTCTTGGCTTAGGTTAAAAGAAAAGAACATATCTCCAAAAGTATATTCGAACGAAGCAAAGTCCTGTTTGGCCTCTCTTTCCTTTTAAATGAGATAAGCACAGTTATAAGATATTTCTTGAAAAGAACAGGTTTAGAGAAATTGGTAACGAGTATTGAGATACCACCGAATACTCTGAGGCGCCACTAGTTCGCAACCGCTTGTACGACCGTTTCCGTGCAACGAAACAATACCATATATGCCTTAACGGCAGGGACGGTTATTGTTTGAGCATAGGCACAATTTCACTAATCTGTTGCAAAGCGTGAGGCAAAGCATACCCTGGCAAAGACTAGGCTACTCTTCGTCCTCATTGAACAACACCTAGCTGATAACCATAACTCTGAACCAAACGCCCTGTATGGCACACATAGGACACAGACGCATAACGGGTTGAATTTTACGTAGAAGTCGGCATCCTTGCACTCATAGATACACATCTGTACAAAAGATTTTACAAGCGTTTTGAGTTAATACCACTAGTCCAACTGCGGAATAATGCATCGTATTCACTAGTAATATGAATCAGTAAATTAGACACCTGTTTTGATGAGAGAGAAACGAGTCCATGTGATCTCTGCCCGGTGGTCTGCAATTGAATACTTCAGTGGAAAGCTCACGAAAAACGGTGAGTATGATGAAATTGAGAGCATGTGGCGCAGTGGTTAGAGATGCTTTGCGGAGCACACAATGTTGATGGTACAGTTTCGCGTTCATGGCTCACCGGGACCATCTAAACCTCCGGGATAGAGATGCGTACTAAGCTTGTCTGGGTGGAGAAGCACCACTGACTAAATACAGCGGAAAAGCCACTACGAGTCACTGTAAAGGCCAGTATACCAGGAACACATTTAAAAGTTGGAGGCGAGTGCATGACAATTTCTTAAAGATTGATAGACGTCGAGAGCTCTAATCTTTGTTTTTTCAAATGTTGATTTTAAGCCTTTGCAATCAAAATTTGGGTCTGGTGATTTTTCTAGAGTGATGGACGTGTTTAAATAGTTGGATTGTGGGCAACCTGGTCTATCCAGACTCTGAAGAAGACAAGAGTGTAGAAGTATCTGGTGTGTGAATAAGTACTGATATAAAACCTCGCGTCTGGCTTGAGCAGAAAACAAGGATTTTCTGGAGCACGCCGAGGTTAATTTTTATTTTTATTGTTTTTTTTTTGAATTTCTAAGAAGTCTTATGTACAGTGCTGTGGCATGAAGAAAACAATTGTGTTCACACATGCGTATTTCCCCCAGTAAGGAGTTGTCCATTCGAACTGCGAGCAACTATTTGATAACGTGAGTTTCGATAACTGCAAAGCTGTGCTTATTTTCTGGAGAAACCGTGTTACTACAGCGTAGCAGGAAAATTTACATACGCGGCGCATTTGTTTGCCTGTTAGTGTATGTGCTGGGCGTGAGCAGGGTGTGTGGGCCGTGGATACCATAAGGTGATCGATCAAAAGCGCTGGTGCAAGTCACATGTGAAGTATAAATTTCGTTATTAACTTAGGATTTTCTTCATTTTGAAAGAAAACACCGGTTGAAAGTATGACTGAGACTGCAAGATTTTGTTTAGATGTTAAATGCTTTTGTGCTTGAATGAACTATGTCAAAAATTGGGTGGCCGGTGTAAACATATTTTCCATACCTTTCGTATCAAGTGATTTTGAGACGTTGCTTAAATTAATACAATCAGGTAACATATTTTTTGAGCCTTTTGAGGCATGCTATGGCACATGCCGAAGCGGGTGTCCTGCAAGGCTAAATATAAAAAAGAAACCTCAATAAGAAAGAACGTTATGGACAATAGAAATAACGGTATTACATCCTCAAAGCTTTGCAATTTCAAAGAGTAAGGATTTTCAAAACTTTCAAAAAACGTTTAATGCGCGATTTTTCTCCTTTTTCTTAGATACATACTACAAAATCCCCTATAAGCACTTTCAGCAGTCGCACATTGTAGAAAACCTGACGTCAGGAGCGATTTCAGAGCATTGTCGAAAGAACTGTGAAAAAAGTGTTTGAAGTGTGCCATGATTTCATCGATGTGATTTCATTTCGAAAATAGAAACTCTATACAAGAGCTGGAAATAGGTTAGTTTTCATAAGAGTGTGGTTTTCTCTCTGAAGATAGGGTAAATTTTTGGACACACGGGCTTTCTTTTACTAGAACCATTCTTGCAGAAGTTCTTTCGTGGTGTTGCATAATTTAATGAATACAATGTCTCCTCAGAAGCCCGGCTCACCTATCGAATTCCCTTGTTTCAAGAGCAATGCTACGATCGGTGCATGAACTTTCACGCATTCGTGCTAAGTTTTATTCGTTCTCAGTTCTCGAGTAGCTCGGTCATTACATTGGCTTCCTAATCTAGATAGACGCAACAGGAGCGTGGCATTGCTAGCGCCAGGTTTATTAAAAGGTGGTTCTTTGACTTATTTAGCTGACAATATTTCCGCCCTCTTCCGTGCCGAATTTGTCCGAGTCGTTGATTTACAGCTAGTCGTTGTCGCTTAGAGGCAGATCCAATGATGTAAAGAAACATTTACGTAAATAACTTCAATATTTAAACACAACGGATCTGGACGCTCTTCGCCAGCTAACTCTTTCTACTACGAGAAAACTTTCTTCACGAAACAATTTTTTCTACTTGTTTGAAATGTATGGAGGGCAGTTTTTTATTGAACACTCTTAAAACGAAACCATGACATCTCCGTTGGCCAAATATTAGCAGAATACAAAGAGGTAGTGAAAAAGGCTTTTGAGAGAGGGAGAGGGGAGAGGAGGATGAAACCGTTATCACACATCTCACCTACTTTTCGCCTACATGAGCACACTGATATGTAAGAAAACAGAGATTTACATGCTTTCAAACAAATGACTACCATTCCTTCGTATCTGGTGAGTTTTACTCTCAGATATTCCGTGTTTAATAAAGACAATACTTTCAGATGCTCGGCAATGAAGACAACTAACTTCTCGTACCATACTTCATATCCAAAATATTTTACCAGCGATTTAAATCAAAAAATGTTTTTACATTATCAGATTTGCTGGGATACGTGCTTTGCTCAAAATCGATTATTACGGTCATCGAATGAGGAGGAGCGGCGTGAAGATGAAATTATGTTTCACACTTATAGATTCTCCTCCGAACACAGCTTTTCTTCCAAGATTTCAGTTATCATTCGATAGCTTAAATTTTGTCATTCCTAAAGGTGTCATGGGATTTCCAAAAACGCTTTTCATTGCTCTGCTGCCCTAAAATTGAGATTTCATTTCATAGGCGATGCGCATACCATGCTGACGTATGTAGATAAATCTCGTGCCATTGGCATGAAGCCACCGAATGTTTCAACAACCATTCGATATCTCAGATCATAAAACTTCAATAGTGTTTTTCCTAAAAGGCATTTATGTTGCACAGTAAAAGTAACATTTTGTTTGACACTCAAGCATTTTTCTCTAGGCAAGGCCTTTGCTCTGAATTTCAGTAACCGTTCGATGGCATAGATCACGATGATTTCGATGGTACTCTTGGTTTTTCAAGAAGAATTCTTATTACGATGGAACACTGAGATAAAGACCGCATTACCTCACAGTCGCTATCGATACGAAGCAACCGCACACTCTCATCGGCATGTGCGCGCTAAGTGCGAATCCCAACACTCTTGATCGCAACGAAACACTAATAAACCGCTTTTGAAAACCGAGCAGACTATTGAAATAGATGAGATTTGTGCTCTCAAATGGCTACTGAAATTCCAAAAGAAAAGCTTTGTCCACCGAAAAATGCTTGAGTGTGAAATAAAGTTCTATTGTTACTCTTGCAGTGCAATAAAACAATTTTTTTGGGAATAAGATGAACTGTCCAGTTTCTCGACGCAAACAATACTTTTTTAACAAGGTCATAAAAATAGGTGCGGGTAAAGGAAAAGTACTGAAAAGCTTTTCCGAAAGCCAAGCATATAATTAGAATCACAATTATTTTCTCTTGTCGAACGACTAGTGAAAGTCTAGTGAAAAGAGTGTGCTTGATTGCTGTGACTCGATCAATGTCAAAACAAAACTGTTTCAGGTTCCCTCATGAATGCCGTTGTATTATCCATCATCTAATATTCCGCAGCAGCGTTATTAGTGAGTCATCACCCGCATCCTACCTATTGAAATGACAGAAATTCATAATATGAACTACCATCTAATGCTAAAGATGAGTTGTTTGCTAGCATAGATGTGGCAAAATGGGCAAAGTGACTATGGCATCCGCGATATTTGGCTAGCTGTATTTTCCGGTAAAAAACTCCATTTCCGCAATTTTTTATTCCCTCGACGATTTGTCCAATACGGTGTTCTGTCAAAAGTGGGATTCATATCGATTTGAAAAGCCTTGAGAAGTGGGATTCACATTGATTTCTTGCGAAAAATCCTTTCTTTTGTTAGACGACTAGTGGCCAATTTGACTATCAACTGATCAATACTGACATCTAATCGTTATGGTGACTTACGGTGAGCGCATAGAATGGACGGCCATAAAAATATTGAAATGGAAAGAGTTTGAGTTGAAAAGCACTATCATACGTTGACAATGATCGGGTTATATACAAGAAATATAAAATAGCAAAGGCTATTCTTTCATTTGGCAGCTTTTAACGTTGGTATGATGAAATAATATAGCAATGATGTAGAGTGATGTGCAAAAACCGCAAAAAACTATAAGTTTTCCACGTCACTCACATCACTGAGTATATTTTCTCAATATATCATCGCTAAAGGTGGTCAAATAAAAGAATATTGCTTCATCATCAATACTCAATATCCGTCAGTAGAAGAGGGTCCAATGTCGATAGCGCCTACCCACGTCAGACCGTTAACGGTTGGCTGCTGACAGATAGATGCGTTTTAGCCTAGAAAAAGTGATGTCAAAACAAACGTTGGCAGTCCATCGGGTCGAGCACGCACTCCTGAATAGGGTGAAATGTGAGTTCGAGTCCCAACAAACGCAGAAATTTTGCATATCACTCTACATCACTGGGTAACTAGCAGAGAGTTGTATATATACATCTCTTGTTACAACTAAAGCCTCTTTTATCATAATTACACCTTAATTTCGAGTGCTTTGTTTAGACCACGCTCAAATTTTGATAGATCCTCTCATTATTACTTGAGCCAACTTGTCATGTGGTCTGGTAAGGGCTCTTGTACAGCCCGATACACGTGTTTTCGTCCTTACAGACTCGTCAGCCGGGCAGAACCCGTCGTCTTTCGATTTTATAGTCAGTCCACTCGGGAACTCTGCTCCCTTTCAGAGAGTTATCGAT
The DNA here is from genome assembly GCA_019055375.1 of Parelaphostrongylus tenuis. NCBI lineage: Eukaryota > Metazoa > Nematoda > Chromadorea > Rhabditida > Metastrongylidae > Parelaphostrongylus > Parelaphostrongylus tenuis. The sequence goes on along the minus strand of JAHQIW010006907.1, from coordinate 101,320 downwards.
GACAAACGTTTTACACTCTATGCCAAATGAAATTTTCATCTAACACAATCCGGCTAGCGAGTCTGTAAGGACGAAGCACGTGTATCGGTCTGTACAAAACCCTTACCAGACCACATGACATGTTGGCTCAAATAATAGTGAAAGGATCTGCTAAAATTTGAGCGTGGCCTTAATAAAGCACTCTAAATAAAGATATAATATGATAAGAATACCAGCCAGAGAGCAACCGAGTGGGCAAACGCCCTGTGTTAGGTGAAAATTTCACTTGACATAGAATGTAAAACGTTCGTCTTCAATGACTCTTTGTAAGGGAGCAGAGTTCCAGAGAGAACTGACTATGAAATCGAAAGACGACGGGTTCTGTCCGACTGACGAGTCTGTAAGGATGAAACACATGTATCGGGCTTTACAAGGGCCCTCACCAGACCACATGATAAGTTGGCTCAAAATTATGAAAGGAACTAAAAAAAGAATTATTACCTATTGGGTGAGCTGAATGCGTATGACCATAAGCATGTTGATTAAGCAGGTTTTAGCTGATATATGGTTGGTGGAACACTTCACTGCAAAGCTTCCCTCTCTTTAATGTGACACCGACAGCAAGCAACAGTGGTATGATTCCCTCAGGTTGGCTGTGATGTTATGTTAAGGATTAATGAAATAAATATGAAGATAGATATCTGCATCTTCGGCCGTTATCAGGACAGCGGCTGCTACGTACCGAATAGCACATAAGGTTAAGTAATAAGATAACTGTATGTCTACAAAATAGCGGACGGCGCTCTACAACGGTTCAATCAAGTTTCTGGAGATGGGAAATAACAATTAGTAGAAAAGCCTGGGAGGAACTTTCAAACGGCGAATGCTAATACGACGAAGACAGGGTGCACATATAATGAATGCAATTCTGGTAGAGATGGTGGGGATAAGCCTTCATTTTCCATAGTATTCGTTTGTTTATATGGGACAGCGCAAGTTAATCAAACAAAAAGATTTTAAAACAGTGGTATATCTCTATTCATGTTCAGGCACATTCAACCCAAAACTCCAATTTGTACACAAGGACACCATGCGACACATGCAGTAAAACTTGCGTCTACAAAAGTCTTTGCAATAGAACAATGTACGTGTTGGAGTGCCATTAGATACATCTACACTCTATCTCCTTTGTCTTCTCACACAAACACATTTTTCGTCATCAGGCTTTCAATACGAAGTTGCCTACGTCGTGAATTAAAGCAATTTTCAACGATTGATTGCACAAGAACCTGTACTAGACCGGAAGCGATGAATACACGAAGAGGCATGAGACCGATATCCAAACGCAGTAGCTAATGTCTAGAAAAAAAAATTGTGGAAGAATTATGATATGCATGTCACATGATGAAGGATAACACAATGGTATTCATAAACGGTCTGGGCACAGTTTTGCTTCAACACCGTCCGAGTCACAGCGGTTAACCTCTCAGAGACCAAGTGTAGCAAGAATGGCTCACGGGCCTTTTCGTAGTTTCCTGTCTGTCACACTCGTTCCACTAGACTTCTGATAGTTAATCGATAGTTGAAAAATTGTGCTTCTCCAGTATGCTGGTTTTTGGAAAACGCTTTTTGGTACGTTTCTTCTGTCCACACTTATTTTCATTCCTTTGTAAGGAACGGAAATCCTGCTTCTTCTACGGTTTGGGAGTCATTCTATTCCTTAAATCTCGTAAATTTGAACAGTATGTCACATTTAGAATTCTCTTTATTTGACCACCTTTAGCGGTGGTGTGCTATTATAATATACCCAATGGGATCCCACCTGACGCAAATGCATATGCAAATCACTCTTCATCAGCGTGCTACGTTTTTCCAAATGGCGTTTTTACTGCGCTATAAGAGTAAAAATTGAATTTCATTACACACTTAAGCATTTTTTGCTTTTCTTTCGGATTTTAACAAAAGCTCGATAGCACAAATCTCAACTATTTCAGTGACGTGCTTGGTTTTCAAAGAGGACTTGATAGTGCGTTGTTATAGCTAAGAAATATTGGGTTTCGCATTTAGTGCCGATTTCTTGTCGGGTATGATATGCTGCTTGCCTCGTATCGATCGAGCAGCGCAACTAACATGTGGCTGGGTTTGAGGTGCAACTTTAATTTCAGTGTAGCAACTCATCAAAAAGTCTTTCGAGAAGCCAAGAATACCAATAAAATCACCAAAATTTGAGCTATCGAACGACTACCAAATTTCTTAAAAAAAAGCTTTGCAAAGTTAAAATTGCTTAAGTGTGGGATAAAATTTCTGTCGACGTTATAATGCGGTAAAGAGCCATTTTGAGGATAAAAAACTCTGTTCAAACTCCGAAATATAAGTTTTCGAGTGCTGGTTACGACGTGGCTCAATACTACTGCACAAAATTTATCTACATGACTGTGCAAGGTATGCTCGGGACGTATGAAGCTTTTTCTTAATTTTAGTATTTCAGTGAATAAAGAGTGCATTCGAAAAACCAATAACACCTTTATTGCCAAAATTTGGGTTATCGAATGATAATTGAATTTTTGCACCAAAGGCTTTGCCCAGCTTAGAATGCATGAGTGTAGAATGAAAATTTAGGTTTGCTCTTACGGCGCAGGTAAGGTCATTTGAGAAATAAAGTAAAGCCTTCAAGTTCTCGAGATTTGAAGAAAGAGAGAGATTCCTCTTCACCGACGATGATCACCTTCATTACGGCTCTCGTTCTAGTGACGGTACGCTTATGATGGTTTCCACACGACCGCATCCTCTATCCACCAACTAAACATTTCACTATGTCAGAGCTATTGTACTATTTGGCTACGACGTGGTGACTTACAGCTCAGACTCGTCGACCGACTCAATCGAGGTGGACTACAGCCCAAGCAATACAGTTAACCTAACCGAAGGCGAAGAAGAACACGACTTCGGATATGAAGACTCTGTTACCTCAGGACGACAGTTTTCTTCTTCATTTTGATCTCTAAATTTCCATAGGAATTTCCACACATTCACACCAACCTGAAGGAATGGGATCATTTCACTGTCTCTTGCCGTTGGCGTGAGACTGAAGAGAGGTGGCTTTGCACTGAAGTGTTCCACCACTCGTCATTCAGCTAAAATGTGCAGAATTAGAGCGTCTATGCTCATATGCATCAAACTAGACCACATTGTTGATATTTCTCTTCAATAATGAAAACATAATGAGGCTCGAAACACAACAATATGAAATGCACAAAGAAGTGCCAGGAAGTACATTTGTTGTCACTTGCCTTAAATTCTTTGTGGACAAGTCATCTCCAAGAAAAAAAAAATAAGAACTGGGTTATATCCCCACTCTGTGCATTATGTGGTGCATGCTGTCAGTGTGCTCCACGTAAGCAGCAATGTCACTTCCGACGTTGAAAAAGTGATAGTTGCTTCTACTTGTCACGTGCTGGAAATGTTGGAAGCAGCTCGTTCTAATTCGCAGTCGTACTTCTACAGAAGGACGAAAAGAACATTTTGCCCCTTCTATCAAATACCAAAAAACATTCTGTTCGTTCTATCAGAAATCAAAGGTGTATTTCTATTTCAATAGGCTACTGTCATCTGTAAACTCACGTCGCTGCCTGTTCAAGAGTTTCCAGCCTGAGTAATGTTGCCTTTTTTCACGTCTTCATCAGCGAGGCGCAGTCTCAAACCAATTCCTCGGCAGCGATGTGTGAATTTAATCGTTTTTCTAATATTTTCGATTGTTCGCAGTAGTACGATGTTTTGCTACCGTTTTTCCAAAGAGTAATCATCTATTGAACAGACTTTAGTGCATTGCGCTTGTCATACGCAACAAATTTAGGCGTCAAGTTCATGTTCATATCATTGTCCACAATCTGGTATGCTATCTGGAATGTGTTTCAGAATTGTGTTCATATGGCAGATTGGAGATCAAATGATGAAGAATGAAGAAAATTGCCGTCGTGCTGAGATAACAAAGTCTTTTATCCGATGTTGTGTTCTTCTTCGCCTTCGGTTGGGTTAACCGTATTGCTTGGGCTGTGTAGTCCACCTCGACTGAGTCGGTTGACGAGTCTGAGCTGTAACTCTCCACGTCGTCGGTAAATAGTGCAATATTCGTGCGACAGTGCAACAGAAATGTTCAGTTGGTGGATAGAAGATGCAGTAGTGTGGAAACACTGATGGACGTACCGTCACTAGAGCGCGAGCCGTAACGAGGGTGTTCATCGACGGTGAATGACGATTCTATATCTCTCTCCAAATTTTGAGCTTGAAAGCTTTATTTTATTTCTTAAATAACCTTCACACAGCGCCGTAAAAGTATAAATAAATTTTCATTCCACACTCAAGCATTCTAAGCGGACAAAGTATTTGCAGAAAAATCAGTTGTCATTCGATAGCCCAAAGTTTGGCAATAAAGGTGTTACTGGTTTTTCGAAAGCATTTTATATCGCACTGCAATACTGAATCTAAAATTTCACTATTTACACCCCAAGCATACCTTGCACAGCCATGTAGCTAGATTTCGTTACAGTGGTACAAAGCCACTGCGTTATAACCAACCTCTCGATAGCTTATACTTCGAAGTATGAATGGTGTCATTTATTTTCCAAACGGCCCCATACTGCATTGTAACACCAAAAAAAATTTTATCCCACACTTAAGCAATTTTCACTGGCAAAGATTTTCTTTGAGAAACGGTAATCGTTCAACGGCTCAGATTCCGGTGATTTTAATAACATTATTGAATGTTCGAAAGCATGTCAATTGCGCTGCACGATCGATATGAGGTAACCCCCATATCAAACTCGGCAAGAAGTAAACACCAAAGCGAAATTCAGTATCTTTTAGCTGTAACAACGCACTATTAAATCTTTTTTCAAAACCAAGCACGTTGCTGAAATGGTTGAAATTTGAGCTATCGAGCAATTTCTAAAATCAGAAAGAAAAGCGAAAAAATGCTTAAGTGTGAAATAAAACTTCATTTTTACTCTTACAGCGTAGTAAAAACGCCATCTGAGAAATGTAGCACACTGATGAAGAGTGATTTGCAACAACATTTGCGTCAGGTAGGATCACACTGGGTATATTATAATATCTCACCACCGCTAAAAGCGTTCAAATAAAGAGAATATTGAATGCGACACACTGTTCAAATTTTCGAGATTCAAACAATGGAATGACTCTTGAAAGGTTAAAGAAGGAGAAATCACGCTGCTTACAAGGGAATGACAATAAGCTTGTATAGCAGAAATGAACCAAATAGCGTTTTTGAAAATCAAGCATATTGTGAGAACTACAATTTTTCAGCTACGAATAACTATTGAAAGTCTAGTGAAAAGTATGCGATTGACAGGAAACTACGAAAAGGCCCGTGAGCCATTATTGCTGCACTTGGTCTCGAAGGGATAACTGATGTTACTCGGGCGATGTTAGAGCAAAACTGTGTCAAGACCCCCCATAAATACCATCGTGTCATCCATCATCTGGCATTTATATCATAAATCTCCAACACTGCTCGTTTTCAAGACATTAGCTACTGCGTTTGGCTATCGGACTCATGCCTTTTCGTGTATTCATCACTTCTAGTCCAGTACAGTTTTTTATACAAACAATCGTTAAAAATTGCTTTAAGTCACGACGAAGGTATCTTCATATTAAGTCTTATGACGAAAAATGTGCTGATGTGAGAAGATAACAGAGATAGAACGTAATTGTATTTAATGGCACTCCAACTCGGACATTGTTCTATTGCAAAGACTTTTGTAGGCGCAAGTGTTATTGCGTGTGTAGCATGGAGGGCCTTCCGTGTAAATTGGAGTGTTGGATTGGATATGCCTGAAGTTGCATGAGGATCAGCCAGTATTATAATATTTTCTTGTTCGATTGACTTACGTTGCCCCAAACGAACAAACGAATACTATGGAAGATGAGGATGTATCACAACCATATCTGCCAGAATTGCAATCACTATATGCGCATCCTATCTTCGTCGTACTTGCATTTGCCACCTGAAAGACTTCTCAGGTTTTTACACTAACTGTTACTTCCAACTCCTGAAAACTGAACTGAACCGTCGTAGAGTGTCGTCCGGTAGCTCATAGACAAACAATTATATTATAACGCAACCTTATGTGTTACTTATTACGTAGCAGCCGCTGCCTGATGACAGCCGAACATGCAGATATCTATCCTCATACTTATTCCATTAATCCTTACTGTGACCTCACAACCAACCTGATGAAATGGAATCATACCACTGTCGCTTGCTGTCGGTATTACATTAGAGAGAGGGTAGCCTTTCACTGAAGTGTTCCACCAACCATATATCAGCTAAAATCTGCTGAATCGCCATGCTTATTTATGGTAATATGCATGCAGCTCAACCAATTAGTAATAATCTATTTTTAGTATTGGAAAAGATTGCAGGGATAGCAATGAAACAAGAAGATTTGTGCTGAGAAAAACGTCAGGAAATACTGCTGATATCACATGCTCCAAAAGAACTACTAACTCTTTAGAACAATCAAAGTTGAGCATTCACTCTTACTTCATGGATCAATTGGTGTATGTCTTCAAACTTTCCCGCGTAAATAGCACTATTACTTCCGACATTAGAAAAGTTAAAGTCGCTCTCATTGCGACACATTTTAGAAATGTTGAAAGCAGATTGCTCTAGTCCGCAACCGTACGTCTGAAAAGGCCAAAATAACAATCCGATCACCCCAGAAAAAGTAAAATACGTATTTTTTGTGTAAAAACGGATTGTTGTCACCAGTAAACTCTTGTCGCTTGCCGATGAAAAATTTTCAGCTTGAGTACTGTTGCAATTTTTCACCTTTCCATTTGCGATTCGCTCTAAAAGCAGTTTCTCAGTGGCGATGTGTGATTGTGACTATTTTCTTAGAAAATGAAGAGCAACTGCTGAACAGACCTTAGTAAAATGTACAGAGAGTATGCTGCCATTCTAGTCGTCGCGTTCATATTTGTATCATAGCCACAATCTGGTATGCTTTCTGCAAAGTGTAGCAGCATTCAAAATTGAGCTGAAGAAGTAATGTGTGGAACAAAAAGAAAAGAAAAATGGTGACCTGCGGAAATAATAGTATCTTCGTAATCGTATTCATCTTCTTCGCTCGGGTCAATTGAAATGTCTGAGTTGCTGTACTCCTCCACTGAGACGGTCGACTGGTCTGAGCTGTACGTCTCCACGCTATAGCCAGAATACCTCAAGCAAGACAGTTGGAATTCTTACTTGGTAGGTGAAAAGTTGCTGCAGTGTGGAAACACTGATGAACGTACCGTAACGAGAATGAGAGCCGTGATGAGGATATTCCTCGTGGGCGAATGACATCGTTTCGGGAATGGGCGACATTTATACAATCTCTGTCATGATGCTTTAAGCAGTCACTGATGAATTTCCCGTTCCGAAGCGATAAAAAAAAGCTTCATATTTGAAGCAATGTCTACAATCGTATAGAAAGCAATGTCAACATTTTAGTAGGACGATTGATGTTTTGAAAATCACTCGAGATAGCTGAGTAAATACTAATCAAGAAGCAAAAGTTTCAACTAGTGCTTAAGTACTATTTGATATTTCATGAACTGTCTTGGAGATTAATTTTACTAGAACACGCACAAGAAAAGCTGCCTGGTTTTTTTTTCTGATTGAACACCATTTAGCATAATGATTTCTACCTTGTTAGTGACAGCATTCGTAGATGCAAATAAGAACTCGAGTGAATCGGAGAAAAGTCTGTCTTCTTGCTTATTGTTTTTATTAAGTATTCCGGCATCCATTTTGCTTATCAAAGCAACAGTGACAAAGACAGACACCTTTCTAGTGAAGTGCGTCCATTATGGAGTAAACCCGCTCTTAGCATGACTAATTGGCTTCAAGAAATACTTTCTCCAGATTCAAGTACAAACTGCCAAACCAATGGGTATTTATTAGCGGAAATTACAGAATTTAGCGTTTCTTGTCTTGAAGGTGTGTAGAGAAATCTCTTACTGCAGTCATGAAACATTGTAAAAAAAAACGTCAAGTCTCGTTTATCGTTATCAAGCCAATCCAATGTATTCCGTTTCATTTGCACAAACCAGGCAGACACTATTATTGTAAAGCTATTTATTCACGAATGAATGGAAAATTTCGCAATGTTCAATGATTTCGATAGCAGAGAAACTAGTAACTCATTTTTCATGGAATCAAAACACGCGATTGATTTCAGTTGTTATGCAGAACATTAGCAGAGTTGTCCATTCTCTTCTATTCGACTTATTTAAGCTGCGATAGTGTTGAGTCTTTATCGTGCTTTCACGCAGCAGGACCTAAAATTACAGCATTGACATTCGCACTTTTTCTAACCATTTCAAGATGAGTGGTTACATTTATGTCAGGTTTATTGATAAGTTGCTCCTATCACGTAGTGTTCCAAAGAAACAGACTTTTCATAGGTAATAGGATCTCAGAAATAAACTAGTATCCTTTTTAACTTTACCCTCGTTCTTTACAAAGTATTTGTATTCATCACTACGTGAAAATTACTTTATCTTGACTTGCCGATAATCATTTTTGAGCCAAGCATATGATCTGTGCTGACTTATATAGGGGCTGACTTATAGAGCCCGATACACCTGTTTCAATCTTGACAGTTTCATTAGTCGGGCGGTACCCTTTGTCTTTTGCCAACTCTCTCGTGCGCTCAGTCTTCCCTACTAAGAGTGGGCGACGACGAACATTTTACACAGCCCATCAAGTAAAATAATCACTGAATGGATAATGTTGTATACTCGATTGCTCTTGACTGCTATTGCCAACATATCATAACTTTCGTTTCAAGTGTTTTCCTAAAACCATAGGTTGAAATTTGAGCGTGGTCTTAAGGAAGCTCTCGAAACAAAAGGCATGATATATTGACGATGCCATCTAAGCGCAGTCGACTGTGCAATACTGCCTGTTCAGTGATAATTCCACTTGACTTACAGTTTGAAACTTCCATCGTCGCCTACTCTTGGTATAGGAGACTGAGCGCCCCGAGAGGATTGGCTGAAGACGAATGAGTGCCATCCGACTGATGAGACCGTCAAGGTTGAAACACGTGTATCGGACTCTATAAGTCGGCCCTATATAACAGACCACATGCGTGGCTTAAAAAATGACTATCTAGCACAATGAAAACTAAGCGTTTTCTTAGGAAACACTTGAAACGAAAGGTATTTTGTCTTGCACCCCTCCCCAGCCCCCCCCCCCCCATCGCATTCGCATTGCTTTTCTCTTTCTAAGTGGTTTTATTTTTCTGATCTTCCTTACTAAAGGATTTACATATCATGACTGACCATTGTACAATATGCGCGGCCCATTCAGCGATAGCCAAACAATTCAGATGTAAGTTGATTTCCATTAACTCCGAATTCTAAGTAGTCCAAAGGCAGTTTGATTGTTTCTGCTGTGCTTAATCTCCAATCGCTTCTAGAACATCTGTAATGGTTAAATAGCGAAAGAATAAGCGGCTGGCAGTAAGATAAATGAAGCACATGGGAAGCAAACGAAAGTGTACAGGAACATTGCAGAGTAAAATTTTGATTAGTGCACTAATCTATTCGGTATTTTCCGTTATGCGCATCCTGTTCAGACTCCCTAGAAAAAACCCCTTTTTGACTTCATTGAGAGTTTTGATAGCTTTTCGATTACTCACATCACGAAAATTTCAATGGTGCCCTTTATTTGTGGAAAGCATTATTATTATTCTGAATTAATAAAAAAAAATTGTACTTTACACTCGAGCATTCATCGCTGGACAAAGCCCATCCTCTAAACTTTGGTGATCATTCAATAGCTCAAAGCTCGACAATTCAAATAGAGTGTTTGATTGCTGATGAAAGACCGTTGATTGCTCTATCGCAACCAGAAGAAAATTGCACTTTACACGCGACGCGCTTTCTTCGTTGCTGTTGTAGATGGTATTTTGCGACCAGTGCTACGCAGTCGATAACATCACATACCGGGGCAAAGAATGCGCATTGAACACAAAACTTTGTCCTCTTTTCGTAGCTACAGCACAATAAGAATAGTTTATCAAAACAAAGTGTAACAACTGAAGTGTCGAGATCCATGGTATTGAATGTTTATTCAAATTTTAAGGAAAACGCTCTCTTCAGAAAAATTTTGGTATGTAATACATAACTTCGTTTTTACTGCGGCAAAGCAATGAATGGAACATTATCAAAACTAAATACACCATTAAAATCCACCTTGCGGAAAGATTATTGAAACACCAAGCCTTAACAAAAAGCACGTTTTTCTCATGGAGTCATAACAGAATGCGAATAACGGAAATGATATGCTTATTCATTGTTGTTAGTAAGCCTGCCATCTCCATAGCGCTATCTCGTCGCTAGAATAAACACACTTTGAGCGTAATCAGCATGTGCGGGAATTATCTGTTTTCTCAAACTCTGGGTAATTCATGTGGCTTCTATGTAATAAGTAGCCTCACTGAGGCTATATTAAAGAAAAAGCAGACATGTTGTGACTCTGAAGTGTGACTTCAAAATCGCAAACAAGGACATGTGCGATCATCACATGGTGGTAGAGGTGCGCTAGACAATTCTCCATCAACGCTTAAAATGCCGCATGGATTGCATATCTTATAGGCTGATATGTTAATATTCGTAAAAATAAAATTGCGCCGAAGACCTAATAGGTAAGCAAGTGCAATCTGCAATTCTTCCCGAAATGAACCGGAAGGAGAATGCGTCACCATCACGCGAGATCTCGCTCCCTATCTTCGTTTGATCTTCTAGCCTGACCTAGGCAGCACGCATATGAGGCCATTTAAATCATTCAAATAGACTAACACTACATACGCCCAGGCTCTGAAGAAGGCGGGTTGCCGAAACGTCAGCCGAATTTCCACGACTATTACCTACCTCGCGTCAGCTAATCAAGATAAATTTTCTTGAATAGGGATAGTAATAAAGAAAACGATTGAAATCTCTTTCATAGTTGATGATACACCAAATAACCTTGAAACAGCGCATGTAGGACGGTTCAGTCGACTCCAAAATTTTGTTACAGTAGATCATGGATTGATACTTACCTCGAAGGGAAAGATACACTAGATTGTAAACACATATTCGGTAGATTCTGACGAAAATATGGGCGGCGAATAAAAGAAGGCCTAGAAATCTTACTTCTCACATTATGGTTGTCATAATGTAGCCCATAATTATGGAAATGACAAATTTTCGCTAATTAGTTAGGTTTTTCCCGCTTTCTAAAGGTTTTAAGGTCTCTCTTATTTTTTTCATGCTTTGTGTTCATATACGCCCTCGCATGTTCTGAGTGTTTATATAACTCCTATGTGCGGAGCAGAAGCGCTTGTTTGCTGTCTATCCATATTATTGAAAATATTTTATCAATTAAGTAATATAGAAGGATATAGATGTGAATCACTATGTTATATAAATCTTTTTTTTTTGTGTGCAGTTAAAAAAACCTGATATCATGACTGAAAATGAGAAATCAGCACTTAGTTTATCAAAAATAAAACTGCACATTGTATTCGATAGCTGCTCATCAATATTTACTTGAATACTTGGACGGTCCGTCTTCACGTTGCATGCTCCTAGCATTTCCATTCGTCTCGTTTTCTCGCGATTGTCGCCCATGGCGGTGGCTTTAATCGAGCATGGCCACTGGCACCAGTTTCACACAGATCTGTGGTATATCGGCAGGTACAAACACAGTTGACTCGAATACAGATGTAATACAGCTGACTAATTTTTCCAACGAAAACGTTCGCCGTTTAGATGGTCGTCTTCGTGATCGAGGGTATTCTCGTGGCGTCCACTGAGCAGTTCCTTTCATCCATCTGTCGTCTGACCTTCTTACTATATAGCGTGCCTACCTATACTTTGCTATCAATTTGAATTATTCTGGATAACGAAGATGACATAAGTTCCTGAGATCTGAGCTGCGCAAGCCGGCTAGGAGTTGTGAGTGCAAACTAATTTTTAGATGACATCGTTCAAGCGCTCGTGAGTCGCTCGCAGTGCTCTTGACGCTGTCGGAGTATCAGCGTATGTCTCCGTTGAATAACAGAGCGCTGAAGGGACTGTTGAATCCAAAAGGCTAACACGTAATTTGTGGTCCGTTATTTCGTAGGCTGCTTCTTTGAGAGGTCCGAATGCGGCTCACGCTACTTTTATTCTTTAGTCAAGTTCCTCCTTTATATGGTTCTCCATATTCACTGATCGACCAGGGAGAGAGAAATCTACGAGGATGTCTCCGTAATCAAAATTTATCCAGGCTGATATTTTCATCATCGCAGCATTGGTTGTTCATAAATTGGGTCTTTATGCAATTCACGCGCAGTCCGATTTTCTTACACGCCTCGATAAGTTTTTTGAGCATCGTCTTCGCTTTGGTAGTGCTTTCCGAGAATAAGACAATGTAATCTGCAGAACAGAGATTTGACAGGAATTTATTTCATCAATGCTTATGCCTTTCTCGTTCCAGTCTAGCGACTGTATTATCCACTGCAGCGCGGCAGTGAACAGCTTTACGATACAGTATCGCCTTGTCAAACCCATTTCCCAGTTGGTATGGCAAGAGGTCCATGAAAGAGCTCTTATTATCCTGGAACCGTTCCGATAGCAGTACGATAAAGTTTTTATTTAGGACGGATCCACTACTTGATCGACAAGCGCTGATAGGACAGCGTTCGTTTCGACGCTATCAGTGCTTTTTCATGCTCGATGAAAATTAGGAGTATGGCGGTTCATCTCATTTGCTCACTATACTTATAGTGTTTTTGAGAGAAGCAATAAATGATTTTCTAGTTTCGTCTAATTCTTAGAAAGTCGTTCACGATACGATTGTATATTTCGAGAAGTTTGAATAGAGTTAATCATGAATCCATGAAATTTCTTTCATTCTGAGCCTTGATCAACTAGAGCAATTTCCTGTTGGATTTCCTTGCCTTATTGCACTGTATATAAACAACTATTTACATTTGGTGCTGTATGGGCCAATTCTGTTTCTTTGTTAAATATAATTGTCAATGTGGGGGCATCGTGGGCGAGTGGTTGCGATGCTCGAAGTGACGCATATGGAGCCGAGCATCACTCCCCAACACTCTCAGGCCATCAACAAGAACACTCTGTCTAATGCCACATCCAGTTTACTCAAGATTCTATGAAGACTTGTTCGACCAGTATTTTACGTCATTTGGGAAGAAGACGAAAACGAGTCGAGTGTTAGAAGTACTGAGATTCAGAAAAAAAAATTATGATGACAGGCTGTATGAATAAATAATTAGTTTGCTAATGTAAATTGAAGGATTTTTTCGATAAATTCGTACTTCAAAAAACTTTAAAACGCACCTAGCAAACCATTCCTTATCAAATCATCATTCGCTCTAATGTGTTCTAGTCGATATTCCTGAGGCTAGCATTTCCACATAGGCGCAGTTTCTTTGGATAGACGACAGCTTTCTCATACATTGTCGTACTATGTCAGTATTGCGAACACGGCTATTGAGTACTCTCTAACGATATAAATTTATTTGAAGTCCTGCCTGACATAATCCTTTTTAACCAAGCGTTAGCTGATCTCTTTCACTGAGGACTTCCTCTCTTTTAGTAGAGGAACTGTGCGGTGTGCATTCAGGTGATATATAGAAGTAAAACCTAGCAAAACTGCATTTGTGCTTTGTTGGTATAGACGATATTACAAAACAGACAGCGATAAGTGCATTCTGCTCATTTAAAATAGGATAAAGCAGAATAAGTCCAGGCCTTAACATTTTTTCCAACTGAAAAGTCTTCAGTAAGTTTGAACCATCAGGAAGACATGATAATTCCAATGCACACGTGTCACAGCAGTTGAAGATACCGTGAAGAATATATTCTGACCAACCCCTCTGCTCCAATGATGATGTGGCACCCAGTGCTGAGTTTGCATCATTTTTGACATACAGTACACTACTTCCTTGGTTTATTTAGAATCAGTATTCCTGAGAGCGGTTTGAGATGCGAGGGTATGAAAACTGAAAGGTTAAGACCGGAATTTGAACTGCTCGACTTCATTAGATATTGGCTTGTGGGTTTTGCACTCTGCAGTAGCGCTCCAACTGCACACTCCAGTTGCGATCCGTTTATTCCTTGATCAGAATGGGTCAACGCAATGCTCATCTTGCATCGATTGATTTTTTAAAAGTTCTGATTTATCCAAAGATTCGAGAAGACACGTTATTTGTTAGATCGAATAATTCCACAATCCCCGTTCAACACGTTGACAAAGACAATGAAATGTGCGCGGCACGCGGCGTACTCGCTCGGCGAATGCGGCGCCTACAATGGCGTTGTGGTAGTTTTTCAATGAAAGCGGATTTTTATCGTCATAGAGGGAATTTCGCCGCCAATAAATGGTTATGATGAAAGAGACATGGATAAAGCCATCTGTAGCGGAAACAATGGCGATGCTTTCTCTTAAAGCCTAGATCTTGAAGGGAAAGCAGATACTCATTAAAACGTACTCTGCTTACAAAACGTTGGCTTTTTTCGTTAACAGAAGGAGAACTAAAAGTCATCATTAAATCGCGATCATATCCCTCAATAAATAAGATTATCAAACAAATTCCCTATTTCCATTGAAGGGTGTGATAATCAAGACACCCCCGCGTCGCGCTGCCGCACACGCGGCTTGAGATCTGAGCTAATAACAGCTTAAATCGTTGTCAAGGTCTTAAAAAACCTCATCTAAATAAATTAGCAACAATTCACACATTTTTTGATCGAGCGAATAACGCAAAGTTGATAAAAAAAATTTGTTCGGCTAACTTTTTAATTTTTCTTCTTCAGAGCAGATGGAGCCGAGGTCCACTGTCGCTCGTCGTTGTTATCGTGCTCGTTTAGGTGCCAATCTTCTTGGGTGGAGTCACCGCTCGAACCAAGAGCCTCACTCGCCGATGCCATCATACACAGGACGGATTCTGACGATATTAATTAGTTTCTAATGACATTTTGCTTTTTAACGAATAATCTATCCTGCAGCAGTTGATTTTAATATTTCCTAGCACTCTGCATTACAGTTATATACCCGACTTCCCTTAGACTTTGGCATTTTGATAAATCAATCACATATTCTTTCTTCTTTAAGAGAAAAACACGAAGTTGGTCGGTGTTAGATGGTGTAACCAAAGAATATTCGCCTCTAGCAAAACGGAGGTGAAGACTATAACAAGGACGAGGGACTGCGGACACTCGACTGGAAATATTGGCCCTAAAAAACGTTGAAGATAACGGAGCTTCTGCGTTATAAACTCATTTAAACAACTTCGTGATACTGACTAAGTCAGCAAAAAATATGAGATTGACTGGTAATGTCGGAGTTAAAGGTAAGTTATTCTTTATAATCACAAATTTAGGGTTTCTTTCAAACAAACACGAGGTTCTTCTTCTTGCGAACTATACCGCGAGATGAGGTAACGAATGGAAAATGTGTTAGAATCGGCACATTTTGCGGAGACGGACTAGTTAAGTACTCAAGTAGATCAGTAATATAAGATACTCAATAAGAACAAACATTCAAATTATGTTCTGATATCGGGTTTATATTCTAACATTCAGTATTATCAGAAAAGGTATTCTCTCACACTGGAAGCTTTTCAAGACAAATTTTCTGTTAATCTAGGCACTGATCAATAGGTCGCTGTTTTCTCGTGAGCACACATGAGGCTGTTATTGCATTATTCAATGTGAAAGCTGAGGCTACGACATAATTCGGGCTGACATTATGGCAAATGATGTGAATTACACAGTTTATATATAAGTAAAGACATCTACGACTGCTTGAATATTTCTACTTAGGCGACAGACAAGGAGCTCGTTCTGCGCTGTGGATAGAATTGCCCTGCGGTACACATGATCCATCAATTGATGGTATGGCCCCGCCTTCGAGGCTCATCAAGCCTTCCATCTCACCGGCCGGTGAATTGATATCAGACTCACCTGGGAGAATAGTACCACTGGCTTGACACATTGATAGGCTGCCGCGAACCATTGCAAAGGTCAGATAAGCAATCAATCACCTCAAACCAAGCTAAAGATTGAAGCCATATAGTGGGCACATTACTGAAGGAATGATGAACGCCGAAAGCTTTTCTCTTTAGAGCTTGAAGATTGGTATGCCTTAATCGCTGTACCACAGAAATTTGCTCTTTATACTGTTTAAACTTCGGAGTGATTGTCTTATCTTTCACATAAATCATTTGACTACTCGCTAAACGGCTACTTTATGATGTCACATGGTCAGCTAGATTTAGATTATTTTTGAGGAAGATTTGGTAGGACATTTTTGAGAAGAACGAAGCAATACATGGAAAATGGATGGTGCAATGTGAAATAAAATTTGAAAAAAAAGATGAATGTTTTTTGTAGATTCAGGGCAAAGTAGGAAAGGATTTGTGGATTACTGATATTCTGCGGTCTGGGTAAGAGCACATTTCTCCGAAAAAGTAATGCAGTAGAATGAGCCTATCGATACATTTGACATGAATGTAAACAGCTGTCTTAAAATGACAAAAAAAAAAGGAAATGTCAACGCGCTTGCTCTCAAACCGTGCTCTATGAGAGAACTAAAATCATCTAACTTGATTGCATTTGTGAGCTCAGTCAAATGGAATAGAATGGTTAGCCCAATTAACACAATGTTTAACAACTGCATGTAATCGTTCGCTTTGTTTTCATGAAACAAACTGGTATAATGACTTCATAATGTGAAATGAGTTAATAGACTTTTTACCACCGAAATCATTGAACGAATTTAAAATTTGGCATTCAATTAACAACGATTTTCGTGATCAATACACGTATCCGTTTGCTTTTTTTTTCCAATAAGAGCGGAATACATTGTAATGAATAATACTTTATTACTTTAATACTTTATTGAAATGTAAATATTGATTCCAACTTTGATGTGAACATTTATGCCGCCCTTTCATCGGCTCAGAATGGAAAATTGCTCAAAACATCATAAAAAATTACAGAGCCTGTATAAATATAGCCGATTCCAAAATGCTTTCAATCGTCAGCCATGAATATCCTCATCACGCTTCTCATACTTGTTACGGTACGTTCATCGATGTTTCCACACGACTGTTATCCACCAAGCAAAGTTCCTACTGCCTTATTTGAGGTGGCCAGAAATAGCTACAGCGAGGAGATGGACAGTTCAGACCAGGCGATCGATGGCGAATACGACTATGAAGATTCCGTTCTCTATTCAGGTCACCATTTTTCTTCTTTATTTGACATCTCAGATTACTTACCCAACTCTGACATTCCAGATGGCATACCAGATTGTGGCAATGACACAAATATGAACTTGACGACTAGATTTGCAGCGTATGAGACACACATTTCACTGAGGTCTGTTCAGCATTCGATGATTACTGTTTGGAAAGACGATTACAATCACACATCACTGCTAAGGGATTGCTTTTAAGACTACAACTAGCAAATGGAAAAGTGAAAAATGGTAAAAATCCTGAGGGTGGAAATTTTGCAACAGCCAGCGACATGAGCATGCAGGTGATAATAGTCTATTAATGGAACTACGTCTTTCTTCTCTAATGGAGCAACCAGAATGTTATTTTCATTTTTCTCTAGACTTACGACTGCGGATTAGAGAGAGCTGCTTTCAACATTTCCAGCATGTGTCAAGGTAGGAGCAGCTACGACTTTTCCAACGTCGGAATTAACATTGCTACCTACGACAACGCGGCAGATGGTGATGACATACTTCGCATAATGCACGGAGTAAGTGTGAAAGCTCATCTTCATTTTTCTGAAGATAAGTAGTCTGATAAGGATATATCATGTTCTGAGCCATTAGGGTCTGAGCGCTATAAAGGCGCCTGTTTCGTCCCACCGGGACTCATCAATAGCATCGTTCTCGGTTCAGCTGTCCCTTGAGGCCATACTCCTCTATGAAAGAATCGATGTAGAGTAATAGATCACTGCAAGTCAGGTGACGGAATTACATCACACTGTAGTATCCGCCAGTCGAGCTCGTGGCCTATGAAATGAGTCATGCCTCGCCATTCTACCGCTCTTTTCTACGATTGCACGACTGACTCAGATACTATAAAAGAGTCCAGGGATCGGCTGAACCGAGGACGTTGCTACTGATGAGTCCCGATAGGACGAAACAGGCGCCTGTGTAACACTAAGACCATATGGCTTGGAACATTCAATATCCTTACCAAATTGTTCTTTGAGCAAGGTCTATAGAAAGGCCATCGAAGTGAGGGATAAGTAGTCTTTATCGCGAATTTGAAGATAATAACACCAGTTTAACATCTTGATACATTTCTAGCTATATTTTTGCATTGCTGACCTTCATGTTTCTCATTCTTAGATTGGATTAATCACTAACTGGGTTGAGCTAATGAGTATACTATTGGAACCCCAATTCTGCATATTATAGCTGATGGGTCTTTGGTGGAATACTTCAATGCAAGGCTTTCCTCTCGTCAATCTGACTCCGACAGAAAGCGACACTGGAATGATTCCATTCCTTCAGGTTGGTTGTGACATTACACTACGAATTACCAAATGATCATGAGTATAGATCGCCAGTAAATCATACCTTTCGTCTCGAGTGTTTCCTCAAGACCACGCTCAACTTTTAACTTACTTACTTGGACTTGAATAGTTGGCCGGTCCACCTTCACAAATTATGAGGACCCCACCACATCTTCCATTTGTCTCGTCTTCTCGCGATTGTCATCCATGGCCGAGGTTTCATTCGGGCACGGCCGCTGGAGCGAGTTTCATATTGTGATCTATAGAATATCGTCAGAATTCCAACATATCTCGCAATTATTATTTAGGTTATCATATCATGTGGTTCCTTGAGTGGGCTGACTTATAGAGCCCGATACTCGTGTTTCGACCTTGACGCGCTCATCAGTCGGACAGTACCCTTCGTCTTTAGTAAGTCTTCCCGGGGCGCTCAGTCCCCTACAAAAAGAGTAAGCGATGACGAACATTTTACACTGCCTATCAAGTGAAAATATCACGAGAAAGATACCGCCCGACTTATGAGACCATCAAGGTCGCAATACGTGTTTCACGCTCTATGATATGCTCAGCCACATGATATGTTGGCTTAAAGAATAATTACGTGATATGTTGAAATTTGAAAGTGGTATTGAGAAACACTCGAAACCAAGGATATGATATACTCAACATATCACCCAAGAGTAATCGAGTGTACAGCACTATCTATTCAGTGATATTTTCACTTGATAGACAAAGTAAGATGGTCGTCGATGCTTACTATTAGTATAGAGCACTGAGCGTCCCGCGAGGATTGGCCAAAGACAAAGGGAGCTTTCTGACTGATAAGACCGTCAAGGTCGAAACACATGTATCGGGCTGTATAAGTCAGCCCATTTAACAGACCACATGAAATGTAGGCTTCAAGAATAATTGCGAGATATGAGGATAGAAATCTTCATGCTTAGCTGTCATCAGGCAGAGGCTGCTACACATGTAACAGCACATAAGACTATGTCATAAAGTTTCTCACGAACTGTCCTTTTCTTTATCCAAAACTTGCACGAGGCCGATATTTTCCTTCTTTCCCTCAAAACTTGGTGGCTAACGTTTCGGCAGCAACACCTTCGTCAAAGCCTTATTTGGTCGTTGAGAGCGGTCACCGGTCTAGTGTGGCACAGTTTACTATGTCATAAGATAATTGATTGTCTATAAGCTACAACGCTCTAGGACGGTTCAGTTCAGTGTTCAAAGATTGGAAATAACAGTTAGTGCAGGAACATCAAAAAAAGTCTTTTAGATGGCGAATGCTAATACGACGAAAATTGGATGCGCTTATAGCGTATGCAACTCCAACAGAGATAGATGTAATCTTTCTCCATCTTCCATAGTATTCGTTTGTGCATATGGGACACCGTAAGTCAATCATCCAAATAATTTTAGAATAGTGGTTGACTTCTATGAAGCTTCAGGCGTATTCAACTCAACAATCCAATATACACGGAGGGCGAACCATGCGACACATGCAATGACACTTGCGCCTACAAAAGTTTTTGCAATAGAACAGCATCCGAGTTGAAGTGTTAATAAATACATCGGCAATTTTACCCCTTTCGTCTTCTCACACTAACATCTTTCACATTATACAGCTTTAAATATGAGGGATGTCTCCTTCGTGAATTGATGAAGCTTATTTCGACTTTACCACATACCTTCGGTGTACTAAAACAATATTTTCTTGCACTACGACTGTTGACGAATTGACACTGCGTAGGCTCAGGAGAAAAGGTCAGCTATGGCCTATTATCTCATATGGCACTAGACTTTGATTTGGGTAACACTTGTTGATTTTCAAATAGAGGTAGTATTATGAATAACTAGAGAAGCTTAAGGCGTTTAGAATAACACTGCGCAATGAGGGGTGGTTACTTTTGTTATGAGGGATACTTATCATGACACTGTATTTATAGAACTATTTGCTTTATGATGAAAAGTCTTCCCTATACAACCACATCCGTGTCAGCGTTTGGAAAAATTTCATAAATCATAATGGGTTCAGTCCCAATATTTTTATAGCCGCTCATTGCATGTGATTAACGTAATTCTTCTCAACGAGTAGAAAGCAATACACGGTGCAGGCAAAGTTCTGTTAATTTTCATGTCTGTCAGCTGGTATTTGAATCGAGATCCCACTCTTTAATGGAGCGCTTACTGAACCGTTGCACTATCGCAGGCCGTTTTAACACCACTCATCAATTGGTTTATTGTAACATCATACCACCTTAATAGGAGGTGAAATAATATGAATTCTGATTGATTATTGAAACCTAATACCCGTCAACATGAGTAGGTTCAATGTCGATAGTGACTGCCTATGCCATACCGAAGGCGATTGGCTGTTGATAGCTAACGCGTTGTAGCGTAAAAGGAGTGGTGTCAAAGCGGGCGCCAGTAGTGCAGCTTCTCAGCATAACGCTTCCGGAAAGACTAAGATTTGGGTTCGATTTCCAGTTGACGAAATGTTTCTGCATACCACTCTACATTATTGTATTTTCTGTAACATTACACCGCAATGGGCGGTCAAATAAAATAAATTCTGATTTTTATTTTGCTGTGCAATATGCCTACACAGGTTTCCGCCGTACTCGTTATAGGTGCGTGTCAAAACCTAGTCGTTTCACAGTCGCTATAATCGATGCTGAACTTTTTGGGGAGGGTCAGCAGAAGTCCCCAGTAACAAAATCATAGGCCACAGTCATTTTCAGGCCTCTGTGATGGTCTGAAACAGTATTTGCGTTCGAAAAAAGCGGCGTTTGTCTTCATCAACAGAAATGTTATAATGAGCTCTGCCAGCTATCACAAGTAAGTTTCTCGGGGCTTATATGAGTTTTAGAGTGCTCAACACTTTGGCACTGATGCATTTACGCATTCTGCCCGCTCAAGGATTGCCATCTGTCAATAGTAGTCTCTAGGTTTTTGAAGCAAGGACATTTGGCCGTTATACTGGCAGAATCTCGACCCAATGGATTATTCTGTTGGTTCAAACTGGAGAAAAAGTCTCGGCTACTCGCTACATTAGCACATTAGCATAGACGCGCTTGAAAAAGCTTGACACGGGCTTGAAATGAAATCACGGTGGATACATGTGCGAGCATCCTGTGCATTTCACTACTGCATTAGTTGACTTTTATCATCCATACTAAGAAATGACGAACAAATAAAACAGTTTTCAGACCAGAATTGAACAAGGAATTCCATATAGTCATCAGCATTAATAAAAAGTTTTGTTTTTTGCTCATCACTGAATTCTCTTAGGTGTATAGAAAACATCATAACACTGCAAAATGCATTAAAATACTATCATCTTCGAGTATTAGTAATTAGAATAGCTGTTTACTCACCTGGGTTTATAAAGCGAAATCGCATATCCGACCAAACCTGCCAAAGGTTGGTGGCTGATAGCTAACATTGAGATGTTGAAGAATGAGTGGTAAGGCAAATGTGCCTTGGTGATGTAGTGGTAGAGCACGCGTCCCCGGAAAGGATAGAATGCGGGTTCGATTCCTGCCTGAGGCCGCGTTTTTGCTCACCATTCAATTTTCTTTGGTATATAAAAAGTCTTGCATCAATGCTAAAATTAGGAAAATGGAAACACAGAACTTCTTCTGCATCCTGTATGGATAAATTGAAAGTCATATTATCAATCAGTGAGCTCATGAGAAGGATCTTTTACAAATAATAGAGCGTGATGAGTAGTTTACGCAGAGGCATGCTCGTAGAACACTTGTTTAGGATGGAATGTGAGCAAATGCAATTATTCCGAATAGAGAGCACTTTGCAGCAAAAAACATCTGTCAAATACTTGAGATAAACACACTTCGTCCATTTGGCCATACCTCTGTTGTGCCAAACCACTCATCTCCAGCATTGATGCTAGCGCAAACTGTTCATTTCTATCACTTCACTTGGGTGAAATGTAGGCAATAATTTCACTAGCTCCGGTTCTAGAAAGCAGTCCATTTTGTAGAAGGCCAAATAACATTTAGTGGAAAACACAACGGAATACATGAGTGGTAATCGCAGTTTTGTATTCCCCACACATTCTATGTGACTCTTTAAAACATCCTAGTATTATCATTTGTCGGTTGAATGACCGCTGCTATATTATACTATGAATTCATGAATACGTAAACGTCGTTTAGAGCGAAATAGGATAGGCACTTCTGTGATTTCTTGATGCGCACACAACATTCAATTCACTGTAAAGGATATAATCCATTAATAATAATAGTCGCTGGCGCTTCACCGCTTTCGCACTGTTACGTAGTCGAAAAGTCAGATTAATACGCAGTCTACTTAGTGAAGCGCTCTCATAACATTACCAAAAATAAATAATCAATAAACTTTAATTCTTTTCCGTTAAGCGGCACGAAACTAAACCAAACCATTTTTCCAAGCAAGAATTTTCTACATTTATTTACTTGGAAACTCAAACGGTCCGTTTTTTTAGAACTCTTTAACTTCTATTCATCCTTCTTCTATAAACTTATAGAAATGTTGGTAAGCATTCGAAATCTTGAATCTTTAGTTACTCCGCTTAGTGTACTTCCTTCAAAACAAACTTTTTATGATGCTGTTGCAGGAAGAAAATTTTTTCGCTCCACATCTATATATTTATCACGAGATAAACTCTTTTTTCACTTTAGAAGTAACCATCGATAGCGGAAGGTTTGACAACTCCGACGCTATGCTTATTTTCTGAAAAACAGCATCACTGCAGTGTATCGTGGAAATAAATGAAGATTCAAATGAGCGCCGCATTTCTCTGTTAGCTAGTGTGTGCTCTAGGCGTGTGCCATGTGTGTGCTGGCCGTGAACAGATACGGATACCAATCGATCGCGCTGTTGCGACTCACATGTGAAGTGCTAATTTTTACTTATTTTTGGATTTTCTCTTCTGTTTTCAAAAAACTTCAGAGAAAAAAATGACTGTGATACTGTAAGATTTCCTTTACACAGCACTCTTGTGAAATCACTGTGTAACAGAAAAATATCCAATTTTTGATTTTTTGAACTTGGAATAGCTTCATTTCTTTCGATAAGCATTCCAATCAAGCTAGTTACGGGGGCTAACCACAAGACTGGTGCATCATTTCCACTGTGACGTAGTGACCTACATCAACTTGGAAAAGATCCCAGACCAGTGGAAGACATGCGCACAGCCATTCTTGTGAAGGAGAGTGACAACAGAGATCTTTTTGACTGTCGCCCATATGCTTTTTGAGTGTACTTTTGAGCATATCATTTCGTATAGAAATATGTGACATGAACCACATCCAGATCGTGCAACACGGGTCCACACAAGTCTGTCGAGAATGTCGTATGCCCTCTGTTCTACTGCGAGCATAAGCAAAGCTATCGAATTTGTAGCACGAAAAGCGGCTCTTCCATCGACCTCCTACCATACCCATCGAAGAAAGGGTTTGTCACAGCGACACTATATCACTAAAGCTATTCACCGTCGCACTGCAGTGAATGATTAGGTGTCTCTACTAAGACGAAGAAGGCATGCGGACCGACGAAAAGTTTCTATCAAATCCTCGATTTGCGGACGACATCGTCGTCTTTTTGAAAAGTACCAGTGAGGCAGAGGCGATGCTCAAGGAACTCGGCGGAGCGAGGAAAAAAGATTGCGTTACGCAAAGAATACAAAGACACAGTCCATGAAGAGTCCACGGTAAAAGGTGAGCACATCCACATGGATGGTCCACTGATTAAGAAGACCACCCCTTAAGTGAACATTGGAGCGTTCAGTGATCACGGAGAACGACATAGCAGTTATTAAGCGAAATAGCTGCTATTTTTCTTTATCTCTTATGCTGTTGACTATCTGTGTATCTAATTACAGATAATCACTATGGCTGCTCGTTGCGTAGTGATTCATATGACCCGGGTCGTGTTTTTCACACCAACTGGCCGATGCATTCGCGCATCAATAATCAGTCTATGCTTCAAACACCTGCCGGCCGGAAGTCCGCGCGACACAAACACTTGTGCCACTCAACTGGCTCAGCCATGAGATGTTTCCCATAGAATTTGGGCAGTGCTGTGCTAAACAGCTATTGACAGTCAAACCGAGGCAAAATCTTAGAAAAGAGTCACCACCCCTAGAGTTCCATTCGTTACAGACGATACTTGGATCTAGGCCGTAATTTCCACCTCTTTGGGCTCTAGATTATCACGGTCATGGCCTAATGTAGTTCGTGTCGCTGTATAATACCTATGTGAATGATTACTGCTCTTTACAATGTGTAGCTCCTCTGTTGATCTAGAGATCAGAGGTTTCGGGCATCTTACACTTAGGCTCGCATCTAATGCACTATTGTGAACATTGCGTTGCATGTCGTGATTGTTGTTTCCTCAATTGCAGTCACGTTGTAAATGTTATCTGCTATTTAATGCAGGCAGTTTGTCACAAGCGATAATTATGGTTTCAGGATTATTACTGTCCTTCATCAAATGCATAGTAAAAGACCCGCGTGACAGAAACAATTAAGACGATCGATTGACCCTTACGGAGGACAACATACACCCACTCACAAAAGGCAACAAAGCCTGACTACCCTACTACAATCACCGGTAGAACTAAACCAATAAAAACGCCTTTTACAGATAAACCAATACAAGCGATGTGAAGGTGGAACTAAGTAGGAAAAGGAAAACAACATGAGCAGCATTTGGACCCCCAAGGAAGTTACCGACCACACAGCGGTTCTCAAATTATATGCTTATGTTATTAATTCGACGGTCATGGTCCCCTCAGCCCTCAGTTACGCAGCAGAGACATGGGGCTATCCTACAACCTCGTCAAGAAGTATGCGTACCACTCACAGAGGGCTCAAGCAAATTTTTTGAAAGTCATGCGCGCATTTCCAAACTCTAGCGGGTTTGGGCAGCTGCAATCTTCGAGAACTGTCTCATATTCATAACCTAAAATTGAATTACACGCATAATAGCTAGACTAAGTGGATCGGTCATCTAATAAGAAGAACAGAACAATAAGGATAATGGTATGATTTCCAAGAAAATCCAATCACTACCATGGATTACCACTGAAAAGATGGATTAACCTATTTGTGGCCAACGTAACCATCTGAATTCGGAG
Source organism: Parelaphostrongylus tenuis (assembly GCA_019055375.1). NCBI lineage: Eukaryota > Metazoa > Nematoda > Chromadorea > Rhabditida > Metastrongylidae > Parelaphostrongylus > Parelaphostrongylus tenuis. The sequence continues at coordinate 75,594 of JAHQIW010006907.1, read as the reverse complement.
ATGACGACGAATTTGGTTTGGGAAAATGAGCCTCGTGTACGTTACCATGCTCGAAGCAGACTACCACCATGGACAACAGTTGCGCGAGCAAGAAACGAATGAAAACCATGCTGGGGCTCACACAACCAGTGAAGACGAACCGTCAAGTATCAAGTGAGTAGGTATGATTAGCTGTCTAAATCCCTTACTAACACTCTACTCTTCAGTGGACAATGGAAATGTAAATTCAAAACAAGGCAGGCGTCGGCAGTTAGTTCGATTATGCTTGTGACCTCGGAAAGGGTGTAGTACGGGCCCGAATTCCACGTGACATCAAAGGCTTACAATCACTCAACATTACTGGGTATATCTTAATCTCTTTGTAAAACTGACACATTATCACTGGAGTGCGCTCCGCCAGCATCTCTCCTTGATCGTCAGAACCGCGCGCCAGTCGGAGATAACCGCCGTGCCAAACGTAACAATCCTTTAGAGACGACGTGCGCTTTCCTAGTCCACTGCTATCAGTGATCATTTTCACCGTAGGTAGTTTTTTTTCACCAAACTTTTACTACACATCCGATAGCTCGAGGAACGGTGACTCTAGCACTAAGATCGCTTCATATGAAAACCTCTTTTCTGAACTGTAGCAATGAAGAAAGGACGACAATTGCTTGCGGAATAAATAGTCTGGAGGATGAAGTTGCCTAGACTATGGCTGTGGAATCTCCATTGCGAGTTCATAAGCAGTCATTACAGCAGTATTTTAATTCTATAAGCACTTTATCGTCACCAAAGTATGGAATATCATTGAGGCGACATACAAACGTATTTTTAATGAGAAGAACGCTCATGCACTTTCAAAAATCCACATCTTTTATTAGAACAGATGTCCGACAATGCTGGAAAAAAATATATTTCACCTCCTACTGTCTATATATACCACCTATTTTAATGACAAACAATCACAGTGATAAAATTTGCATATAGTACAGAATGAATTCACAAGTATTAATATTTATTTAACGATTGTCGAAGTCTTCTCTATTATTCGATGGAGATGTTTATTTGGGAAATTCTTTGTTGATTTCTAAATCTCAACCATTGCGTTAACTTCTGAGAACTGCATGAAATGAAAGAATACCAAAACTAAATTATTTGCATCAAGATGTCTTTGTATATCCCTCCATTTGATTGAATACTAGCAACAATATGAATGCATAGCAAACGAGAGCTTTTTCTGCATACATAAGAAGTATACAAGCATCCAAAACAAGGGAGGGTGTATAGAGACATATACCATCAAAAGAATGAGAAACAGCACAAAATCTTTTCATAACGGAAAAAAACCTAAACCACTGAGCGAAAATCGCGTGCCGTTCGCGAATTGCTGAGTGCTGGATTCCAGCTGTTTAAAGGGGGAGCATTCGTAATCTTCATATCTATCGTTCGATTCTGTGTCATGTATAATGGAAGCACTGAGATTTACGAATCTTGTTTTGACTGACCGCTTACATTTTCGTCCATTTTTCTCGAATGTGTGCATACGACTGTGCTAGATTTATGATATCTCTCGTTTCGAGAGTTTCCTTGGACCAAGCTCAAATTTCAGTATGCCTAACAGTTATTTCTGAGCCATGCATGTGGTCTGTTGTGGGCGCATATACAGTGCAATAAACGTGTTTCGACTTTTCAGCGTCGTCAGTTACACAGTGTCCTTCGTCTTAGACTATTCGTCAAGGAGGACAATCCTCTTACAAAATGGAATCGCCGATTAACGTTTTACATGAGCTTATAAGTGATGAAATCACCGTACACACTGTTTACACTTGGCTGCTCTTGGCTAGTATTGTGAAATATATAAAACTTTCGTTTTGAGCGTTTCTTGAAATAGCGCTCACATTTCAATGATGCCTGATTGTTATTTGTGCACAAAACCAGCACTGCACGTTCAGTGATTCTATCACTTATTGGCGAGAGTAAAACGTCCGTGGACGATTTCTTCATTTAAGAGGGTACTCCCCGAGAGGGATTGGCTTAAACGAAAGGCACCGTGCAAAGTGATGAGCCTGCAAGGCCGGAACACGTATATTGCACTGTATAAGTGCCCATAATAGATCACGTGCATGACTTGAGAATAATCGTCAAATTCGCATTTTCATTTATTTCAAACTTGCACAAGTTGCTATGTCTTCTTTCTCAAAATTTGATGACTAACGTTTCGGGAACCATGCCTTCGTCAGAACCTAAGCGTATCACATCATACCACAGTAGTCAACATCGAAGCGCAAGCTATCAGTCTTTCAGAAAGAAGACGCATCAACCTCGTGCGAGTTCCAAATAAAGAAAAATCCTGTGGCCCGCGCCCTCATTAAGCCCTGCATTGTAGCAAGGGGGAGCGAATGTGGTGATGGCACAATGTCACTATGCATTGTGCCGTGACCACATTCGCCCTCCCCCCTCCCCCTTGCCAAAGTGCAGGGCTTGATGAGGGGCTTGGGCCACTGACGAGGAGGGCGAGACCTCCGAAACACGCGTGTATGGCTCTGGCACACCAAACTCGGGTAAGGCTCGAAACATACCTAAAAATTATTTTGAATGCTTATTGCGAGATTATAGAAACAGTCGATGTCTTGGATCAAAAAAAGAACAGTTTGTGAAAAATTTTGCATTTCTTTACTCATGCTGGTTCTTAGACAGAGAAAGACTTTTGTGTTCGATATTTGGTTTGACAAAGTAGAACTCGAACTCAATTTGTTGTATGTTTCAAAAAACTGTTAGAGTAGATTGCAGCGCTCTATGTAAACTATTTCCAATCCCGACTGGTGTACCATTTTCTATGAAACCGATTTTTTACAATTTGTCGAGTATTCCTAACGACTTTCGCAGTAGACGATGGAATATCGATGATATCGTCAAATACACGAAGGTGAAATGATGAGCTAGTATCAATGCAGGTTTTGGCTATTACTTGAGCAGTGATGTTCCCAAGATTGACGATGGGTGCTGGCTGAGCCGAATTATTCCTGGAACCCTGAATTAGCCGTGCTGAAGCAATTAACATAGAGTAGAGCTAATCCACATGGGTCTTGAAGCAAATTTACGGCTTCGGAGTAAGAAAAGACATGATGTGCTCATGGTGTGGTCAAACTAGTGCGCGGGAGGATTGGACCTTCACCGTTTTGAGTTCACCATACTGCTGCCTAACTATCTCATTCAAATACATTATTGGTATTCTGTACAAGTTATTGGGGCAGTTTCCTGTATAAATTTATATAATAGTCTTGAAGTGGCAAATGGATGTAAATTATTACGCCACAGTAGCGAATAGGAAACACGGTTTTGTGGTTTAGCACTTTGACTCGATCGATTAAAGTGAGTTGAAGTGATTACTGACCTATTAACAGGTATTAATGCGGCTCTGAGGTCGAGAAAGTTATAAATTTTTCATAATGTTTTTTTGTTGAGGTTATGGAAGCCTTAGACTGAGTAGGATACCAGTCAATTCGACATTTTTGAAATTGTGAGGAAGGACAACAGCTGATACATGAACGATTGTTATTGAACTGCAGTGTATTTAACGAACTTTGCTTTTGAATAATGGGATTTGCTCATTAAGAGAATATCAAATTACCTGCCTCAAGTCGCCTAAATAATAGGACGTTTTCATAGACTGAAGGTAGAACAGCAGTCACATCAGTCAACAGATAATCACAACTAGGTGATTTCAGACACTCATGAAATTATGTGTGAAAAATTAAATAACAAGCAGATAAACTTTTCATATACATTGCAAAAAACGACAGTCTGAAACTGTTTGCTATCAAAAAAAAGTGCCCCCATAAATTCAATTAAGTAATCCGTTTTCTGATAGCCGGTCTAACACATAATGAATTAAAAGGTTGGGGAAAAAGTTCTGAGAGAATGCTTCTTTTTTGAATCGGCCATTTTTTGTGTTTTTGGGTTTATTTTGAAACCCGTCTTCTCCCGCGTTGATTGGTATATAATTTATCTACTTAACCAAAGGTGGACTTAACAAGAGAGCAAATTACTTTATTGATAAATCACGAATGGAGGTTGGATTCAAATGCAACGGTGGCAAGTGAACGCATCAATCTGGCTTGGAGCGAAGAAGCAGTTGGCATAAGGACGGTCTAAGGAGTAGCTTAAGTTGAGTTGAAGTCAAAGGGGAGTACTTTGTCTATTAGTTTGGTTTTGTTCTGGTGTAATAGGTGCTAAATAAATGTTTTGCAAGTATTTTCTCAGAACTTTTCCCCAACCTATTATTTCACAGGAGAGTCTTTGGTGATTCCTTTCATACATCTTGTTTTATTGAAATTATAAAAATACATAGTTTGCATTAGCGCATAATTGTAAAGAGAAACTGCATGCTATGCGTAGGCGTAGACAAAGAGAAGTAAATTGTACCTACAAAGAGCTCCTTCTTTGAAATAGTTGCACCCTGTCGACAATCCAATATAGGTGTTTTGCGAGATGTGGTCCACAAAAAACTAACAAATACTGGATAAACAGAATTGCATGAGAAGTAGAGCCTCCTTTGTAACGTGGCGACACTTTTAACACCTTAGCTCCTTCAGTTGTTGAAACATTACTGTCTGCTTTATAGAAGTCAGCAAGTCGTACCCGCATGAAATTAGTTATGATCTCAAGCGGCATCTACCCAGATTAGAAAGTAAAGCTCTATGAGTTAATAATTCATAGCTGATCTTCATCTCCTCCAAACCGTAAACGACAGCGAGTGTCTTGAATAGCCACGGTGCAATGTGAAAATTGCTCTGTATCACGCAATGTATGATGATTTCGTTTAGATTTCGGCGTCATGTTTTTCGTGTAACCATTGCTCTTGATCTGACACAGGCTTTTGTGCAAACAATCAATATATATTGCTTTGATTTACAAAAAGTAACTCTCATATTTAAAGTCTCATGACATGAAATATGTTAGTGTGAGGAGATGACATAGATAAAATGCAGATAGTAATCACTAGCATTTCAATTCAAATATTGTTGGCACTGTTCTATTGCAAAGACTTTTGTAGGCGCTAATGTTATACATGTGCCGCATGGTCGGCTCTCCGTGTAGATTGGATTGCTGAGTTGAAAATGTCTGAAGTTGGAAATTAAAACCGTGTTATGAAATGTTTTGATTTAATGACTAACGGATCCCCATATGAACAAACAAATACTATGAAAGATGAAGGATTATTACAACTATCTCTGCTAGGATTGCATACGCTATATGCGCATAATATCTTCGGCGATATTAGCATTCGCCATCTGAAAATCTTTTCTTAGTTTTTCACATCAAAACTATTATTTCCAATCTCTGAGAACTGGTGTGAACAGTCGCTCAGCGTCTTGTGCTTGCTCATAAATTGAGCAATTTCAATAAGTAATCATGCGCACTGCATTGCCATCTAATAGTCGCTGCTAAATAAGAGCGAAAAATACCACTATCTATCTTCATACCCAGTTGCTAAACTCACAGTAAAATGATAACATAACTAACCTGAAGAAATGGGATCATTCCACCGTTGTTTGCTGTCGGAGTGAGATTGACGAGAGAGGAGCTTGAATTGAAGTTTTCCACTAACCACATATTGGCTGCAATATGCGGAATTGGCGGACCTATAGTATACGCATTCAGCTCAACCAGTTCGTGATCAATCCTTTCTCGAGATTAGAAACACAACCGCCCTGGCATTACAACGAGAAAAAAGGCATAGGAGAGACGGTTGTTATCACATTTCTTAAATTCTTCGTAAATACCATTTATGTTCGAAAAAAAAATAAAATTGAGCTTCCACTCTTACGCCTTGTATCATGCCATCAAGAGGTCCCACGTATTTAGCAATGTTAGTTCCGACGTTAAAGAAGTTATAGCTGCTCCGACTGTGACACATCTTGAAAATGTTGAAAGCAGCTCTCTCTAATCAACAGTCGTAACTCTGGAGAAAAGTGAGAATAACATTCTGCTTGCTCCATTAGAGACGAAAGACGCATTTCCATTAGTAGACTAATGTCAGCTGCAAACTCATGTCGGTGGCTGTGGAAAAGTTTTCAGACTGAGTATTGTTGCCATTTTCACTTCGCCATTCGCGAGTTGCAGTCTTCAAAGCAATTTCTTAGCAGCAATGTGTGAATGTAAACGTTTTCTAGACAATAATCATTAATTGAACAAACTATAGTGCATTACGTTTCTCATGCATATGTATGAATGTAGTCGACGAGTTCATGTTTGTGTCATTGTCACAACCCTGGTAAACTCTCTAGAATGTGTTCAGAGTTGTTTTTATATGGAAACTTAGAGATCAAACAAATAAGAAAATTGGCGACTTGGTTTGATCGGAATGGCGGAATCGTCATATTCAAAGTCGTATTTATCGGTTGAGTTTAACGAGCTGTTTGTGTGTAGTCCACCTCGACTGGGTCGGTCGACGGATCGGAGCTGTGAGTCTCAGCGTTATAGCCAATCGTTTCCTCAAATAGTACAATAGAAATGTTTACTTGGTGCATAGAATGGTGCGGTTGTGTGGAAACAATGATGAGCATACCGTAAGAGGAATCAAAGTCGTAATGAGGGTATTCATCGTCGAGGAATGTGGATCGTTTTGAAATTGATTGTATATTTATATAAGCTCCGTCATTTTTTATGGTGTTTTGAACACTCTCTAATCAATTTTCCTTATCAAACTGATAAAAACGCCACACATTTGACGAAACGTCTGCATTGAAGTTGCAATTGATGTTCACATTTTGATAGGTCAAATGGTGTTTGAAAATCTCTCTAACTCGAGATAGTCAAGCAGAGATCGAGATGATTTTGGAGCAACAGTTCAACCTGGCACTCATATACTGCATGCTAATTGAGAGGTTGGGCTTGATGAATAACTATACAGGAACGCCCACAATATCTAAACTGTTTGGCTTTTTTTCTGAATGAACAACACTTTCTCATGAAAAACTTCTTAGATGAAATGTTCCCCCATATGAAAAAAGACATTCTTGTAGTCCAAAATGTCTGTCTTTTTGAAAATAGATTTTCTTAAGCACTACAGTAACTTTTTGTTTGTTAAGACTGCAATTTGAGACACCATCGTAGTAAAATGTGTTCACCGTTTGATAAACTCCCCTGAGCATCACTACCGGGCATCGAGGATTACTTTTTACCATATTGAAGTAGAAACTGCCCTAGCAATGGAAATTTGTTCCTGAAAGATACATATCTGAAGCGTCTCTTGGCTTGAAGGCGATGTAGAAGAATCTTTTACAGTAATCTTAAAAGCATGTAAAAAAGACTCTAACCTCTATTATTCACGTAAAGCTAATACAACGTATTGCGATTTATTTTAGTAAAGAAAAAAAAGACAGGCGGGTACATGTACTTGTTACGCGAATTATCGCTGACAAAATTCAAAATTTCGCATTTCTTCAATGACTTCGGAGACAAATAATCTATTAGCTCATTTTTCTTTCGAAGCCATTATTTCAGATCGTTCCGTAAGAACAAAACGATTGATTACATTCAGTTGTTAAGCACTGTGTTAACTGAGTTGCCATTATATTCAATTCGACTGAGCGCACAAAATGAAATCGAGTTAGTTGAATTAAGTCCTCTCCTACAGCGCGAGTTGAGAACAAGCGCATTGACTTTTCACTTTTACTGATCATTTTAAGATGGCTGCTTAGATTTATGTCAGATCCATCGACAATTCTATTAGGTTTTTTCGAAATAACGTGCTTTTTATCAGACCACAGGATCTTAGAAAACCACTAATCCTTTCTTAATTATGCCCTCGGCCTTCATAATACATTAATCCTGACGAACAGCTATAGTTATCGACGCGCGCATAGTGAATTGCACGATTTTCGTTGTATGATTAACGTATTTTTTTCTTCGTTTGGCAAAAATCCAAATTTCTTGTATTACTTTGATAGAATAAGATATTCTTTAGTCACTCATATGCTTTTGACTTAGTTATAAGTGTCTTCTGTAGAGAAAAACGCTCGTTTACCACGCAATCGCACTGAATTTAGCATTTAATCAATTGTGTTACATTGTACAAAGGGGATCACAATGAGAATCTTTAGTTGTGCGCTTCCCTAGTTTTATACAAATCAGAAGAGTCACCATAGAAAACAAAAATTGGAGAACAGCTAGTAATTTACCAAGAATTATAACGCCTGTTGTAATCGATAAGCGCTCATCGAGAACTCTCACTGTACTAATATCATATCAATCATTCGTTTATTTCCAGTTATTCAGAATTATAGTTAGCGAGAAAAGGTTGAGTGCATATGGACAATGGAAGAATTCTGAGCGATAAAAGACAATCTTGTTTAATTAAAGGCTTAAAACATTGGCATGTCGCAAACTATTGGTCACAAACATGTGTCTCCACAGAAGTATTCTCGATGCTTTGCCCCAATCCGCCCCCATTATCAAGAAAAAACATTTTTTATTCCTTCTCGCGGCTATAATAATCATTCGACAGCTTGAATATTAAGAATCTGAAAGGTGTGCTTAATTTTTTCTGAATGGTTTATATTTATTTGAATGGTTTTTATGAACGCTGATACGCTGTGAAGATTAAGTAAAGTTTTTTTGTACTTCTATGTTAGATGGCGACTAATTTTTAACACGACCTCATTCTCTGGTCAGGATCTTTTCATAGATGTGTTAGTAGATGATGGAAAGCTCAGATCTCTGGCTACAACTGCACCCTTTCATGTCGCTATAGCGTCAAGAATACGATTTAATTCGCATTCGCCTTTCGCCTTTATCTTTACCATGCGTATAAATCGCTGGAAGCACGAGAAGCATATCAGCGATTAGAAGTTTGTCTCCTTGTCGTGAAAAATCCCAAATGAATAGCAGTACTTCAAACGTGATCGGTGGTTCCGCCCTGGCCGCGTTCCCCGCTCCGTGAGTTGTCTGGTGAGCCAAGTCGCCGAAAAGGTTCGTAGCTAAGTAAAATGTGAAGGCGAGCCAAATTCAACGCACTGTGAGTGAGATAATGTTATGAATATGACGAAGGAAGCCCCAGCGGCTACATGCTCGTGAAGTAATGACCTGTTTTACCGCGTAACTGGGCAGTGATCCACCGCATTATGCGTTAAATCGGCGGTAACTATTGTTTTTTTTATTGAGGATTTTTCTCCTCATTGACAAAAATTTGGATAAGAACGCGTGGTTTCGACACAGCGGAATATTCTGCACATCCTCACATGCTTTTCGTCGGTCAGCGATTTTTACGCGTGATCAAAATGAAGGCGAAATGCTAGTTTTCAAAAACCGGAGACGTATAGTTATAGGCACAGACTGAACTCTCGAATCACCACAAACACTCCTATGAAACTTGTCCAGCGGATGAGATTGGCTTGAAAATTTGTCGCCGCTCAACACATCAGTACTAATTTTTTTTTCGCAGTCAAGCATCTGTCGCTCTAGCGTAGATCAAAAATCTGTTAGTCGTATAACCCTTTTGAGACCATAAACCCATCTCTCTGCGTCTCTAACTCCCAGTGTGCTGCGTCCAACAACGGCACGTTGCGTATAGGAACCATTGTTAAACGCAACACACTAGGGGCTAGAGACACAGGGAGCTGCCGCTGAAGCGGCGATAGTGCGAATCTGAAGAAGAAATACTTAATTTTATAGCATCAATTACATCATGAACAAATGAACATAACTGGTTTTTTATAAAAAGTCATGCCTAAATATGCATACATCTACATTACAAAAAAAACAAAGAAATTTCAACAGACAGATCACTATGTTTTACTAAAATTTAGAAGAAAAAAATTTTGAAGATTTGAACTCAACTCCATCTCCAAATAATACGCACGCCTCGTGAACGATGCTCTTGAAATTACAAGAGTCGAGAAGAAAAGGCAGTAGGAAGTCGTTCATCACTTTCCTCACAACATACCGTTAGAACAAGGAACCTGAAAAGATATTAGGTCTTCTCATAATTTTCTGACACTGGAGCAATAAACTCTAAACTGATTAATACTCCTGTTCGTTGTTTGGAGGTATAGTGTGTTTCACCCACCTAATATTCGACATTTTGACGTAAATAATGGTCTTTCTTAAACCTGATTGTTGGTGCAGAGCGACGTTTAATATCGTTCTTTCACTTTTACGATGCGGAATGTGAAACGCGATAACATTGCCTTCCTAATAGTTTATTCAATAACGTTCATTAAATTAAAATGCTGACTACCGTGCACTCTTATGTAGATCTCAGGTACTGCCTTTTAAGAGCTCACGCGGGTTCGGTTCAACTTGAACCTATTTTATGAAAAGATGTTAGCATAATTCGATGAAATGCGTATACAATCTAGAAAGCATTGAACAAACATACGCTATTTGCCTAAAGAAGACTACTTACTACTTGTAAGGGGGTGGTGTTGACAGGATATATAGGTGATATGTGAATTCAGATTTTCTTCAAAAAGAAAAATCGTTCGATCGAAATAGTTGCACGAAGTCTCATCTTTCTGCCCTGCCCACTACATCTTTGGTGCTCTATGAACTCACCAAGCCCCTGACTTCCTCCAACTCAACTCTAAAACTAAGTCAATTATCACGTTGACTTTCCGACCTGGGAAAATCTATTTGGTTGAGAAATGGTCAGACAGATGTTTGTCATTAAGGGGGTGTGTTGTTATGGCTGACGATAAATAAAAGAGAGCATTTGCGAATATGCGCATCCATGAAAACCTCACCAAGACCATGAATTATCATCAATCAAATTCAGCTACTACGTTCCACACGTCCTAGCGACTATTGTCACACCATGTAGATACGCGTGACTAGTGATCTCTCATATCAGTCATTCGAAAGGCCTACTACCTGTAAAAGTTAACATTGTCATATAATATGTATAATCTCGAGGACTTTCCTTGCTTGGCTGACGCTGGGATAGTAATAGCAGTTATTGCAGCACTTGGATGGCTGACGTTTCGAGGAGACGCTTTTTTTAGAGCCACGTGTACGCTATGTTAGACAATTTTAAGAAGAAACGTCTAGATATATGACTATTCTAATACAACATACGCCTAAGCTCTGAAAGAGGAAGTCGCCGAAGCGTCGGCCATCTAAATACTGCTACTACTAGTAGGTTATTGAAAAAGTTCTGTTGAATCGCCTAAGGGAATGATTTTTACATATGTACTTTTCACATATGTACTTGTATAAAATCAAGCTCATCAAGCGCTAGTTTTCTTGCGCATGGCATAATATATGACTTGTTTGCACAACCTTCAGAATGGAACTACCCAAGGAGGAAATCTGCAATTCGTACGGTGACGAAATTTGAGATTCGATTTTTGTACATCTTGACCTTGATTTGAGAAATTTAGTGAACAGCGCGAACGATTGACCGGCAAATCAAGTGAGCCACGTTCACGAGAAGTCGATCGTCAAGCAATCGTCAAACGATTGAAAAAAATCCATCGATAAGTTGCCAGATGTTGGCTTACATTTTGTTTGTGATTTAGTGACCATTTGGCACCTCTTCAGAAGAATATCTCTACGTGGAAGAGGAGCGATTTGAGCATTATTTTGTGTTTTTTGAGCTTGATTGGTGTACAAATGAAGGTTCTTATATGTTAGACAGCAGTGAATGAAAAACCGGTCGCTTTCGCTGGTTATAAGAGTATTAGTAATTGATATATCTCTTAATTATCATTTGAACCAACATGCCATATCGTCTCTTATGGGCAACTTATAGAGCCCGATAAACGTTCTTCGGAATTAACAGCCTCATCAGTCGCGTAGTACTCTTCGTTTTATGCGATACTCTCGGAGGCCCCTTTACCTCCTTGTAGAGAGTAGGCGACGATAAACGATTACACTGCCGTCGAGTGAAATAAATCACTAGATTGGCAGTGATGTACACTCGACCGTTTATGGCTGACATTTTTGAAATGTTATATCACTTGTTTCGAGTGTTTTCTCGAAATCACGCTTAAACTCCAATATGCCTCATAATTATTATTCCAAGCTATCAAATGATAGCTAAATTTAGAGGAGAAGCTTTGTTTAGCAGAGAATGTAAGAGTGTAAAATAAATTGCAGCGCAGTATAAAGGCCATTTAAGAAATTATGTATACCCTTCAAATTCTCAAAATTTGACTCAACGGATAATTTTTGAAACTTTTAGTGAAAGATGAATTGCTTTTTTTATTGAGGGCTCAAATGGTTGCAGATAGGGGAAATGTACAGGCTTTTCTTGCGAACTGAGCAACGGAGAGCATATTATGCTTTACTTTTCGAGGGTATAGAGTGTTTTGCACTCGTGTTTACTTGGCTTTTTCATCACTGAAGTCAGTGGTCATCTCTTAATGTCTAAGCACAGCTTTTTACTGTGTTGTAACTATGACGAATATATATCACGTTTCGGTTTCGGATCGCTTAATGTACTTCACTATCGTCTATGCTTGGTTTATCAGTGCAATTTTCCTAGTCATTCGATAGCTTGAAAAAATTCTAATCACTGCTCTATTTCTTTGTAAAAGTTTTTTAGTGTTCCATATCAATGAAAAGAAGTCACCTTCCACATTCTGAATAGTTTGCTCGTTATTTGAACTTCGCAGCGAATATCTTGGCATTTGCATTGGACTGTTCCGTAATTTTTTTCCGCAGTTCGGCACTTTTGTTGATTCAGTTGTTATTTATTCAATCAAATCAATTCCCAAGACCGACTGTCTATTAACCTTGGCATGCTTCAATATAATTCCTGATTTTCTTCTTTAAGCCAAATACGAGGTGTTAGATTCAACTTTATTTCACAGATTATCCTCCCGTTCGCTTCAAATGAGATTAGTACAGCTATAAAACGCTGTTTAAAAAGAGCGGGTTTAAAGCAATTGGTGGCCATTATTGAATTACCACCGAACACTCTAAGACGCCAACTAGTTCGCAACCGCTCAAATGACCGTCTCTGTATAACGAAGGATTGCAAATTATGTCCTAACGGCAGAGACGGTGATTGCATGAGCGTAGGTACAGTCTACTTAATCTCTTGCAATGCGGGTAGTAATAAATATATTGGCGAAACGGGTAGGCCGCTCTATGCTCGCATGGAAGAACACCTAGCTCACAAGCGTCTTAATAGACGGAACACCCCGCTAGGGAATCATAAAGAATAGGAGCACGACGGAGTTGATTTTGAAACTGAAATCACCATCCTTGCACAGGAACAAGAACACATCAGCGCGAAAGATCTTGGGAGCGCTTTGGATTGATACGATCAATCCAACTATAAACTGCAAGGAGGAATGCCTCGTTATCAATCGTGATTCGAGTCAGTATATAGGACTGTTGTTTTGATGGGTAAGGTGCATTACGAGCCTATGTGATCTCCTTGCGGTGAACTCCACTTGAATCATTCAGTGGAACATATATAAAAAGCGGTGATTATATTGAGAGTTGATTTTGTGCTTGATGCAATTAAAATCTAGGTCGGAGATTTTTTTAAAGAAGTAATGGAGGTGTTTGACTGATTAGATTGCGGACAATTTGATCTTTTCAGACTCTGAAGAAGGCGAACTGCCGAAACGTTAGCTGTGAAATAAAGTTTAATGTGACACCTCGTATTTGACTTGAAGAAGAAAATCAGAAATTCAATCAAATCAGTTAGTTAATAATTTAATAACCATGATCAATGATATGTAACCATTTGCTGGACATGATGGATACCTTCCTTTCAGAACGAATGAGCATACCAATCAAGAAGTCAATGAAATCACTTTGGACGCTGGTCATAGTCTGTGACTTCCTCTCCTTGAAGCCGCGGAAAAGATGATATCCCAGTGAAGCAATGTCAGGCTATTCGGTGAAGTGAAACCGGGGTCCAGCCTAGCTTTTTTGAACCTATGGCGAGTCGGCTTTGTGATTTATGGGGTGGATTAGGCGTAATCCTGGAGATGGACGACACTGAGCCATTTGAAGTGCTTCCCTTGCATTGGTGTGGCCGACTTCCATAGTTGCTCCCTAAAGATGCCGACACTGATTGTGCTTCATGTCGCTTAGCTCTCAAAATAGCTCATTCTGCCACTCTCAAAAAGCATAGTGCATAGTCTTTCGATCATGGAGCTAGGATAACATTTTTGCAACATGGAGCATAGAACATGAGTGGGGAGTTAAGCCTCGAACACAGCGCTGCTACTATTGTCAGAACTACTTGAACATTCTCCAATCCACCTCAGCTTTTAAAAGTACCCCGATTTGAAAGAGAGAAAGCTGAATGGAACAATATTACGAAAAGTATCATGTGACTACTCAATATATTGAAGTTCATGAATTAGACATGAACTACAATCAGTTCGAGATGAACGATACATTGATATAAATTTAGGTATATTGAGAGTCATCGAAAACCTGAGATCGTATGCCTTATGCGGCATCATTTTTGACTGACTATTTACTGCTTTTACTTTTTAGTCCGACAACTTTGAAATTTGTATATAGCAAAATTCATCGAAACTTTTAGTTTATGGCATTTATTCTTTGCACAACTTGCTCAAATTGACGGAATGTCAACGACACTACTGCTGCGCAATGAAACAGAGCATTGATTCATAGATTAGATTATATTTACATCAAATGCCTACATACATGTAGAGACCGTGAACTATTGAACTACTACAAAAAACCCAGGATCACTTCCAAAATGGAGATTAGATATTAACAGGTTGCCAAGTAGCACTGCGTGCTTCAATTTTAATTGTGATCACAAAAGAATTAACTACACGGCAGGCAATTTCTCTTTGCTCTTGTGACGCAATGACTTACACTCCTTTACTACTTATACACGATCACAGAGATGTACATCGGAAGAACTGCTCTCAAACTCTGAGTATTCGTAAAGGACACGAATTTTGAATGAAAGATCACTTGCCGTTATCGAACGCGCGTCGAAAGGTCGATGCTAGGAGTATCTCGTATTTCGCAAATGAGACAAAGGATCCGAACTTCCGACCTACGTCAACGATCGAAAATCAGAGACGCCGTTCTACACGCCAGGATATCGAAAATAAGGTGGGCCGGACACGTGATGCGCTTCAACGACAACCGATGGACGAGAGCCGTTACCGACTGGATTCCTCGGGACGTCAAGCGCTCTAGAGGAAGACCACTGACCCGTTGGTCCGATTTCTTCACGAAAGCGATGGAAGAAAGATATGATGCTCAGCGAATTCCTAGCGCAAGGAGGACCCCACTGGGCTACTCTTGCACGCGATAGGGAAAAATGGAAGAGTTGCTGGTACCCGCTCGAGTCACTCCACGATCAACGGGACGACAGGTGATACAGGTGATGTTGGGTAGCGCAGCCATTTCTAGAGTTCAAAACTTGAATACCTAACCAGCATACGCGATGGTTCGAACACACCAAGCTGCTTGTCATTTTAGGGATCTAGGAAGATTTGGAGTCAAATAGTATCCAACGCCATTATTGATAAACAAAATACTCTATCAGCAATCACAACCTGCATTAGTAAGAATTCTTCAATGATAGAATCATTGATATCTTCATTGCCTAAGGGACACTGAATGCACGCATCTGCACCACGTAGAGCGCATGCGGCGCAGTGGTTAGAAGCGCTCTGTCGCACATAAGGTTAGTGGTTTGCACGCTATTGGCTCACCGGACCATCCATTTCTTCAGGGCCGATAAAATGGTACCACACTGGTATCAGACTTCTCTGAGAGAATAGGCAGCACTGACTCCATACATCTTTAGGCCACCACCAGTCATAGTAAAGACCAGATATGCATTCAATCATCTCAACAGAAGTTAAAAATCAAGGACGATGCTTGGCACTCCTTCAGGAGTTGATCAACTCCGAGACATCTACTGCCCAAGGCAAAAACCGAATTGGAAAGTAGAAGAAAACAAACAAAATCTCTCATAGATAGATGATATACCAAACAGCCTTGAAACAGCTCATGTAGCTCATGTTCAGTCGACTCGAGAAGTTTGTTACAGTAGATAATGTGTCGATACAAAATACTTACCTTAAAACGAAAAATACAGGCAACTGTAAGCACACATCCGGTAGAATTTGACGAAAATATGGACAGCGAAATAAATAAGATCTAGAAATCTTAGGTTGGCATGAAGTCGCACCATAATTATGGATGACAAATTTTTCCCATATTTCCATTTGCGTATGGTCGTTAGAATTCCAAAGCATACAGGAATCGCAGGTTGCCCGCGATTTTTGCTAGCTAGTTTGGGTTTTTTTCCCGTTTTCTGAAAGTGTTTAGGTTCCTCTTATTTTTTCATGCCCTGTGTTTCTATACGTCATCGCATATTTCGGATGCGTATATAATTCCTATGTGTGGAGAAGAAACGCTTGTTCACTATCTATCCATATTATTGATAATAGTTCATCAGCTTGAGTAATATGGAAAGAATATCAGATGTGAACCGCTCAGTTTTGAATTTTTTTATATACAGCTTAAAACTGTTGCACTGAGTGAAAATGAGAAATCGCATTTAGTTTATCAGAAATAAAACTGCACACTGTATTCGATAGCTGCTCATCAGTACTTACTTGAATACTTGGACGGTCCGTCTTCACTTACTGCGTGGAACCCAGCATTTCCATTCGTCTCGTTTTCTCACGATTGTCGTCCATGGCGGTGGTTTCAATCGAGCATGGCCACTGGCGCGGTTTCACACCGTGATTCGCTGAATATCGGCAGGTGCGAACACAGCTGAAGCGAATACAGATGTAATACAGCTGATTAATTTTTCTAACGAAAACGTCCGCCGTTTAGGTGGCCATCCTCGGGATCGAAGGTATTCTCGTGGCGTCCACTGCGCAGTTCGTTTCGTCCATCTGTCGTCCGATCTTCTTACTATATAACCATGCCATCTGCGCTTCGCTATCGTTGTGACATGTTCTGGATCACGAAGATGCGACAAATTCCTGAGATCTGAGTTGCGCAAGCCGGCAGGTGTTGTGAGTGCCAACTAATTATCAGATGATATTGTTCAAGCGCTCTGTGAGTCGTTTGCAGTACTCTTGGCGCGGTTAAAGTATCTCTCTACGTCTCCGCTGCATGGCAGAGCGCTTATGGACTGTTGAATCGAAAAGGTTAACGCGTAATTTGGGGTCCAATATTTAGTTGGCTGCTTCTTTGAGAGGCCCGAATGCGGCCCATGCTGCTTTTCTTCTTAGGTCAAGTTCCTTCTTTATATTGTTTTCCAAATTCAGTGATCGATTAGGGTACACGTGCGAGGAGGTCTCTGAAGTCAAAATCCATTCACTCTGATATTCTCATCATTGGAGCATTGGTTTTTCATAAACTGAGTCTTCATACAATTCATGCGCAGTCCGATCTTCTTTCCCGCTTCGATAAGTTTTTTGAGGATCGTGTCTCAGTGGCGCTTTCGAGAATAAGACAGTGTGATCCGCAAGACAAAGGTTTGGACAGGAATTTATTTCATCGATGCGTATGCCTTTCTCGTTCCAGTCGAGCGACTTTATTATCCACTGCAGTGCGGCAGTGAACAGCTCTGACGATGTACTATCGCCTTGTCACACCCATTTCCCAGTGGGTATGGTAAGAGGTCGATGAAAGAGCCGTATTTTTCTGGAACAGCTCCGATAGCAGTATGATAAAGTCTTTATGTAGGACGGATCCACTCCTTGATCGACAAGCGCTGATAGAACTGCGTTCGTTTAGGTGCTATCAATGTTTTTCATAGCCGACGAAAATTAGGATTAAGGCGGTCTAACTCATCTGCTCACTATACTTATAGTGTGTTTTGAAAGCAGCAATAAAGGACTTTTAGCTAGCCTAA
The DNA here is from genome assembly GCA_019055375.1 of Parelaphostrongylus tenuis. Classification (NCBI taxonomy): domain Eukaryota; kingdom Metazoa; phylum Nematoda; class Chromadorea; order Rhabditida; family Metastrongylidae; genus Parelaphostrongylus; species Parelaphostrongylus tenuis. The sequence continues at coordinate 57,770 of JAHQIW010006907.1, read as the reverse complement.
TCTTAGAAAGTCGTTCACGATACGATTGTATGATTGTGAGAGGTTTGAATAGAGATAATCATAGATCCATGGAATTTCTTCCATTCTAAACCTTGGTCAACTGAAGCATATTCCTGTTGGATTTTCTTGCCTTATTGCCCTGCATATATAAACTATTTATATTTTGTGTTGTATGGTGGCAATTCTGTTTCTTTGTTGAATGAAATTGTCAATGTGGGGGAATCGTGGCCGAGTGGTTGCGATGCTCGTCGCGGCGCATATGGAGTCGAGCACCACACCCCAACACTCTCAGGCAATCAACAAGAACACTCTGTGGAATTCCACATCCAGTTCATTCGAGATTCTAAAAAGACATGTTCAACCAGTATTTTACGTCATTTAAGAAGAAGACGAAAACGAGTCGAGTGTTAGAAGTAGTGAGATTCACACAAAAAAATTGTGATGGCAGGCTGTATAGACAAATAATTAATTTGCTAATGTAGACTGAAGTACTTTCTCGATAAAATCGCACCTCAACGAACTTAAGAACACACTTAGCAAACCTTTCTATCAAATCACCACTCGCTTCAATGTGTTCTAGTCGATAATCCTGAGGCTAGCATTTGCACTTAGGCGCAGTTTCTCTGGATAGACGACAGCTTTCTCATACATTGTCGTACTATGTCAGTACTGTGAACACGGCTATTGGGTACTCTCTAACGATATAATTTCACTAAAGTCCTGTCTGATAAAATTCTTTTTAACCAAGCGTTAGCAGATCTCTTTCACTGAGGAATTTCCTCTCTTTTAGTAAAGAAAATGTGCGGCATGAATTCAGATGATATATAGAAGTAAAACCTGGCAAAACTGCATTTGTGCTTTCCTGATATAGGCGATACTACAAAACAGACAGCGGTAAATGTATTCTGCTCATTTGAAATGGGATAAAACAAAATAAGTTTGAGCCACAATATTTTTTCAATTGAAAAAATTTTAGTAAGTCTAAACCATCAGGAAGACATCATAATTTCCAATGCACACGTATCACCAGTTGAAGATACCATAAAGAGTATTTCCTGACCAATCCCTCTGCTCCAATGATGATGTGGGACAGAATGCTGAGTCTGCGTCATTTTTGACATACAGTACACTTATTCCTGATTTATTTGAAATTAGCATCTCAGTACGGTTTGAGATGAAAGGTACGAAAACTAGAAGGTTAAGACCGGAATTTGAACTGTTCAGTTCCATTAGATATTGGCTTATAGATTTATGCACTCTGCAGTAGCGCTCCAACTGCACACTCCAATTGCGATCCGTTTGTTCCTTGATCAGAATGGGTCAACGCAATGCTCATTTTGCATTGATTAATTTTTCAAAGTTCTTACTTATCCAAAGATTCGAGAAGACACATTAATTAATAGATCGAATAGTCCCACAATCCCCGTTCAACACGTTGACAAAGACAATGAAATGTGCGCGGCACGCGGCGTGCTCGCTCGGCGAATGCGGCGCCTACAATGACGTTGTGGTAGTTTTTCAATGAAAGCGGATTTTTATCGTCATAGAGGGAATTTTGCCGCCAGTAAGTGGTTTTGATGAAAGAGATATCGATAAAGCCATCTGTAACGGAAGCAATGGCGATGCTATCTCTTAAAGCCAATATCTCGAAGGGAAAGTCGATACTTATTAAAACGTACACTGCTTGCAAAACGCTGGTTTTTTGGTTAGCATGAAGAGTACTAAAAGTCATCATTGGATCGCGATTATATCCCCTTCAGAATTTAGATTATCAAACAATTTCCATATTTCCATTGAAGGGTGTGATAATGAACACCCCTCTCCAGCGTCGCGCTGCCGCACACGCGGCTTGCGATCTGAGCAAATAACAGCTCAAATCGATGTCAACGTCTTAGCTTTTTGAACGAGCGAATAACGCAAAATTTATAGAAAAATTCGTTCGGTTAACGTTTCAATTCTTCGTGTTCTTCAGAGCCGATGAAGCCGAGGTCCACTGTCGCTCGTCGTTGTTATCGTGCTCGTTCAGGTGTCAAATCTTCTTGAGTGGAGTACCGCTCGAACGAAGACCTTCACTTGTCAATGCCATCATGCACAAAGACGGATGATGACAATATCAACTATTTTCTGATGATATTTTGTTTTTCAAGGAGCGCATGTGGCGCAGTGGTTAGAGGTGCCCTGCGTCGCACACGAGGTCAATGGTTTGATCTCGCGCTCATGGCTCACCAAGCCATCCATCCCTCCGGGGTCGGTAAGTTGGTACCAGACAGGTCTCAGACTTGTCAGGGAGGATAAGCAGCACTGACTCGGTTCAGCGGGAGGCCTCCGCTAGTCATTGTAAAGGCCAGATATGCATTCAATCACCTCAAACGAAGTTAAAAATTGAAGTCGAATGCATGGCGCATCCCTCAGGGATTGATCAACGCCGAGAGCTTTATCCTTTTATTCTTTATTTTGCTCTTCAACGAATAATCTATCCTGCAGCAGTTGACTTTAGTATTCCCTAGCACTCTGCATTACAATGATATATACCCAACTTCCCTCAGACTTTGGTATATTGATAAATCACATATTCTTATTTCTTTCAGAGAAAAACACAAAGTTGGCCGGTGTTAGATGGTGTAACCAAGAATATTCGCCTCTAGCAAAACGGAGGTGAAGACTATAACAAGTACGAGAGACTGCGGACACTCGACTGGAAATATTGGCCCTGAGAAGACGAAGATAACGGAACTTATTTGGTATAAACTCAAATTAACAACTTGTGCTACTGACTTAGTGAGCAAAAAATGTGAGATTAACTGGTAATGTCGGAGTTAAAGGTAAGTTATTTTTTGAATTCACGAATTTAGGGTTTCTTTCAAGCAAACACGAGGTTCTTCTTCTTGCGAAGTATATCGCGAGATGAAGTAACGAATGGAAAATGTATTAGAATCAGCACAATTTGCGGAGGCGGACCGTTTAAGTACTCAAGTAGATCAGTAATACAAGATACTCAATAAGAACATTCATTAAAATTATGTTCTGATTTCGGGTTTGCATTCTAACATTCAGTATTATCAGAGAAGGTATTCTCTCACACTGGAAGCTTTTCAAGACAATTTTTTGTTAATCTTGGCACTGATCAATAGGTCGCTGTTTTCTTGTGAGCACACAAGAAGCTGTTATCATATTAGTTATTGTCAAAACTGAGGTTGTGACATAATTCGAGCTGGACGTTATGGCAAATGATGTGCAATATACGATATATATATGTATATATATATATATATATATATGTATGTATATATGACTCATTGAAGTTTCGCGAGAGTACAAACAACCACTCTGTCTCACTTTTATCGATCTGAAAAAAGCCTTTGATTCAGTGGAAACAGAAGCGGTTATAGAGGCTCTGGATAACCAGGGCGTCCCTACTCGGTACATAATGATCCTTCGTGAGCTTTATAAAGATTTCACGACCAGAATATCTCCATTCTACAACAATATCACCATTGACGTAAGAAGAGGGGTTCGACAAGGCGATACAATATCGCCAAAACTATTCACTGCCACCCTACAAAACGTCATGCGAACATTAGAACGGGACGAAATGGGAGTGAAAATTGACGGTCGACAATTAAACCATCTTCGCTTTGCTGACGATATCGTTCTCATAACACCAAACATCAGCCAAGCGGAACGAATGTTGACTGATTTCGATAACGCCTGTGGAAAGATCGGTCTTCAACTGAATCTAACGAAAACAATGTTCATGAGGAACGGATGGGTTTCTAATGCCCCATTCACGCTCAACGGAACGACAATTTCCGAATGCTCCAGTTACATCTATCTAGGTCGTGAAATCAACATGATGAACGACCTAGCCCCAGAGTTGAGCAGGAGGAAACGAGCGGCTTGGGGAACGTTTAAGAGCATCGAAGATGTAGTGAAGAGGACAAAGAACATCCGACTCCGTGCTCACCTTTTCGACGCGACAATTATCCCTGCCCTAACGTATGCAGCAGAAACCTGGTCGCTACGTAAGCAGGATGAAAGATCACTTGCCGTTATCGAACGCGCAGTCGAAAGGTCGATGCTAGGAGTATCCCGTATTTCGCAAATGAGACAAAGGATCCGAACTTCCGACCTACGTCAACGATCGAAAATCAGAGACGCCGTTCTACACGCCAGGATATCGAAAATAAGGTGGGCCGGACACGTGATGCGCTTCAACGACAACCGATGGACGAGAGCCGTTACCGACTGGATTCCTCGGGACGTCAAGCGCTCTAAAGGAAGACCACTGACCCGTTGGTCCGATTTCTTCACGAAAGCGATGGAAGAAAGATATGATGCTCAGCGAATTCCTAGAGCAAGGAGGACCCACTGGGCTTCTCTTGCACGCGATAGGGAAAAATGGAGAGTTGCTGGTACCCGCTCGAGTCACTCGACGATCAACGGGACGACAGGTGACAGGTGATATATATATATAAGTAAGGAGCGCTTGCGGCGCAGTGGTTAGAGGTGCCCTGCGTCGCACACGAAGTCACTGGTTCGATCTCGCGCTCATGGCTACCAAGTCATCCATCCCTCCGGGGTCGGTAAATTGGTACCAGACAGGTCTCAGACATGTCTGGGAGGATAAGCAGCACTGACTCGGTTCAGCGGGAGGCCACCGCGAGTCATTGTAAGGGTCAGATGTGCATTCAATCACCTCAAACGAAGTTAAAACTTGAAGTCGAATGCATGGCGCATCCCTCAGGGATTGATTAACGCAGAGAGCTTTATCCTTTTATCCTTATATGTAAGTGAAGACATCTGCGACTGCATGAATTTCTACTCATGCGGCAGACAAGGAGCTCGTTCTGCGTTATCAAGCCTTCCATCCCTTCGGATTCGCTGAATGATATCAGACTTACCTTTGAAAATACTACCACTGGCTTGACACATTGATAGGTCGCCGTGAACCATTGCAAAAGCTAGATATGCAATCAATCATCTCATACGAAGCTAAAAATTGAAGCCATATTGTGGACTCATTACTGAAGAAATGATGAACGTCGGGAGCTTTTCTCTTTAGAGCTTGAAGAGGGGTACACCTAAACCGCTGGACCACAAAATTTGCTCTTTACACTCTTCAAATTACAGGATGATTGTCTTATCTTTCACATAAATTATTTGATTAGTCACTAAATGGCTACTTCATGATGTCACATGGTCAGCAAGATTTACATTATTCTTAAGGAATTCAAAACAAGGTAGGCGTCGGCAATTTATCTGGTTAAACACTTGCCCCCGGAACCCCGGAAAAGGGTAGCACGGTCCTCCCATGTGACGTCAAAAATTTACAATCACTCAACATTAGTGGGTATATCTTGATTTATTTGTAGAGCTGACACATTGACATTGGAGAGCGCTCCGCCAGCAGCTCCCTTTGGCCGTCAGAACCGCGCGCCAGTTGGAGATGGCCGCCGTGCCAAACGCAACAATCCTTTAGATACGACGCGCGCTTTCTTAGTTTACTGCTATCAGTGGTCAATTTTGCCGTAAGCAGTTTTTCTTCACTACACTTTTATTACTCATCCGATAACTTGAAAAACGGTTACTATAGCACTAAGCTCGCTTCTCAAAAACCTCTTTCTGAGCTGTAGCAATGAAAAATGGGTTACAATTTGCTTGTGGAATAAATAGCCTGTGGCTTCAACTCCATTGCGAGTTCATTAGCAATCATTACAGAAGCGCTTCAAAATCAGAAATACTTTATCGTCACAAAAGGATGGAATATCATTGAGGCCACATACAAAGCATTTTCAATGTAAAGGATGCTCATGTCCTTCCAGGAATCAAGAATTTTTCAATGATATAGGTGTCCGGCATCCTTGAAGAAAAAGATTATCTCGCCTTTTACTGACTATATTTATCACTTATTTTGATGACAAAAGTTGCAAACATAAAATTTGCATATAGTACAGTATGAATGGACATACAAAAAGTACTATCTATTGAACAATTGACAAAGGTTCCCTAATATTCTATAGAGGTGTTTATTTTTGGATAATCTTCGTCGATTTCTAATTCTCAGCCACTGTGTAAACTTCTGAGTACTGCATGGAATAAAAGAATGCCAAAATTAAACTTTTAAATTAATTAAACTAGTTACATCGAAATGTCTTTGCATATTCCTCCATTCAACTGAATGCCAGCAACAATATGAGTGAGAGCAAGTGAATGCTTTTTCTGCATATATAAGAAGTATACAGGCATCCAAAATATGGGAGGGTGTATAGAAACATGTGACATCAAAAGAATGAGAAACAGCCAAAAATCTCTTCATGACGGAGAAGAAATTCAAATTCAAGGTTGAACATATGTAGTCTTCATATCTGTCGTTCGATTCTTTGTGAAACATAGTGAAAACACTAGGATTTTTGAGCCTTGTTTTAATTCATCGCTTATATTTTGGCCTACTTTTGTCGAATGTCTGCATGCAGCTGTGCTAGATTTATAATACCTTTCGTTTCGGGAGTTTCTCTGGACCAAAAACAAATTTCAATATGCCTGCCAGTTATTTCTGAGCCATGCATGTGGTCTGTAGAAGACACTTCAGTACAATAAACGTGCTTCGACTCTACAGCGTCGTCAGTTACACAGTGCTCTTAGTCTTAGGCAATTCCTCTCTGGGGAGAAAGCCCTCTTACATGAAGGAATCGTCAAGTAACGTCTTACACGGGCCTGTAAGTGATAAAATCACCGTACACAATGTTTATACTCTACTGCTCTTGGCTGGTATGCAAGATATATCAGACTTTCGTTCCAAGTGTTTCTTGAGACAGCGCTCACATTTTAATGTTTCCGATAGTTATTTGTACACAACACTGCCCGTTCAGTGATTCTATCACTTTTGGCGCGAGTAAAACGTCCATTGGCGACTCCTCTAAGTAAGGGGTTCTCCTCGAGAGGGATTGGCTTAAACGAAACGCACCGTGCAATTGACGAGTCTGCAAAGCCGATCCACGTATATTGCACTGCATAAGTTCCGAAATAGGCCAAGTGCGTGACATAAAAATAACTGTCAGATGTGCAATTTCTATTTTTTGAAATTTTCCCAAGGTCGGTATGTCTTCTTTCTCAAAATTTGATAGCAAACGTTTTGGCAACCCCGCCTTCGTCAGAACCTAGACCTTCCATACCATACCACTTTACATAACACCGAAACGCAAGCCATCAAATTTTTAGAAAGAAGACGTACCAACCTTGTGCGAGTTTCAAATAAAGAAAATTCCTGTAGCCCACACCCCTCATTAAGCCCTGCACTGTAGCAAGGTGGGAGGGGAATGTGGTGACGGCACAATGCACAATGACATTGTGCCATCACCACTTTTCAGTCCATGGATTTATGGTGAAAAGTGGTGATGGCAAAATGTCATTGTGCATTGTGCCGTCGCCACAATCGCCTCCCACCTTGCTACAGTGCAGGGCTTAATGAGAGGCCTGGGCCATTGATGAGAATGGCGAGACCATTGAAATACGCGTGTATGACTCTGGCATAACAACCTCGGGCAAAATTCTAAACATTCCTAAAAATTATTTTGAACGTTTATTGCGAGATTACAGAAACAGTCGATGTCTTGGATCGAAAAAAAAAACAGTTCGTGAGAAATCTTGCAAATTCGTTACTCATACCGGTGCTTAGACATATTGAGACTTTCGTGTTCGATTCTTCGTCTGGCAAAGTAGAACTCGAACTCAGTTCATCATTTGTTTCAAAAAACTGGTAGAGTAGACTGCAGCGCTCTATGTGAATTATTTCCAATTCCGACTGGTTGATGATTTTCCTATAAAACTGAAATTTACAATTTTTCGAGTATTTCGCAGTAGACAATGGAGTATCTGATTTCGTCAAGTACACGAAAGTAAATTGATGGGCTAGTATCAATGCAGGTTTTGGCTATTACTTAAGAATTGATGCTCTCAAGGGTGACGTTGGGTGCTGGCCGAATCTATATATTCCTGGAACCCTGAATTAGCCGCGTTGAAGCGATTCACATGGAGTGGAACTAACCCAGTTGGGTCTTATGGCAAATTAATGGCTTTGAAGTGAGATTTACGGCTTTACAGTGAGAAGAGAGATCATGCGCTAATGGTGTGGTCAAACCGTGCGAGGGCTGGTTGGACCTTCGGCTTTCTATGTCCACCAGACTGCTGGACTACCTCGCTCATTCAAATACATTATTGGTATTATGTATATGCTATCAGAACAGTTTCCTGTACAAATTCATGTGATAGCATTTAAGTGATGATGTAAAATATTACGCCGCAGTAGCGATTAGTATACACGGTTTTGTGGCTTGCCACTTTGACTCGATCGTTTGAAGTGAATCGAAGCGAAAACAAACTCATTAACAGGTATTAAAGTGGCTTTAAGATCCAGAGAACTGAAAAGTGCTTGTAACGTTTTTCTGTTGACATTATGGAAGCCTTCGACTACTAGCTAATTTGTCCTTTTAAAATTGTGAAGAAGGACAACAGCTGATTCATGAGCAATTGGTAATGAACTACAGTATATTCAACAAACTTTTTTTCGAAAACTGGGATTTTCTCATAAAGAGACTATCAAATCACCTGCTTCAATTTCCCCAAGTAATAAGACATGTTCATGGACTGAAGGTGGATCAGCAGTCACATCATCAACAGATCAATACAACTAGGTCATTTCACAGAGCCATAAACATTATGTGTGGAAAACCAGATAACAATTAGACAGGCTACTCATATACATTACAAAAAATGGCAGTTTGAAACTGTTTACTGTCAAAACAAAAAGTTACCCCTCATAAATTCAGTTGAGATATCCATTATGTTATGGGCGGTTTAACACATATTAGATCAATAGGTTGGGGAAAAAGTTTTAAGAAATTGCTTGTAACTTTTCTGGTCGCATTCTATTTTTTGTGTTTTCGGGCTCATCTGAAAGCCCGTCGTCTTCCGTATTGATTGGTATATAATATATCTACTTATTTTCAGATTGACTTAACAAACTAGCAAAAAGTCTGTTGATGCATTACGAATGGCTGTTGGGTTCAATGCAACGGTGACAAGTGAACGCATCAATATGGTTTGAGGCGAATAAGCAGTTAACAAAAGTACGGTTTTAAGAGGAGTTTAAGTTGAGGTAAAGTCAAAGGGGAGTACTTTGGCTATCACTGTTGTGCTTGTTCGGGTGCGATAGGTGCATAAATAAATGTTTTACAAGCAATTTTGCAAAACTTTTTCCCAACCTAGCATTTTACAGCAGGTCTTGGGTAAATCTCTACCTACATCTTCTCTTACTGAAAACATAGAAACACATACTTTACATTAGCATATAATTGTGAAGACAAATTGCATGTTATGCATAGGTGTAGACAAAGAGAAATAAGTTGTACTTAATGTGCTTCACTAATAGTTTATTTCGCTGCAAAGAGCTCCTTCTTTAAAATAATTGCACTTTGTCGACCATCCAATTTAGGTATTTTGCGAGATGTGGTTTTTGAAAAGTTGAAACTCGCATTTAAGATTTGCAAAAAAGTGCCTTCCCCTACTGGACCACTGATCGATCTTTTCTATTAGGCCCATGTTGCCCATCAGTCGTTACGGCGAATTACGTTAATCACTTGTAATGGACGGCTAAGGAAATATTGAAATGTGCACAATATTAGTTATAGAATACTTCCAAACGTTGATAATAATGTGATTGTATAGGGGAGGTACAACGATTTGTAACAAATATTGTATAGACAAAATTCTATGTGAGGTGAAGCCTCTTTTGTAACGTGGCGACATTTTCAACACCTTAGCTCTTTCAGCTGTTGAAAAAAGGCTGTCTGCTTTTTGAAAATCGGCAAGTCGTAAGCGGCATGAAATTGGTTGTCATCTCAAGCGGCATCATCCAGATTAGAATGTGTGGCTTTCCGAGGGTAACAACTCATCGTTGATTTTTATCTCCCTCAAACCGTGGAAGATAGCGAGCGTCTTGAATAGCCACGGTGAAATGGAAAATTTTCTTTATATCATGGAATGTACATGATGATTCCGTTCAGAATCGGCCTCATGTTTTTTCGTGTTGCCGTTGCTCTTGATCTGGCACAGGCTTATGTGCAAACAATCAATATACATTGCTCTTATTCGCAAAAAGTAACTCTCATATTCAAAGTCTCATCATATGAGCAGATAACAGAGATAAAATGCATATAGTATTTACTAGCATTTCAATTCGGATAATGTTGATATTGTTCTATTGCAAAAACTTCTGTAAGCGCAAGTGTTATCGCAAGTGCCGCATGGTCGGTCCTCCGTGTAGATTGGATTGTTGAGTTGAATATGTCTGAAGTTGGATATTAAAACCGTGTTGTGAAGTGTTTTGATTGAATGACTTACGGATCCCCATATGAGCAAACAAATACTATGGAAGATAGAGAATTATCGCAACCATCTCTGCTAGAATTGCATACGCTGTATGCGCATCCTATCTTCGTCGTATTAGCATTCGCCATCTGAAAACCTTTCCTTAGTTTTTCACATCAAAACTATTATTTCCAATCTCTGAAAACTGGTGTGAAGCGTCGTTCAGCGTCATGTGCTTGCTCATAAATTAAGCAATTTCAATACGTAGTCTTGCGCACTGTATTGCCATCTAATAGTCGCTGCTAAATAAGAGCGAAAAATACCACTATCTATCTTCATACCCAGTTGCTCCATTCACAGTGAAACGATAACACAACTAACCTGAAGAAATGGAATCATTCCAATGTTGTTTGCTGTCGGAGTGAGATTGACGAGAGGGGAGCCTTGCATTGAAGTGTTCCACCAACCACCCATTAGCTGCAATATACGGAATTGGCAGACCGACAGTATACGTAATCAGCTCAACCAGTTAGTGATCATTTCTTTTTAGGAATGAGAAACACAACCGCCATAGCATTACAACGAGAACAAAAGCACAGGAGGTACTGCTGTTATCGCATTTCTCAAATTCTTCGTAAGTACAATTTATGTTCAAAAAAAATTTAAAATTGAGCTTCCACTCTTACTTCTTGTATTATGTCCTCTATGTCATCAATAGGTCCCTAGGTAGCAATGTCACTTCCGACGTTGGCGAAGTTATAGCCGCTTCCACTGTGACACATTTTGGAAATGTTGAAAGCAGCTCTCTCTAATCCGCAATCGTAAGTCTAGAAAAAATCAGAATATCATTCTGCTTGTCCATCAGAGACGAAAGACCTATTTCAATCAGTAGACTATTGTCACCTGCAAACTCATGTCGCTGGCTGTTGGAAAGTTTTCAGACTGAGTATTTTTGCCATTTTTCACTTCGACAGTCGCGAGTAGCAGTCTTGAAAGCAATCTCTTAGTAGCGATGAGTGAATGTAGATGTTCTTCTAGACAGTAATCATCAATTGAACAAACCTTAGTGCAATTTGTTTCTCAAGCAATACAAATCTAGTCGTCGAGTTCATGTTTGTGTCATTGCCACAATCTGGTAAATCGTCTGGAATGTGTTCAGAGATGTTCTTATATGGAAACTTAGAGATCAATTAAAGAAAAAAATTAACGACCTGGTTCGATCGGAATTGCGGAATCGTCGTATTCAAAGTCGTATTCTTCGTTTGAGTTAAACATGTTGCTTGTAGTGTTGTCCACCTCGACTGGGTCGGTCGAGGGGTCGGAGCTGTGAGTCTTAGCGTTATAACCAATCACTCCCTCAAATAGCACAATAGAAGTTTTTACTGGGTGTATAGAAATGTGCGGTTGTGTGGAAACACTGATGAGCGTACCGTAAGAAGAATAAGAGCCGTAATGAGAGTATTCATCGTTGGCGAATGTGGATCGCTTTGAAATCGACTACATTTATACAAGCTCGGTTATTTTTTATGGTGTTCTGAACACTCTCTGATTAATTTTCCCTATCAAACCGATGAAAACACCACACATTTGATGCATTGTCTGCATTGGAATTGACATCAACGTTTACATTTCAAAAGGGCAAATGGTGTTCGAAAATCTTTCAAACTCGAGATAGTCAAGCAGAGATCGAGATGATCTTGAAGTAACAGTTCAACCTGGCACTCAAATACTGTATGATAATTTAGAGGTTGGGCTTGATGAATAACTATACAGGAACGCCCACAATATCTAAAGTTTTTGGCTTTTTTCTGATTAAACAACGCTTTCCTATAGAAAACTTTTTTGACGAAATGTTTCCTTATAGGTAAAGAAACACTCATGTAATTTGCGAAATATCTGTCTTTTTTGATAACAGATTTTTTTGAGCACTTCAGTAATTTTTTGTTTGTAAAGACTGCAGTTTAAGACACCTTCCTATTAAAATGTGTTCACCGTGGAATAAACTCCCCTGTACATCACTATTTGGCATCAAGGATTACTTTTTACTATGTTGAATTAGGAACTGCCCCACCAGTCGAAATTTTTTCTCAAAAGATACGTATCTGAAGCGTCTCTAGCTTGAAGGCGAGTAAAAGAGTCTTTCACAGTAATCATGAAGCAACTTGAAAAAAACTATCAGCTCCATTGATCATGCAAAGCTAATACAATATATTCGCATTACACACCACATCCGCATTTTGTCACCACAAAAGGTACTTGATGGGGACGAATGCATGACGCATCTTCCGAGTGGATCTACCGTGAGAGTTCTATCTTTTCGTTTCCTTTACTTTCACAGGACATCACAATCCTCATATCATCTGACTAGAGCCTTTGCCAAGTATGAGATCGTATTCGAAACGAAGTGCAGAGTGTGCAGCTAAGATTTTTCTTAATCGATTTCATGAGGTCTTCACATAAGTTTCTGCTCTAGAACACAAAACACCAAATTTAGTAACCATTATCAGCCAGAAGTGATTAAAATCTCTTGGAAACACTATTCAAAATATGCGTCACCAGCCTAAATACATTCCTGCCATCTCACGGCTAATAGATCAATACCGCTTTGTGCAGAATTTTCTGGGGTTTCTTTCGGTACCAAATCTACCATATTTGCGGGATCATGGTCGCTTAAGGAAGCATCCTCGCAGTTGTCTGTCATGGATACGAGTTGGGTGGGATGCGATGCACACACCGTCTTCAAGAACGTCAACCGTGCAAAAGCTCTAGGATTTGTGCCCAAGCTAACACCCTTTCGGTTCTTTGCTGAGTCTCGCTCCAGCAACACCAAAATAAATGATCAGCTACGTTCCGGACGTCTACATGAAATTGATCAATGGGCCGTCGTCGAAGCAGCTGAAGAACATCTCTGACTATCGAGGAGTTGGCTAACAATGTTCACTGTGTTCAAGCGACAGCCAACACAATATTAATGATATCAATAAATAATAATAGCAAATCAGTTTGGAGTTCATTGCGCCAGTGTCAAAAATTATGAGAAGACCTAATATCTTTCCCGGCTCCTTGTACTAATGGTTTGTTTTGAGGAAAATGGTAGACGACTTCCTACCTCCTCCACTCCTTGATTCTCGTAATTTCGAGAGCATCGCTCACGAGACGTGCATATTACTCATAGATGGAGTTGAGATTTAAATTGCTGCCACGTCTTCTTGCAGGCTCGAGGATAACCTGACTGTGGCGCTCTCTGGGGCTGGCGCTCGTTGCTGATTTCTGAAAGGTGTTGAGGGCAGGCCTCGGCATCATGTGGCGGTAACGAACACCACAACATCTCGGCCACGCCCCTTCCCCACCTCCTCCCTCCTTCGAAAATGAATAACGTGATAAAATTGGTATCAGAAAGTTTTATCTGCAGCATACAATTGCGCTCCATTTCCATACAATAATCTCGAGCCATACTCCGACCTTAGTGAGCCTAAGGAGTTCAACATTTCTACTGGAAATTCTAGCTAAAAGTAGACTAATGAAAAGAGCTGCTCATAAATCTATTGTTAATGTTTCTTTGCTTATAATGACAAGTAAGCTGTAAATTACATGTTGTGATGAGCACGGCTCACACATGAGATATCAGCACTTCTTGAAGAATAGTCGGCAACACCAATTTATAACACTCAGATTTAGGTAATGTTGGACGCCTTCAGTATTTCTGATAATCCCTATTCATACAAACGCTTGGTTTAAAATTCAAAACAGATTGAAACTGAAGCACGAATAGCATAATCTACAGGATCAATCGTTGCGAATATTCTTTGAATCTGATAACATATTTTGAGCCTATCATGAGGTCTGATATGGCATTTATACAGTGCTAGACACATGTAGGGGGATGTAGGGGTCCCGAGAAGAATTGGCTAAGGCGAAGGGTGCTGAGCAACTGATGAGGCTATTAAGACCGAAACATGTGTACTGGGTTCTATAAATCGCCCATAAAAGACCACATGACATGCTGGCTCAAAAATAATTAATGGATGCATCGTATCCTTTTCTACGATCACTGTGATGAATTTTGATAATCGCATCGATTGCCTTCGTTATAGGCTTGATATTCCAAAGAATTCAGTCTCTCATTTCTCTTGTTCGTTGCTCAGAGGTATAATATGTTTCACCCAAGTAATATTCGGCATTTTGACGTGATTGACGGTCTATTCTACACATGATCGCTGGAGCAGAGCAACATTTAATATCGTTCTCACAGTTTTACAGTGCGGAATGTAAAACGGGATAACATTGCCTTCCTGACAGTTTGTTTAATAACACTCACTGAATTGCTATACTAAATTCTGTACACTCTTATGTATATCTCAAGTACTGCCTCTGAAGAGCTCACCCGGTTACGGTATACGGACTTTGTTGCTTGTTGATGGTATCGCTTTATTCGATTGGTGACATTATTGCGACCTTCTGAAGAGCTTGAACCTATTTTATTGAAAGATATTTGTAAAATTCGGTGGAATGCGTATACAGTCAAGTAAGCATTGAGCAAACATACGCCATTTGCCTAGAAAGAACCACTTACTATTTGTGAGGGGTGTAGTGCTGACAAGATATATAGGTGATATGTGGATTCAGATTTCCTTCAAGAAGAAGAATAGTTGATCGAAATGGTCGCACGAGGTCGCATCTTTCTGCCCTGTTCACCACATCTATGGTGGTCTATAAGCTCACCAAACCCCTGGCTTCCTTCATCTCAACTCAAAGACTTGATCATTTATCATATTGACTTTCCAACCTAGGAAGTCTATTTAGATGAGAAATGGTCAGACTAATGATTGTCATCAAGAGGGTGTGCAGCTACGGCTGACGGTAAATAATAGAGAACATTTGCGGATATGCACATCCATGAAAACCTCACCAAAACCATAAATTATCATGAACAAAATTTAGCTACTACGTCCACTCCTCCTAGCGAATATTTTCACATCATGTGGATACGCGTGACTAATGATTTCTCGTCTCAGTCATTCGAAAGGTCTACTACCTGTGAACGTTGGCATTGTCAAATATTATGTGTAATTCTCAAAGACTTTCCTTGCTTTACCGACGCTGGGATGGTAGTAGTGGTTATTGCAACACTTGGAGGGCCGACGTTTCGATGAGACGCCTTCTTTAGAGCCACGTGGACGCTATGTTAGACTGTTTGTATGAAGAAAAGTCTAAATTACAGCCACTACTAGTAATTTATTAAAAAAGTTCTCTCGTATTGCCAATGATTTTTGCATATGTACTTTGCGCGAATTCGAGCTCATCAAGAGCTAGTTTCTTGCGCATTGCATAATATATGACTTGTTTGCACAGCCTTCAGAGCGGAACTACCCAAGAGGAGATCTGCAAGGCGTACGGTGACGGAATTTGAGATTCGATATTTGTGCATCTCAACTTTGGTTTAGAAATTCCGTGAATCGCGCGACCGATCGGCCGACAAATCAAGTGAGGGACGTGCACGCGAAGTCGATCGCCAACCAACCAACTTGAAGAAAATCCATCGATGAGTTGCCGAA
Source organism: Parelaphostrongylus tenuis (assembly GCA_019055375.1). Classification (NCBI taxonomy): domain Eukaryota; kingdom Metazoa; phylum Nematoda; class Chromadorea; order Rhabditida; family Metastrongylidae; genus Parelaphostrongylus; species Parelaphostrongylus tenuis. Next base: position 41,850 of record JAHQIW010006907.1, on the reverse strand, counting down.
TGTTATTTTATTATTTTTTATTTGAGATTTAGTGGCGATTTGGCACCTCTACAGGAGAATGCCTTTAAATTGAAGAGGACTGCTTCTAGTACTAATTTGTCTTCTGTTTGATCTTGATTGGTGTACAATTCAAGGTTCATATATGTAGGACAGCAGTGAATGAAAAATCGATCGCTTTCGCTGGTTCATAGAAGTGTTAGTAATCGATGTATCCCATGATTATTAATTGAGCCGACATGCCATATCATCTTTCATGGGCAACTTATAGAGCGCGATACACGTTTTTGGAATTGACAGCCTCATTACTCGCGTAATACTCTTCGTCTTATGCAATACTCTCGGAGGCCCCTTTATCTCCTTGTAGAAAGTAGGCGACGATAAACGATTACACTGCCGTCAAGTGAAATAAATCACTAGATTGGCAGTGATGTACACTCGACTGTTTATGGCTGAAATTTTTGAAATATTGTACCACTTGTTTCGAGTGTTTTCTTGAAACCACGCTTAAGTTCCAATATGCTTCATAATTATTAGTCAAGTTATCAAATGATGACTAAATTTGGAGGAAAAGCTTTGTTTAGCAAAGAATGCAAGAGGGTAAATAAACTGCAGCGCAGTATAAAGACCATTTAAGAAATTATGTACACCCTTCAAATTTTCGAAATTTGACTCAACGAATAGTTTTTAAAAACTTTTAGTGAAAAGATGAATTGTTTTTTTTATTGAGGGCTCAAATGGTTGCAGATAGGGGAAATGTAGAGGCTTTTCTTGTGAACTGAGCAACGGAGAGCATATTATGCTTTACTTTTCGAGGGTATAGAGTATTTTACACTCGTGTTTACTTGGCTTTTCATCACTAAAGTTAGTGGTCATTCACTAACTTGAGAAACGCCGATTATAAACTGCATTCTTAATGTTTAAGCACAGCTTTTTACTGTGTTGCAACCATGACGAATATATATATCACTTTCGGTTTCGAATCGCTTAATGTACTTCACTATCGTCTATGCTTGGTTTATCAGTGAAATTTTCATAGTCATTCGATAGCTTGAAAAGAAAAATCTAATGACTGCTCTATTAATTTGTAAAAGTTTTTTTGTGCTTCATATCAATGAAAAAAGCTACCTCCCACATTCTGAATAGTTAGCTCGTTATTTGAACTTTGCAGCGAATTTCTTGGCATTAGTATTAGATAGTCCCATAATTGTTTTTGTAGTTCGCCACTTTGTTGATTTAGTTGTTATTTATTAAGTCAGATCAGTTAGTTGATATTATAATAACCATTCAATGATCTGCAACCATTTGCTGGGCATGATGGATGACTTCCTCTCAGAAAGAATTAGCATGCTATCAAATAAATAAGTCAATGAAATCACTATGAAAATAGTTATGGTCTGAAACTTCCTCTCTTTGAAGGCGCGCAAAAGATGATATCCCAATAAAGCATTATCATGCTATTCGGTGAAGTGAAACCGTGGTCGAGCCTAGCTTTTTCAAAGTATGGCGAGTCGGCTTTGTAATGTATGGATCAAGCGTTATCCTGGAGATGGGCGACACTGAGTCATTTGGAGCGTTTCCCTGGCAATGGTGCTGCCGACTTCCATAGTTGTTCCCTGAGCATGTCGGCACTGATTGTGCTTCCTGTCGCTTAGCTCTCAAAATAGCTTATCCTACAACTCCCAAAAAAGCATAGTGCATGACCTTCCGATCATGGAGCTTGTAGAACATTTTTCGAACATGGAGCATAAAACATGAGTGAGGCATTGAGCCTTGAACTCAACGCTACTACTATCATAAGAACTATTAGAGCATTCTCTAATTTACCTCAGACTTTTCACACTACCCTTGAAAGAGAGAAAGCTGAATGAAACAATTTTACAAAAGAAACTATGTGATTACTCAATGTGTCGAAGTTCATAAATTAGACATGAATTACAATCAATTTGAAATGAACATGCACTGATATAAACTTAGGTATATTGAGAGTCATCGAAGACCTGGGATTTCATTATATGTATATGGGATATATCATGCGACATGATTTTTAACGATCTATTGCTTTCTAATTTTCAGTCACTATGGCAACTTTTGAGTTTTGTGTATATCAAAATTTATCGGAACATAGTTTTACAGCGTATTATTCTTTGCACAACATATTCAAATTGACAGAACGTCAATGACACTACAATTGCGCAGTGAAAAGGAACATTGATTTGTAGAGCTAAGGAGATAAGAGTTGTATTTGCATCAAAAGCCTAAGGGTATGTAGAGATCATAAAATACCAAACTACTACGAGAAACCCTTATCACTTCTAAAATGGAGACAAAAGGTCAATCAAATATTATCCGATTTCAATTTAAACTGTGATCACGAAAGAATTAACCACATGGCAGGCGTTTTTTCTTCGCTATTGCGACGCATTGACTTACACTCCTTTACTACTTATACACTATCACAAAGATTTACATCGAGAAAACTGCTCTCAAAGCCTGATTATTCGCCAAGGGCACGGATGTTAAGTACATATGCTGGGTAGCGCAGCAATTTTCAGCGTTCAAAAGCTGAAGACCTAACCAGCCCACGCGATGGTTCGACCACACCAAGCCGCTTGTCATTTTAGGGATCTTGGAAGATTTGGACTCAGCCAGCATATAATGTCAGTCTTGAAAAACAAAATCCTCTATCAGCAGTCAGAACCTGCATTAATAAGAATTTTTCAATTTACTTTTGTGTATTTGATAGAATCATTGGTATCTTCATTGCTGGCGCAGTGGTTAGAGGCACTCTGTCGTACACAAGCTTGATGGCTCGATCGCACGCTATTGGCTCACCGGACCATCCATTTCTTCAGGGCCGATAAAATGGTACCACACTAGTATCTCTGAGAGGATAGGCAGCACTGACTCCATACATCTTTAGGCCACCACCAGTCATTGTAAAGGCTAGATATGCATTCAATCACCTCAGTCCAAGTTGAGAATCGAAGGCTATGCTTGACGCTCCTTTAGTGATTGATCAACGCCGAAATCTTTATCTCTTACCCTCTATTGCCCAAGGAAAAAACCGACTAGAAATACTAAAGGGAATAAACAGAACTTTTTCATAGATAAAAGATACAATACAGCCTTGAAACAGCTTATGTAGGGTGGTTCAGTTGACCCCAGAAGTTTGTTTCAGATTGCAGCAGATAATGGTTCAATACTTATCTTAAAACGACAAATGCAAGCAATTGCCAGCACACATTCGGTAGATTTAAACGAAAATATGGTAAGCAAATCAAAGAAGACCTCAAAATCTTACTTCTCACAGTATGATGGGCTTGGAGTCGCACCATAATTAAGCAGATAAGGAATTTTTCCCGTATCACCATTTGCGGATGGCCGTTGGAATTTCAGCGCATGCAGAATTCGCAAGTTGGGCGCGATTTCCATTGATTAGTTTGGATTTCTTTCCCGTTTTCCAAAGTTTCCCAGGTTTTTCTTATTGTTTTCATGCTCTCTGTTTCTATACGCCCTCGCATGTTTTAGGTGTGTATATAACTCCTACGTATGGAGTAGAAACGCCTGTTTACTATGCATCCATCCACCCGTAACACCTGTCGTTCCGTTGATCGTCAAGTAACTTGAGCGTGTACCAGCAACTCTTCCATTTTTCCCTATCGCGTGCAAGAGTAGCCCAGTGGGTCCTCCTCGCTCTAGGGATTCGCTGAGCATCATATCTTTCTTCTATCGCTTTCGTGAAGAATATTTTGGACCAACGGGTCTTCCTTTAGAGCGCTTGACGTCCCGAGGAATCCAGTCGGTAACGGCTGTCGTCCATCGGTTGCCGTTCAAGCGCATCAAGTGTCCGGAACACCTTATTTTCTATATTCTAGCGTGTAGAACGGCGTCTCTGATTTTCGATCGTTGACGTAGGTCGGAACATCGGTTCCTTTCTCTTATTTGCAAGATACGGGATACTCCTAGCATCGACCTTTCGACTGCGCGTTTGATAACGCCAAGTGATCTTTCATACTGCTTACGTAGCGAGCAGGTTTCTGCTGCATACGTTAGGGCAGGTATTATTGTCGAGTCGGAAAGGTGGACACGGAGTCCGATGTTCTTTGTCCTCTTCACTACATCTTCGATGCTCTTAAACGTTCCCCAAGCCAAGCCTTTATGCACACATATCATTACTAATATTTCATCAATTTGAGTAATATGGAAAGGATATTAGATGTGAGTTGCTCAGTTTGAAATATTTTTATGTGCAGTCTGAAAAAAATTGATATCATGACTGAAAATGAGAAAATCAGCATCTAGATAAAAATGAAATTGCACACTGTATTCGATGGCAGTTCATCAGTACCTACATACTCGAATACTTGGACGGTCCGTCTTCACGAATGGTGTGGACCCCAGCATTTCCATTCGTCTCGTCTTCTCACGATTGCTGTCCACGGTTGTGGTTTCAGTCGAGCATGGCCAATGGCACGCATTTCACACCATGATCTGTGGAATATCGGAAGGTACGAACATAACTGAAGCGAATACTGATGTGAATACAGCTGATTAATTTTTCTAACGAAAACGCCCTCCGTTTAGGTGGTCATCCTCAGGAACGGATGTGTTCTCGTGGCGTCCACTACTCAGTTCGTTTTGCTCATCTGTCGCCTGATCTTCTTACTATATAACCATGCCATCTGTGCTTCGCTATCGTTGTGAATTCTTCTGAATCACGAAGATGAGATAAATTCCTCAGATCTGAGTTGCGCAAGCCGGCAGGTGTTGTGAGTGCCAACTAATTACCAGATGACATCGCTTAAGCGCTCTGTGGGTCGCTCGCAGTACTCTTGACGAGGTTGAAGTATCAGCCCTAGTCTCCGTTGCATAATAGAGCGGTGGAGGGCTGTTGAATCCAAAAGATCAACGCGTAGTCTGGGGTCTGTTATTTGGTCGGCTGCTTCTTTGAGTGTCCCGAATGCGGCCCACGCTGTTTTTCTCCAAATTCAAAAGATGATTAATGTTTTATGTAAATCGAGTACAGAGTAAAAAAGAATTTGTAGATAACTGATATCCTGTGGCCTGGGTAAAAGCACATTCCTTGAAAAAAGTAATGCAGTAGAATAAACCTATCGGTACATTTGATATGAATGTAAACAGCTGTCTTGAAATGATTATAGAAAGTGGAAATGTCAATGCGCTTGCTCTCAAGCCGTGCTGTATGAGAGAACTAAAATCATCTAAATTGATTGAATTTGTAAGCTCCGTCGAAAGGAATAAAACGGCTAGCTCAATTAACACAATGTTTAGCAACTGCTGTAATCGTGCATTTTGTTTTTATGGAACAAATCAGTACGAAGACATCGTAATGTAAAATGAGTTAATAAACTTTTTACCACCGAAATCATTGAACAAATGCAAAATTTTGCATTTAATTAGCAACAATTTTCGTGGTAAATACACGTATCCGTCTGTTTTTGTTCCGGTTAGAGCGGAATACATTGTATTAGCTTTACATGCTTAGTGGAGCTTAAGGTTTTGTTTATATGATTTCATGATTTCTGCAAGAGATTCTTATACATCACCTTTGAACCAAGAGCGGCTTCAAATAGGTATCCATGATGCCAGGTAGTGATGCAAAGGAGAGATTATTCCACGACGAACACATTTAACTAGAAAGGTGTCTTACATTGCCGTCTTGACAAGCAAAAAAGAATGCCAGGAATTACTAGAGCTTGAAATTCAACAGTTCCCACAGCCGACTACCTAATATTAATGAAGCTGTTTAATCGATTGAATTGTAGACAACATGATCTTTCCACACTCCGCAGAAGGCGAACTGCCGAAACATCAGCTGATAAAGTAGGAAATAATATAATACTTCGTGTTTGGCAGAAGAAGAAAAACAGCAAGGAAATCTATTTGCGAAAAGACTTTTTGCCGATGTTCACGAGTCTCTTATTTGCTATCGAGGATAAGTCTATCAGTGGAGTGCTTTCAAGAAAATGGTGTTAAAATAGGGAAAAAAGCAAACAGTTTGAATATTGTGGTCATTCTTGTATAATTATTCGTCTAGCCTAACCGTCAAACTATCGTGCAGTGTTTAAGTGCTAGCCCAAACTGTTGCTTCAAAATTAGTCTCTACATAACCATCTGCGGTTTGGGAGGTTTTTAACACCATTTGCTCTATTGAAATGTAAATATTGATTCCAATTTCAATGTAGACATTTATGTGGTCCTTTCATCGGCTCAGAATGGAAAATTGTTCAAAACATCATAAAAAATTACAGAGCCTGTATAAATGTAATCGATTCCAAAATGCTTCCAATCGTCAGTCATAAATATTCTCATCACGCTTCTCATGCTTGTTACGGTACGTTCATCTATGTTCCCACACGACTGTTATCCACCAAGCAAAAATTTCTACTCCCTTATCTGAGGTGGTTAGACTTAGCTACAGCGAGGAGATACACAATTCAGATCAGGCGATCGATGGCGAATACTACTATGAAGATTCCGTTATCTCATCAGGTCACCATTTTTCTTCTTTATTTGACATCAGATTATTTGTTCAACCCAACTCTAACATTCCAGATGGCATACCAGATTGTGGCAGTGACACAAATATGAACTTGTGGACTACATTTGCAGCATGTAGGACACACAGTGTACTAAGGTCTGTTCAGCATTTGATTAATACCGCTGAGAAAAGCGATTGCAATCACACATCACTGCTAAGTTACTGTTTTTATGACTACAACTCGCGAATGGAAAAGTGAAAAATGGTAACAATACTGAGGGTGGAAATTTTGCAACAGCCAGCGACATGAGTTTGCATGTGACAACAGTCCACTAATGGAAATGCGCCTTTCGTCTCTACGGCAGCAAGCAGAATGTTATTTTCATCTTTCTCTAAACTTACGACTGCGGTTTAGAGAGAGCTGCTTTCAACATTTCCAGCATGTGTCACGGTAGGATCGACTATAACTTTTCAAGCGTCGGATTTAACATTGCTACCTTCGACTACGTGGCAGATGTTGATCACATGCTCCAAATGATGCACAGAGTAAGTTGAAAGCTCACTTTCATTTTTCTGAAGATAAGTAGTCTGACAAAGATATAGCATGTTCTAAGCCATTGGGGTCTATGTGCTATACAGACCCCTGTTTCGTCCTACCGGGACTTATCAAGAGCACCATCCTCGATTCAGGAGATCTCTTGAACCTATACTCCTCTATGAAGGAATTGACGCTGATTAATAGATTACTGCAAGCCAGATGATGGAATTACCTCACACTGAGTGACCGTCATTCGAGCTTGTAGTTTTTGAAATAACCCATACCTCGCCATTCGATCGCTTTTTTCTGCGATTGCACGACTGAATCAGATACTATCAAAGAATCGAGAAATTGGCTAAACCGAGGACAGTGCTACTGATAAGTCCTAGTATTACGAAACAGGCCCCTGTTTAGCACTTAGATCATAATGGCTTCAAACATTATAAGCCTAATCAGATTATTCTTCGAGCGAGGTCTATAAATAAGCGTCGAATGGAGGGATGAGTAGTCTTTATGGCGAATTTGAGGAAAATGGCACCAGTTCTACACCTTGATACATTTTCGTGCATTATTTTGCATTGCTAGCCCGTTATGTTTCCCAGTCTTAGAATGGATCAACCATCAACTGGGTCAAGCTGAATGAATGTACTATAAGCACCCCAATTCGCATATTATAGCTGATGGGTCTTAGTTGGAAACACTCCAGTGCAAGGCTTCCCTCTCGTTAATCTGACGCCGACAGAAAGCGACACTGGAATGATTCCATTTCTTCAGGTTGGTTGTGATATTACACTACGAAATACCAAATGATCATGAGTATAGATCGTCAGTAAATCATACCTTTCGTCTCGAATGTTTTCTTGAGACCACGCTCAAATTTCAACTTATATACTTTGACGTGGATAGTTGGCCGTCCGCCTTCACGAATGGTGAGAACTCCAACACATCTTCCATTCGTCTCGTTCTTCTCGCGATTGTCGTCCATGACGTTGATTTCATGCGAGCATGGCTGCTGGCGCGAGTTTCATATTGTGATCTGTGTAATATCGACAGAATTTCAACATATTTCGCAATTATTATTTGAGTTGGCATGCCATGTATTCTATCAAATGAGATGACTTGAAGAGCCCTGTTTCGATCTTGACGGTCTCATCAGTCGGGCAGTTCTCTTCGTCTTTAGTCAATTTCTCTCGGGGCGATCACTGCCCTACACTAAGAGTAGGCGATGACGACCATTTTTACACTGTCTATCAAGTGAAAATAACACGGGAAGGATAACCGCGCGACTGATAAGACCGTCAAGGTCGAAACACATGTATCGGGCTGTATAGGTCAGCCCATTTAACAGACCACGATGAAATATAGGCTCAAAGAATAATTGCGAGATATAGGGATAGAAATCTTCGTGTTCAGCTGCCATCAGGCAGCGGCTGCTACATATGTAATAGCACATAGGACTATGTCCTACCGACGCTGCACTTAGCATACGCTCCTGGAAAGAGTGAGATCTGGGTTCGAATCCCGGCTAACGCAAACATTTTTGCACAGCACTCCACATATTGGGTATACTATAAAGATCATCCCACTGCAAGTGGCAGTCAAAATAGAAAGAATTTAGAGTTTGTCCTTTTCTTTGTTCAAAACTTGCACAGAGGTTGATATTTTCCCCCTTTCAATCAAAACCTGGTGGTTAACGTTTTGGGCGACAACATCTTCGTCAAAGCCTTTATTGGTTTTTGAGAGCGGTCACCGGTCTAGTGTGACACAGTTTACTATGTCATAAGATAACTGATTGTCTATAGGCTAGAGCACGACGCTCTAGGACGGTTCAGTCCAGTTTTCAAAGATTGAAAATAACAGTAAGAAGCTCAAAAAAGGCTTTTAGATGGCTATTGCTAATACGACGAAAATAGGATGTGCATATAGCGTATGCAATTCCAGCAGAGGTGGTTGTGATCTTTCTCCATCTTCTATAGAATTCGTTTGTGCATATGGGACACCGTAAGTCAATTATCCAAAAAAAATTTTAAAACAGTGATTGACTTCTGTGCAGCTTCAGGCGTATTCAGCTCAACAATCTAATATACACAGAGGGCGAGCCATGCGGCACATGCAGTGACACTTGAGCCTACAAAAGTTTTTGCAATGGAACAACATTTGAGTTGAAGTGCTAATAAATACAATTGCCTTTTACCTCATGCTGTCTTCTCACATTAACGTATTTCACATTATACAACCATGAATATAGCGCCGTCCTTCGTAAAGTGATGCAACTTATTTTGATGGCCTGCTTAGAAACCTGTGTCAGACCAGGTGCAATGGAAGCATGAAAAGGCAAGAGACCGCTAGCAAAATGGTTTAACTATTGTGATAAAAACGGACGGCGGTGTAAAAGAAAAACTTTGCTACATACCTTCGATAAAGTAAAACAATTTTTTCCTGCACTACGACTGTTTAAAGGACTACTGCGTAGGCTCAGGAGAGAAGGTCAGGTATGGTCTGTTATCGCATTTTGTACTCGACTTTGCTTTGGGTAATAGGCCAATTTTCAAAACAGTAATAGTATAGAGAATAACTAGAGGAGCTTAAGACGTTGAGAGTAACACTGCACTATAAGCGGTGGTTGTTACTTTTGTTATGAGAGACATTTATCATGACACTGTATCTCTTGAACTATTTGCTTTAGGATGAAAAATCTTCCCTATACAACTACTTCCGTGTCAGCGCTTGGAAGAACTTCAGAAATCATATTGTGTTTAGTCCCAGTAATTTTATAGCCGAATCATTCCATGTGATTAGCGTAATTTCTCCCAACTAATAGAAAGCAATACGCGGTGTAGAAAAAGTTCTGTCAATTTTCATTTTGGTCAGCTGGGATTCGAACCGATATCTCACTCTTTACAGGAGCGCTGTGCTGAACCGTTGCACTATCGAGGCCCGTTTTAACACCACTCGTTATTCAGCTTATTGAACATTATACCATCGCAATAGGAGGTCAAGCAAAATGAATTCTGATTGGTTATTGAAAACCCAGTACCTATAATCATGAGCGGGTTCAATGTCGATAGTGATTGCCTGCGCCAGACCGTAGACAGTTGGCTGTTGACAGATAACGCGCTGTAGCGTGGAGAGAGTGGTGTCAAAACGGGCGTCGGTAGTGCAACGGTTCAGCGTGCACTCCCGGAGGAAAGGAGATCTGGGTTGGGAACCCAGCTGAGGAAATGTCTGCACACCACTCTAAATTAATGGATTTATTGTGTCACATATCACCGCAATAGGCGGCCAAATTAAATGATTTCTAATTTCTATTTTGTTGTACAATATGCCTGTACAGGTTTTCACCGTACTCGATCTACGTGCGTGTCATGACCGAGTCGTTCCTCAGTCGCCATAACGACGTCAACTTTTTAGGGCAGGTTAGCAGAAGTAAGTAACAAAAACCAAAGGCCATGGTCATTTTTAGGCCTCTGTGACGGTCTGGAGCAACATTTGCGTCCGTAAAAAAGCGGCTTTTGTCTGTATTGACAGAAATGTTATAATCATCGCTGCCAGCTGTCGCCAGTAAGTTTTTCGAGGCTTGTATGAGTTCTAGAGCACTTAACCACTTTAACGCCGATGCATTTGCGCATTTTGCGCGCTCAAGGATTTCCATCTGTCAGTAGCAGTCTCTAGGTTTTAGCAAAGACATTTGGCCATCAAACTCGCAAATCTCAACCCAGTGGAGTTTTCCGTGTGGTCCATACTGGAGAAAAAGTCTAGGCTTCTCGCTAAATTAACATACGCGCTGGAAGAAGCTTTGACACATGCTTGAAATAAAATTACGGTGGAAACGTGTGCGAGCATCTTGTGCAGCAACTACTTCGACTAGTCAACTTTTATGATCCATACTAAGTAATGACAAATTAATAAAACGGATTCCAGACCAGAACTGAGCAAGAAATTCCATAAAGTCATTAGCATTGATAAAAAAATTGTACCAATGCTAAAATCAGGAAAACGAAAATACAGAACTTCCGCATCCTGTATAGATAGGTTAAAAGTCATATTATCAGTCCCTGAGCTCGTGAAAAGGATCTTTTACAAATAATTGAACGTGATGAGTTGTTTACACCGAGCCACGCTTCGCAGAACACTCGTTTAAGATACATTGTAGGCAAATATAATTTTTTTAGAATAAAGAGCCCTCTGCAACAAAAAACTATCAATCAAATACTTGAGATAAACGCACTTCGTCCATTCTGCCCATATCTCTGTTTTGGCATACCACTCATCTCCAACATTGACGCTAGTGTGAACTATGCATTTATATCACTTCACTTAGTAAAATGTGTGCAACAATTACTAGCTCCGGTTCTAGAAAGCAGTCCGTTATGTAGAAGATCAGATACATTCAGTGGATAACATAATGGAATATATCAGTGGTAATGGCAATTTTGTATTCTGAACACATTCTATTTTATTCCCCAAAAGCAACATAGTATCGCTCATCTGTCGGTTGAATGACTGCTGCTATATAATACTATGAACTCATGAACACGTATTGTAACGCCTTATAGAGCGAATATGAGATAGGCAATTCTGTGATTTCTTGATGCGCACACTGCATTCAATTCATTGTAAGGGATTTAGTGCTTTAAACGATAATAGTCTCTAGCGCTTCAGCGCTTTCGTTATTGCTACGTTCTCGAAAAGTCAATTTAACTCACAGTCTACTCAGTGAAACGCTCTCACAACTTTGGCAAAAATAAATGATTAATAAACTTTGATTCTTTTTTGTTAAAAGGCACGAAAACGAAACAAATCGTCTTTATTAGACAGGAATTTTCTACACTTTTACTTGGGAACTCAAACAGTCCGCCTTTCTAAGACTCTACAACTTTTATTCATCATTCTTCTATAAACGTTGTATAGGTATGTTAGTAAGCATTCGAAAGCTTGAATCTGCGGTTACTGCGCTTAGTGGCCTTCTTTTAAAACTTTTTATGATGCTGTAGCATGAAGAAAGTATTAGCGTTTCCACGCCCACATATTTATCGCAAGATAAACTGTTTATCCAATTTATGCATATAAAATCGATGGCGCTAGTTTCGACGACTCCAACGCTATGCTTCTTTCCTAAGAAACAGCTTCACTGCAGCGTATCGGAGAAATAATCAAGTTTGAAATAAGCGACGCATTTGATTGTTAGCTAGTGCACTGGGCGTGTCCGTGTGTGTGTTGGCAGCTGGACAGATACGGACATAAATCGATCGCGCTGCTGCGACTCACATTTGAAGTGCTAATATTTTATTTATTTTCAAAATTTCCATCGGTTTTTGAAGAAACTTCAAAAGAAATAATCATAACGCTCTTATGAAAACGCTGTGAAACAGAAAAAGCTCAATTTTTGATTTTCTGAACTTGAATAGTTTCATTCCCTATAAGCAAATCAACATATGTTTAAATTCATTTCAATCAAGCGAGTTACGGGGGCCAACCACATAACTGGTGTTTCATTGATACTGCTATGTAGTGACCTACATCACATGGAGAAAATAACAGACTAGTGGAAGACATTGTGCACAGTCATTCTTCTGAAGGAGAGTGACAACAGAGATCTTTTTGACTGTCGCCCAATATGCTTCTTGAGTCTACTTTTGAGCATATCGAAGATTATGGATGAGGCTCAGCCAGTTGAACAGCAGGATTTCGTAAGGGATTCTGCAGCATGAACCACGATCAAATCGTGTAACACGGGTCGTCGAAGTCTGTCAAGAATGTCGTATGGCCCCTGTTGTAATATTAACATTAGCAAAGCTATTAAAGTTGTAGCACGAACAGGGCCTCTTCCATAGACCACTTTTCATACCCCTCGAAAAAAAGGTTTCACACAGCGGCACAATATCACTAAAGCTGTTTACCGTCGCAATGCAGTGGATGATTAGGTCGCTCTTGTGGGACAAAGAGGGCATGCGGACTGACGTAAAGTTTCTAACAATTTTCATTTGCGGAAGGCACTGTCATCATTTCGAAAAGTACCAGTGAGTCCAAGGGGATGCTCAAGAAACTCCGAGGAGCGGGGAAAAAAGATTGCGCTCGCATCATCAAGACAGAGATACAGCCCATGAAGAATTCACGGTAAGGAGGTGAGCACATCCAACTGGACGGCCCTCTGAATAAGAAGGCCACCCCTCACGTGTGTGAACATGGAGAGCGATATAGCAGTTAATAAGCGAAATCACTGCTACTTTCTTATCTCTCATGCTGTTGACTATCAATGTGTCCGCTTACAGATAATCACTATAGGTGTTCATTGCGTAGTGAGTCATATAACCCGGGTCATGTTTCTCACACCAACTGCTCTACGCACTCGCGCATCAATAACCAGTTGTTGCTCCAAACACCTGCTTGCTAGGTATACGCGCAACACAAAGACTTGTGCCATTCAGCTGGAAGCCATGGGATGTTTCCCATAGAATTTGGGCAGTGTTGTGCTAAACAGCTATTCCCTATTCACGTTGAAAAAGAATCTTGGAAAAGAGTCAGGCCCACAGCAGCTCCATTCGTCTACAGGCGCTAACAGCCGACTTAGCTAACACATTGCACAGCAGCTAAATGTCATCGTCATCATCAATTTATTTTTATAGAACGAAACGGCATGATGGCCCTGCATTGGAGAATAGTTTAGTAGATTTTTTGCCACTAGAATCATTGCACAAATGCGAAAATTCACCTTCATTCAACAGTGATTCACGTAACAATTATATGTGTCTATTTGGTTTTTTCCAAATCAAACGGAATACTCTGAAAAAAAGAATGTTTTTAGCCTAAACGAGATGAGTGCGCCAGGGCAATACACCGGTATTTCGGAGGTTTCGGCTCCTCGTCGGTGACCCCCGCCCCACATTGAGCCCTGCATTGAAGCAAGGAGGGAGGCGTACTAGTGATGGCATAGTGTCCAATGACACTGGTCCATCACCACTGTTCAGGAGATGGCTTTCGCCTGGACGGTTTCGGCCTCCTCCGAAACACCGGTGTATGGGGCGTACCAACCTCGTTTAGGCTAAAGACATTCTTTTTTTTGGAATTAATTTTGAATAGTTTATCACGAGCTTTTAAAAACAGTCGATCACATGGATTAATTTTGGTCTACCAGCCGAAATAAATCGACTGAACAGTGCTGATGGACCAGTGTCACTGTACACTATGCCATCACCACATGCGCCTCCCTCCTTGCTTCAATGCAGGGCTTAATGTGGGGCGGGGGTCACTGACGAGGAGCCAAAACCTTCGAAACACCGGTGTATGGCCCTGGCGTATCAACCTCGTTTGGGGTAAAAAAATTCCTTTTTTACTTTGGAATTATTTTTGAATGTTTATCACGATTTAAAAACAGTCGATCACATGGAATACTCTGAATTAGTTTTATGTGATAAGTAAGGCTCAAAGTTTTTCTATGCGGTTTCGTATTCGCTGTAAGAGATGTTCTATATCGCCCTCGAGCCAATAAACTCTTTAAATGCGTATATTTTAGTGACCTATTACCCATTCAATTGCCCAGTGATGAGGTAACTTTTACTTACACCTGGCAAAAGTAATCCTTGATGCTAAGTAGTAATGCACAGAGCGAGTTTTCCCATACACTATCGTCTTCACAAACAAAATTCAATACCAGAAAGTATTATCGTGATCATGAAGATTTGTATTATTTGCAAAAAGACAGACTTTTTAGCTAATTTACACCATTGTCTTCATTACTATCAACGAGCAGTCTGCGGTTGACGCGAAGGCTTCGCACACCAATCTAAATTACTGGGCTGGTTGTATATATGAAATCCTAACACTGCTAAAGCGGTTAAATAAAAAAATTTCAATATTATAAGAATTTTTCAAGAAAATGCTGCTCAATCGGCAATAAAGCAAAGCCATTGGGATTTTGTGTCCGTTGTTGTATAATTATATATCGACTGAAGTGTAAACATTGACTTCATTTACCACATGGACATTATGTCAAACATATGATGTTTTCATCGCTCCCGAAGGGAATATTGACTAGCGACTGTTCAAAACACTATAAGAACTGACAGAGCTTGTATGAATGTAGCCGATTCCAAAGTATTTCATTCTCCGACGATGAATACTCTCATCGTTGTTCTCGTTTTCGTTACGGTATGTTTATCAAAGTTTACACACTACAGTAACTTTCACCCACGAAGCAAGGATTCCTTCTATTTTATTTCAGGTATTCAAACTTGGCTATAGCTTGGAGACGTACAGTTCGGACCAGTCGACCGTCTCAATGGAGGGGCATAGCAGCCCAAACGACTCCACTGACTCGAGCGAAGAAGATGTTTACTACTACGAAGATACTACTATCTCAGCAGGTCGCCACTTTTTTTCATTTTCCTCCACATATTCCTTGTTCAGCTCAACTTTGAATGCTGCTACACTTTGCATAAAGCATGCCAGATTCTATAAATGATTCAACTTGTGCGCTACGATCGGCAGCTTACTTTCTATACATTTTACTAAGGTTTGTTCAGCACTTGCTTCTCATTGTCTAGGAAAATAGCTACAATCACACGTCGCCACTAAGTGGTTGCTTTTGAGAGCGGATCTCGCAAATGGAAAAGTGCAAAATGGCAACAGTACTCGAGGTAAAAAAATTTCATCATCAAGCGACATGAGTTTATTGGTGACAACAATCCTTTTTACGGAAATGCGTATTATCCTTTTTTGGGGCAAGCAGAATGTGATTTTGGTCTTTTGAGACATACGACTGCGGAATGGAGCAATCTGCTTTCAACATCTCTAAAATGTGTCGCAATGAGAGCGGCTTTAACTTTTTTAACGTCGGAAGTAATAGCGCTATTTACACGGGAAAGATTGAAGACGTACACCAACTGATGCATGAAGTAAGAGTGAATGCTCAATTTTGATTTTTCTGAAGACTTAGTAGTTCTTTTGGAGTAAGTGATATCAGTAGTACTTCCTGACGTTTTTTCTGTACGATTCTCCTTGTAGCATTGTTATCCCTGGCAATCTTTTCTAACACTAAAAAAAGAATTATCACTTATTGGTTGAGCTGAATGCATAAGACCATAAGCATGCAGATCCAGCAGATTTTAGCTGATATATGGTTGATGGAACACTTCACTGCAAAGCTTCCCTCTCTTTAATGTGATACCGGCAGCAAGCGACAGTGGTATGATTCCCCTCAGGTTGGTTGTGATGTTATATTAAGGATTAATAAAACAAATATGAGGATAGATATCTTCATCTTCGGCCGTCATCAGTCTGCGGTTGCTACGTACTGAGTAGCACAGAAAGTTACGTAATATGATAACTGTTTGTCTATAAGCTGGCGGACTACGCTCTACAACGGTTCAATCCAGTTTTGAGAGATGGGAAGTAACAATTATTGGAATAACTTGAAAAAGTCTTTTGGATGGCGAATGTAATAAGCCGAAAATAGGATGCGCATATAGTGAATGCAATTCTGGCAGAGATGGTGGCGATAAGCATTCATCTTCCATAGTATTCATTTGTTCATATGGGACAGCGCAAGTCAATCAACCAAAAAGATTTTAGAACAGTGGTAGATCTCTGTTCAAGTTCAAGCACATTCAACCCATAACTCAAAGTTGCACGCAAGGCTCACCATGCGGCACATGCAGTAATACCTGCGCCTACAAAAGTCTTTGCAATAGAACATTGTACGAGTTGGAGTGCCATTAGATACATCTACACTCTATCTCCTTTATCTTCTCACACAAACACATTTTCGTCATCAGGCTTTCAATATGAAGTTGCCTACGTCGTGAATTAAAGCAATTTTCAACGATTGATTGCACAAGAACCTGTACTAGACCGGAAGAGATGAATACACGAAAAGGCATGGGACAGATATCCAAACGCAGTAGCCAATGTCTAGAAAACGAGCAGTATAGAAGAATCATGATATCCATGCCAGATGATGAAGGATAACACATTGCTAATTATGAGCGGTCTCGGCACAGTTTTGTTTTAACATCGTCCAAGTCACAGCGGTCAACCCCTTCAAGATCAAGTGTAGCAAAAATGGCTTACGGGCCTTTTGTAGTTTCCTGTCAATCACACTCGTTTCACTAGACCTTTAATAGTTATTTGATAGCTGAAAAATTGTGCTTGTTACAGTATGTTAGTTTTTTGGAAACGCTTTTCGGTACGTTTCTCCTGTCCACACATTTTCATTCCTTTGTAAGGAACGTATTTTCTGCTTTTTTAACGTTTTAGAAGTCATTCTATTGCTTAAATCTTGAAAATTTGAACAGTGTGTCACATTAAGAAGTCTCTTTATTTGACCACCTTTAGCGGTGGTCAGATATTATAATGTACCCAATGGTCCCACCTGCCGCAGATGTTTATGCAAATCACTCTTCATCAGCGTGCTACGTTTTTCAAATGGCGTTTTTATTGCGCTATATGCGTAAAAATAAAACTTCATTACACACTTAAGCATTTTTCGCTTTTCATTCGGTTTTTAACAAAAGCTCGATAGCACAGATCTCAACTATTTCAGTGACGTGCTTGGTTTTCAAAGAGAACCTGATAGTGCGTTCTTACAGCTAAGAAATATTGGGTTTCGCATATAGTGCGATTTCTTGTCGGGTATGATATGTTGGTTGCCTCGTATCGATCGAGCAGCGCAACTAACATGTGGCTGGGTTTGAGGTGCAACTTTTAATTTCAGTGTACCAACTCATCAAAAAGTCTTTCGAGAAGCCAAGAACACCGTTAAAATCACCGAAATTTGAGCTATCGAACGACTACCGAATTTCTTAAAGAAAAGCTTTGTGAAGTTAAAATTGCTCAAGTGTGGGATGAATTATTTGCTGGTGTTACAATGCGGCATTGGGCCGCTTCAAGGATAAAAAACACTATGCTTAATACCATTGCTACAAAATCTATCTACATGACTGTGCAGGATATGCTCGGGGCGTATTAAGTGAAATCTTAATTTTACTATTTCAGTTCAATATAGAGTGCATTCGAAAAACCAATAACACCATTATTGCCAAAATTTGGGATATCGAATGATAACTGAACTTTTGCAGCAAAGGCTTTGTCCAGCTTAAAATCCTTGAGTGCGAAATAAAAATTTGTCTATACTCTTACGGCACAGTGTAAAGGTCATTTATGGAATAACGTAAAGCCTTCAGGTTTTCGATATTTGGTAAGAGAGAAAGAGGAAGATTTCTCATTCGACAACGATGAACACCCTCATTACAGCTCTCGTTTTAGTGAGGGTAAGCTCATCAATGTTTTCACACGACTGCATCTTCTATCCACCAACTAGACATTTCTATTGCACTATTTGGCTACGACCTGGAGACTTACAGGTCAGATTCGTCGACCGACTCAGTCGAGGTGGACTGCAGCCCAAGCAATACGGTTAACCCAACCGAAGGCGAAGAGGAACACGACTTCGGATATGAAGACTCTGTTATATCAACAGGACGGCAATTCTATTCTTCATTTGTCCTCCAAACTTTTATTTAAAAACAACTCTGAAACATTCCAGATAGCGTACAAGATTGTGGTAATGATATGAACATGAACTTGGAGACTAGATTTGTAGCGTATGAGAAGCACAGTGCACTAAGGTCTGTTCAATGGACGAATACTGTCTAGAAGAACGATTGAAAAACATCGTAATACTGCGAAAAATGCAGTCAGAAGCATTAGAAAAAACGATTACAGTCACACATCTCTGCTAAGGAAGTGGTTTTAGGACTGCCACTCGCTAATGGAGAAATCAAAAAAGGCAACACTAGTCAGGTTGGAAACTTTTCAACAACCAGCGAGATAGATTTACGGCTGACAGTAGTCTGTTGAAATAGAAATACACCTTTGATTTCTGATGTAACGAGCAGAATGTTATTTTCGTCCTTCTCTAGAAATACGACTGCGCACTAAAGCGAGCTGCTTCCAACATTTTCAGCATGTGACAAGTAAGATCAACTATAAATTTTTCAACGTCTGAAACAACATTGCTGCTTGCTTTGAGCAAATTTACAACATACACCACATGATGCACAGAGAGCGGTGAACCTCAGTTCTAATTTTTTTTGGAGATGAGTGACCCTTACAAAGAGCTTGAGGTAAGTGATTAATGTAGTACTTCTTGGAATTTTTTGTGCACTTCTTATTGTTGTATTTTCAGCCTCGTTATGCTTCCATTCTTGAAAAGAAATATTCACTATGTGGTCTAGTTGGATGCGTATGAGCATAAGCACTCTAATTCTGCTTAATTTAGCTGACTGATGATTGGTGAAACACATCTATGCTAAGCTACACTCAATAGGCAGTGAAATGATCCCATTACTTCAGGTTGATTTGGATATATTAATAGGAATTCTTCAAATGAATAAGAGGATAGCTGGCGGCATGTACGGTTGTATAACTGTTTATAAGCCAGATATATACAATTCATACCAATTATTTTCACAAAAACCTGTAGCGGACCAAGAGTCATTGATACGGAAAAAGAAGAGACTCATATTTGAATGAAATAATTAATGTCTAGAAAACGAAAAATGTAAAAGAAACATGATGTGTCTTGTACCTTCCTCGCAAAAAAACAATTTTTTTGTGTACTATAGCTGTTACAGACGTTCGTCATCTTCTACGGTTTTAAGAGATGGACATAAATCTTACGCTCCAATCTGGATGGGTGTCCCATGAGATCACGATAAATTTTATGACTGTTAGGAATTTTCCTATTATCAGAAAGTAAAAGTAATTTGTTAACAACTATAGAATAGCTTCTAATACTCTCAGTTTATCACTTGTTATCAGCTAATAAGCTCAGTTTATCACCTGATTACAAAAAAGGCTTCACTTACTATAAGAATTCTATATATACAACTCTCTGCTATATACCTAGTGATGTGGAATGATGTGCAAAACTTTTGCGTCTGCTGGGACTCGAACTCACATTTCACCCTGTGCGGGAGCGCGTACTTGAGCCTTTGCACTACCGATGACCGGTTTGACATCACTTTTTCTACGCTACAAGGCACCTACACGTCAGCAGCGGTGGTACAATGAAATAATATACCCAGTGATGTGAGTGACGTGGAAAACATATAGTTTGGTGCGGTATTGCACATCACTCTATATCACTGGATATTATTTCATTTTACCACCGCCAAAAGCGGTCAAATAAACAATAGTCTTTGCTATATTTTATATCGAGACCTCCCTCTTTGAGGGATCCCGACCGGTTAGTCGCGAGGGCACGTGGCGCTTCCCTAGGTGGTGGATAGGGGAATAAAACGCGAACCAAAAGCACCGTGTGCTTTCCAAAGACGCAGGTGGATTAAGGGGATGAGCTTCCTGCTTCTGCAGCGCCAACTTGACAAAAACTCTAATTCTACGAGTCGAGTCGGCCAAAAGTCTGCAATCAAGAGAGAGGCTGGGAAGTACATGGGAGGCGGGAAGGAGTCGCCTCCAACAAATAAGCTTCTTCCGCTCCTCCGAGAGAGACTGGCAAGCTACCCGTGAGTACCCAGCCCCCAAGTTTAGAGCCTGGCAAGCTGTATGTTCGATATTAAAATGCTAGAAAGAGCAATAAATATGGGCCTCATTTCCCTGACCCCGAAAGAGCTCCTGGTACGGCAGCGCCAGATAAGACGAGTACGGAGAGGCTGCTAAAATCTCAGGGCAGAACTAGGCTGCCAAGATCGAAACGGACTAAAATGACGATCTGTTCCTACAACGCAAGAACCCTTGCTCACAAATCCGTCGTAGAAGATCTATTGATTCAAGCAAGAGGAATAAGGTACGACGTCATTCGCCTGGCTGAGACGAAAAGGCGCCATTCTTTTCACGCTGTTTATGACACCGGAGAAGAACCGTTCCTTGGTAAGTGCTACCGCAAAGGTGTCGGCGGCGTTGGCGTCCTCGTCAAATCGAATTTGACCGTGAGCATTGATTCGTTTGAACAACTAGCAATCCGTATCGGACGATTACGGTTGAAACGATGTGGTTCTATGCCGACTTTGACCATCTTCGTTGCTTACGCACCAACATCAAGCTATGACGAAGATGAAGTCGAAGCGTTCTATATGGACCTCGAAAAATTCTTCAGAGAAGATCATACATTCTTCAAGGTCATTGTTGGAGGTTTTAACGCAAAAATTGGGCCTAGAAGAAGTTCTGAAGAACGTCACATAGGGACCCACGAACTAGAATGGAATGAACAGGCTGAGAGGCTATCTGAGTTTATCACGGCGACTCAAACCACCCATGGTAACTCGCATTCCAAAAGCCTCTTTCTCAGTGATGGACGTGGGAGTCTCCCAATGGAGAGTACCATAACGAAATAGATCACATCGTAGTAAATCAAAGGTTTTGCCTGACCGACGTTGCTGTTGTTCCTAAGTTCTACACGGGATCAGACCATCGCTTCCGTCCCGCAACATTCCGTTTTTCGCAAAATGGAGAGAAAGCCACTAAATCCAAACAACGAAGTCTCAGAACTACCATAAACTGGGATGTATTCAGATCATTAGTCGACACTTGGAAAGGTACCGTTGTCCACAACATCGACGAAGAACACGATCAACTCGTTGAATATCTTCACGTTAGCGCTATAAAAGCCGAGAGTCCTAAGGTCACGAAGAGACGCTTGTCTCCGCAGACACTCGAGATGATACGTCAACGTGGAATCACACGAGCCGCAGGCAACCGAAACCTTACGACCGAACTTGCGCAACGCTGCAGAGAAGCGATTAAAGGAGACCTCAAAGAGAGAAGAGCAGCAGTTATGGCAGAAGTTGCAGAAGCCGGGAAGACCATTCGCAAAGCCCAGCGAGGCTTCGCCAACTATAAGACCAAGATGATTGCATTCCGATACCCTGACTATACACTTGCAGCTTCGAGAAGGGCTATGGAGAAAATCATCCACCAGTACTACTCGGATCTCTTCGCTAGCCATGTCCTCTTACCGTCATATAAATTGAAAGAGGACGAATATGTCGTTCCACCGGTCCTCCTTTCCGAAATCCGACATGATAATCTAACGAAATCCGTCGGTGAGCAACGGAACAACACCCGGTCTAGACAGGATTAGACCAGAGCACCTGAAGAATCTGCCGCCAGTTCTCATCAACACCCTGGCTAGGCTCTTCACTCGCTACCTGTCAGAATGCAAGTCCCTATTCAATGGAAAACCAACAAGACCGTATTGTTGTTCAAAACGAGAGACCCTCACGACATAGGCAATTATCGCCCAATCTGCTTGCTGTGCGTTGTCTATAAACTCTTTACTCGAGTCATCCTAAACAGGATTGACAGAACACTGGACGAAGGACAGCCATGCGAACATGCAGGGTTCCGAAAACGATTTAGTACCATAGACCGCATCCGCACGATTACAAGACTCATTGAAGTTTCACGAGAGTACATACATCACTCTGTCTCACTTTCATCGATCTGAAGAAAGCCTATTCAGTGGAAACAGGAGCGCTTATAGAGGCTTTTGATAACCAGGGCGTCCCTACTCGGCACATGAAGATCCTTCGTAAGTTTCATAAAGATTTCACGACCAAAATATCTCCATTCTACAACAATATCACCATTGACGTAAGAAGAGGGGTTCGACAAGGCGATACAATTTCGGCAAAACTATTCACTGCCACCATACAAAACGTCATGCGAACATTAGAATGGGACGAAATGGGAGTGAAAATTGACGGTCGACAATTAAACCATCTTCGCTTTGCTGACGATATCGTTCTGATAACACCAAACATCATCCAAGCGGAACGAATGTTGCCCGTTTTCGAAAATGCTTGTGGAAAGATTGGTCTTCAACTGAATCTGACGAAAACAATGTTCATAAGGGTCGGATGGGTTTCTAATGCCCCTTTCAGGTTCAACGGTACGACAATCTTCGAATGCTCCAGTTACGTCTATCTAGGTCGTGAAATCAACATGATGAACGACCTAGCTCCAGAGTTGAGCAGGAGGAAAAGAGTGGCTTGGGGAACGTTTATGAGCATCGAAGATGTAGTGAAGAGGACAAAGAACATCCAACTCTGTGCCCGCCTCTTCGACTCGACAATCATCCTTGCCTTAACGTATGCAGCAGAAACCTGGACGCTACGTAAGCATGATGAAAGTTACTTGGCGTTATTGAACGCGCAGTCGAGAGTTCGATGCTAGGAGTATCCCGTATCTTGCAAATAAGAGAAAGGAACCGATGTTCCGACCTACGTCAACGATCGAAAATCAGAGACGCCGTTCTACACGCCAGGATATCGAAAATAAGGGAGGCTGGACACGTGATGCGCTTCAACGACAACCGATGGACGAGAGCCGTTACCGACTGGATTACTCGGGACGTCAAGCGCTCTAAACGAGAACCACTGACACGTTGTTCCGATTTCTTCACGAAAGCGATAGAAGAAAGGCGTGATACTCAGCGAATCCCTAGAGCGAGGAGGACCCACTGGGCTACTCTTGCACGCGATAGGGAAAAATGGAAGAGTTGCTGGTACTCGCTCGAGTCACTCGACGATCATCGGGGCGACAGGTGGTACAGGCGATACATATAACCCGTTCATTGTCGACGTATAGAAGTGTTTTTCAACTCATATTCTGTCCATTTCAATATTTTTGTGACCGTCCATTTTATGCGATTACCGTAAGTCATCATAAAGGTTAGGTGGCACTATTGATCGGTTGGAAGTCAAATTGGCCATTAGTCGTCTAATAAAAGTAAGGATTTTTTCAGTAATAAATCAGTGTGAATCCCCCACTTTTTTACGAACCACTTTTGGCAGAACACTCGTATTGGTCAGATTGTTGAGAGATAGAAAAATTGCGAAAAAAGAGTTTTTTAGCGGGAATACAGCTAGCCAAGTATCGCGGATAGCAAACCTCCTTTGTCCACCTTGTCCTTATTTACGCTAGTATACAACTGATGTTCAGCACTAGATGTTAGTGCATACTAAGAATTTTCATCTTTTCAGTAAGGTAAGATGTAGGTAGTGACTCACTAGTAAAGCTGCTGCGGAATAGTAGATGATGGATAATACAACGGCTCATGAGGGCCCTGAAACAGTTTGTTCTGACATTGCTCGAGTCGCAGCAGTTTACGCTTTTCGCACCACGTGTTTAAAAATGGAATAGAGCTCCTCTCGTGGTTTCCTAGTCAAGCACACTCTTTCAACTAGACATTTAGTAATCACTCGACAGGAGAAAAAATTGTGGTTCTAACGATTTGCTTGGTTTTCGGAAAAGCTTTTCGATGTTTTCCTCTTGCCTACACCCATTTCTAGGACCTTGTAAAAAAGTACTCTTTGCTTCTTGGCGTCTTCGTAGTCATTCGATTGCTTTAGTCTCAAGAATCTGAACAGTTCATCTTGTTTTCCAAAAAACTGTTTTTTTGCACTGTGAGAGCAATAGTAGAACTTTATTCCGCACTCAAGGTTTTTTCGGTGAACAAAGCTTTTTTTTGGAGTTTTAAAAGCCATTTGACACCACGAATCTCGTCGATTTCAATACTACGTTTGGCTTTCGAAAGCGTTTTATTAGTGCTCAGTTAAGGTCAAAAGAATGTTGGATTCGCACTTACCACGCGTTTGCCGGTCAGGGTGTGGGGTTGCTTCTTATCGAATGTGACTGTGAGGTAATGGGGTCTTTATCTCATTGTTGCAGCGCAACAAAAATTCTTCTTGAAGAACCAAGTGTAACATCAAAATCGTCGTGATCTGTGCTAACGAGCGATTAATGAAAATTAGATGAAAAGCTTTGCCGAGTGAAAAATGCTTAAGTGTCAAGTGAAATGTTAATTTTATTGTGCAAATAAATGCCATTCGAGAAAAACACTATTGAAGTTCTCTGAATTGAGGTATCGAATGGTTGTCAAGAAATTCGGTGCCTTCAAGCCAATGTCACGAGATTCATCTACATGCGTCTGCATGGTATACGCACCGTTATTGAAATGAAATCACAATTTTAGTGTAGCAGTGCAATGAAGAGTGTTTTTGAATAACCTGTGACATTTTTGAAATTGGCAAAATCTGGGCTATCAAATGATAACTGAATTTTTCGATTAAAGCTGTGTCCGGAGGAGAGTCTATGAGTGTGAAATGAAATTTCATCCTCACTGATACAGTGAGTAGTAAGGCTTTATAAGAATTGAAGTAAGCCTTGAGAATTCTCGGAATTTGGGCTATCGAACAATTCCTAAAACTTTTAAGAGAAACTTGAAGTGTGTTTTTCATCAGGGGTTGAAAATGGGTGCAGATAGGGAAGTGTGCGAGCTTCTCTGTGAACTGTAGCAACGACGGTAATTTAACGTTTTTCTTTCGAAACATATAGTGTATTTACCACTCGTCATTACCTGACATTTTCAGCACTCAAGTCCTAGCACTCACTCTGCAACTAGAAAAACGGTGATTTTAGCGCTTAATAGCTAAAATTATCACAGTTAGCTTTCTGCTCGATTTGTACGATCCGCTATGTCTTATGCTTAGATTTCAATGGAACTTTAGTATTCAGTCGATAACTTAGAAAAAAGCAGTTCTAACGACTATTTCGCTTTTTTTGTGATAGTCCCTTAGTATCCTGCAACAGCGCAAACAATCACACTCCACACTCTGAATAGCTGGCTCGTCTCGTGATGTTCGCAGCAAGCATACTGGCACTTACATTGGGCTGTCCCATAATTCCTTCTGAAGTTCGTCATTTGTGTTGATATAGTTGTAATTTGTCAAATAAATCAGTGATCGAGTAGAGGTCGGTGCTTCAGTGGTATAGGTGCATTTCGGTGGTGTAGCCCGCCTCATCAGAGGCTCACTCTCCATACTGAAGCCTACTATACAGGAAGAAAAGGAAGACGTTATCTGTGGTGATAGCACGTGATGAATATCTCCTATCCTTTTATGAAGTAGGGTTCCAGTATGTGGTGCGGTCCACTGATGAAGCGATCGACACCACCGACTACATATGGCTCTAACAAATTAACCAAAAAGGCTTTAGATATTTTCACAAACTATATCGAATGTTTGAAGGGAACTTTGGAAACAGTCTATTATGTGGATTTCTGCATATTCACTAGAGATGTAAGCGTTGTAAGCTTCAATCATTATGATTTACACGTCAGTGGGTCATCAGTAGGTCAATTACATCTCAAACAATATTGTTTTCGAGGAGGTAGCAGAAAATGAAGCACCAAATGGTAGTGAAATAATTCGAAAGACCCTCTGATTTCAGACTTGTTAGCAAAAGCTAAGCGCGAAATTGACATTGTAATAGTGAGTAGGGAAACTGAGCGCGCAAGGTGAACCGAAGCAAAGAGATCAACAGATGTTTGTCTAAACATCTGCGCAAGGATTATGGTGATGTTAGAACACTTTCACGAGGTCTTAATAAAGCTCGAAGGAAAGGTGTAATATGATAAAAATACCAGCCAGCTAGCAATCGAGTGCAAAAACACTCTGTGTTAAGTGGAAATTTCGCTTGACACAGAGTGTAAAACGTACGTCGTCGACTACTCTCTATAAGGAGTGTAACGCTCCCGAGAGAACTGACTATGGAAAGATCGACAGACGACGGGTTTTGCCCGGCTGATGAGTCTGTAAGGACGAAACACGTGTCTCGGGCTGTACAAGAGCCCTTACCAGACCACATGACATGTTGGCTCAAATAATAATGAAAGGGACTTTTACGAGAATTTGAGAGATATATGAATCATATATTACTGGTAGGAATGAAATGAAAAGGGACGATAAGGCGTTCACAATTAATCATAATCCCTGAGTGATAACCCCTCACGCATTCAACTTCATTCTTAGAATCACTGGGAGAAGTGAAAGCAAATTTGATCTTTATAATCACTTCCAATAGCCCATGTCAGCTCTGTTATCCTCCCAGATAGCCTGATATTGATATACCGACAGCAGAATGATGGAAGTCTTGGACAGATCGGAGTACGGAATCCATCTAATGACCAGTTGTATTGCTGCAAACCCCTAAGTACCGCTCTACAAATGCCTAAACAGCTACCCAAATGTATATCATGACCCATATTTAATGACAGAATTGTCAACATTTCGAAAACTTGAATTTTCACTGATTTTTGACGGTGCAGCTTATTTACAGCAGCGAGCCCTACTTACATGTCTCGAAAATAAAACTATGAAGAAGCGCGAGGTCTCAAGTCTCAAAGTTTCGTCATAAATTTCACTTCCTCATTTTACAACTACGATAAAAAATCTTCCTGGGAACGATTACTATGCCATCGGGGTCCTGTGTAACTTCGCCTCCTTCTCAATCGACGACGATATTGAGCAAAGTACGTATCCCAGCATATCTGAAAATTTGAAAAGATTTTCTAGACAGAATCGTTGGTAAAATTTTTTCAATATGAAGTATGGTACGAGAAGTTGGTTTGTCTTCATTGAATGCGGAACATCTGAAAGTGTTGTTTTTATTGAACACGGAATATCTGAAAGTAAAAGACCAGAAACGAAAAAAATGGTGAACATTCGTTTGAAAGCGGTTCAATCTCTATTTTCTTTCATTTCAGTGTGCGCATGTACGTTCAAAATAGGTGAGATGTACGATGATGGTTTCATCCTTCTCCCCCACCTCTCCCCTCCCCTTTCCCAAAAGCTTCTTTCAATACCTTTTTGTATTTGGCTGATATTTTGTCCAACCTAGATTTCGTGAATTCGTTTTGAGAGTATTCCATGAAAATTTTTCTTCCATACATTTCACACAATCAAAAAGCATTGATTTGTGGAGAAATTTTTTCTCACAGCGGGAAGAGTTAGTTGGCGAAGAGCGTTCAGATCCGCTGTGCTTGAACATTGAAGATATGGACGTAAATGTATTTTCTACATCACTAGATCTGCCTCGATGGAATAACGACTAGCTGTGAATGAACGGCTCAAATAAGCACGGCACGGAAGAGAGCGGAAATATTGCCAGCTAAATAAGTAAAAAAACAGAATGTTCATAAACCTGGCGTTAATAATGCCACGCTCCTATTACGTCTATCTAGGTTAGGAAGCTAATGTAATGAACGACCTACTCGAGAACTGATAATGATTAACACCTTGCACGAATGCATGAAAATTCATGCACCGATCGCCGCACTGTTCCTGAAACAAGGGAACTCGATTGGTGAACTGAGCCTCTGAGGACACACTGTAATCATTATATTATGGAGCACCACAAAAGAATTTCTGCAAGAATGATTCTAATAAAAGAAAGTCCATGTGTTCAAAAATTTCCCCTGTTTCAGTGAGAAAACCACACTGTTACGAAAACGAAGGTATTTCCAACTCTTGTATAGAGTCCTTATTTTCAACAAGGAAACCGCATCAAGAGAATCATGGCACATATCAAACACTTTTTTTTCACATTTGTTTCAACAGTGCTCTGAAATCGTAACTTGACGGCACGTTTTCTACAGTGTGCAACTGCTGAAAGAGCTTATAGAGGATTTTGCAGTATGTAGCTGGAAAAAAGGAGGAAAGTGGAGCGCTAATCAATTTGGGGATTTTAAAATTCTTCTCTCTTGAAATGAGAAGTTTCAAGGAGTATTACCGTTGTTTCCATTGCCCATAACCTTACTGAGGTTTCTTCTCTATATTTAGTTTTGCAAGACACGCGCATAAGCATGTGCCATACCATGCATCAAAAGGCTCAAAAAAATATGTTATCAAATTGTATTGATTTGAGCATGCTCTCAGAAACACTGGAAACGAAAGATATGGAAATTATGTTACACCGGCCGTGCACTTTTAATATACTTCGCTGGAAGCACGAAAAGCATTTAACATCTAAACAAAATCTTGCAGTATCAAAGTCATACTTTTACTTGATGTTTCTTTGAATGCAGAAAAAATTCGAAGTTAACAACGAAATTTACACTTCACATGTGAGTTGCAGCAGCGCTTTCGATCGATCGCCTTATGGTTTCCACGGCCAACACACACCCTTCTCACGCCCAGCGCACACATTGACAGGGAAAAAATTGCGACGCGTATGTAAAAATTAACTCTAATTTTCCTGCTACACTGTAGTAACACGGTTTCTCCAGAAAATAAGCACGGCTTTGCAGTTGTCGAAACTTACGCTATCAAATAGTTGCTCACAATACGAGTGAACAACTCCGTTCTGCAGGAAATGCGCGTGTGTAAAACACAATTCTTTTCTTCTTGCCACAGCGCTATACAAAAGACTTCTTAAAATTCCGAAGAAAAATTGACTTCGACATGCTTCAGAAAATCCTTGTTTTCTTCTCAAGCCAGACACGGGGTTTTACATCAATATTTATTCACACAACAGAGGCTTCCCACAGACTTGTCATCTTCAGAGCTTGGATAGATCAGGATGTTCACAATTCAGTTATTTAATCACCTCCATTACTCCTCTAGAAAAATACCAGACAAAGAATTCAATCGCAAAGGCCCAAAATGAACTTTTAATTTGAAAGACATAGAATAGAGCTTTCAATGATTAGTCCCTCAGGGATGTCCATGAACTCGTTGATTAATCCCTCAGGGATGTCCATGAACTCGTCTTCAGTTTTCTCAATGCGTTTCTGCTATACTGGCCTTTACAGTGACTCGCGGTGGTTTTCCGCAGTATCAAATCAGTGCTGCTCACCCACCCAGACAAGTTTAGTACCAAACTAACGACCCCGGAGATAGATGGCTCGGTGAGCCATAAACGCGAGACTGAACTATCGACCTTGTGTGCTACGCAGAACACCTTTAACCACTGCGCCACATGCGCTCAGCTTTCATCATACTCACCGTTTTTCATAAGCTTTCCACTGAAGTATTCAAGTGCACGCCACCGGCCAGAGGTCTTTTGGACTCGCACCTTAATCATAAAAACAGATGTCTTATTTACTGAATCATATCATGAATGAATGCAAAACATTCTTTCCTGCGATTCGTAGTTGGATTGTTGGTGTTAATTCATAACGCATGTAAAATCTTTCGCACAAATGTTTACCTTCCAGTGCAAGGATGCTGACTTTATGCCAAAATTCACTCCGCAATGCACCTGTGTCATAAGCAAGCTGAGCAGGATGTTTGGTTTAGAGTTATGTTTGTCAGCTAGCTATTTTTCTATGCGGACATAGAGTAACCTGCTCTTTGCCAGTATATCTTTTGCCGCACGCTTAGCAGCAGATTAGTTGAACTGTGCCTTTGCTTATACAATAACCGTCCGTGCCGTTGAGGCATACATGGCAATGTTTCGCTGTACGGAAACGGTCGTGCAAGCGGCTGTGAACTAGTTGGCGCCTCAGAGCACTCGGTGGTGTTTTAATACTCGTTGTCAATTTCTCTAAACCTGTTCTTTTCAGGCAATGTCTCATAACTGTGTTCATCTCATTTGAAAAAGAGTGGCTAAACAGGACTCTGCTTTGTTCGAATATCCTTCTGGAAGCGTGTTCTTTCCTGTAAACATAAGCCAAGGAGCTGTAGACTCGTAAGTGTTAAAAAATGGCTATTTCCGAAACCAGTTTCAAGATTCTACCTACTGTTCTCTTGAAATACATACATCGGCGGCTGTTTGGAACATGTTTCAACTAGAGCCCTTGCGGGGGATGAGAGGAAAGGCGATGAACCACGTATTCCGATATCAGTAAAGGCATGGCACTACCGTACCTCATAGGTGTAATTCAAAGGTACATTCGTTCTGCAACCGTACTGAATGTGCAATCTATGGTGAACGATCTGAAAGTTCAACGCAGAAATCACCCCACTGACATCTAAAGTTTTACAATCGCTTTTGCGAAGTGCAGGGCATTGATAACTGCGCCTCAAAAGTGTAGTTCAAAGTGTATCGGCATAGCAACGACTCTAAATATGCAAATCAAGAAGATTTTGTAATTTTCAAACAAAAACTGCGGCTCCAATTTCTGGTGCAGGTCGGCCATTTCATGTGTGTCAGAACGGCTCAAGAGTACAATCCAGGAAGGAAAGTGTATGGCTCTTACACGAAAACAATGGTTCGGACACAGATGTGGTGAGATCAGAATTTCTAGTTGTGAAAGCAGCGAAGGCATTGCGTTGAGGTGCCTGAGAAGTGTGATTTGAAGGTGCAATGGCACTGTAACGGAGGTCAATATGCTGTTTGAGAGGAGAGACCTAAAATTGAAATGGGAATACAACCTTGCTCTTACCCAAAGCATTAGTGTTGGCTTTTATGACAGGAGTCAAAGACATCGATAGCTGCTGATCAATAGTATGATTCAAGGATGCAACGGCACCGAAAAGGCCCAAATGTGCAATGCGAAAGGACAAATTATGGTTTGCACGCAAAAGCAATGACATTAACCACTATAGCAGCAAAAACGTTGCACTGCCACACCTCAGAGGTCTGATTTGAAGCTACAGTAAAGCTGCAACGGCTTGGAATAAGCATTCGAAGAGGAAGATCTCAGGGTTCAACGGTTATACAACCTCTTCAAAACCCAATGCCCTAAGATCGACATTCACGGCAGCGATACAAAGGGCACTGATTTCACGCAGAGTGATATACGTTTTGACGATTCACTAGCTCGTGGCCTCCCAAAAATAAGCTTTCTGCTATTTCCAGATAGTCCGGTGAAGAGCGGGCAAAATAAATTGATCTTTCTTATAAGCACGAAAAAGCCAACCGGAGACTCTACTTGAGCCTGTTCGAGTCTCCTTTTTTGAACTTATTAGTTGAATTTAGACCACACTTGTATTATACTTTATTAGACGTACTTTAGCCCACATATAATGACATTTAGGAAAGTCTTACAGAGACTTTAGAAAAGTCCTTACTGAAACGAGATTCTGACATGTACTGCTGTACTCCCTCAAAGATTCTTCGCCATTGCGCTTTGGTCCACTGCGACATGATTACATCCATAGTCTGAAATGAAAAGTTTCACTGTCTTTATCACTGTGAGTCTTACAGAAATGTGACACGGCTCCTGAACTGACTTTAAGAGTTCCCTTAATCATGCGGAATTTTCCAGGTACCTCCGTTGCAGAGTCAGGAGC
This sequence comes from Parelaphostrongylus tenuis, assembly GCA_019055375.1. Classification (NCBI taxonomy): domain Eukaryota; kingdom Metazoa; phylum Nematoda; class Chromadorea; order Rhabditida; family Metastrongylidae; genus Parelaphostrongylus; species Parelaphostrongylus tenuis. The sequence goes on along the minus strand of JAHQIW010006907.1, from coordinate 9,776 downwards.
TTGACTACCAATATTATACTAATCAATCCTGGTTTAACAGGCGTGATAGCACAGCTTCGTTTAGGTTTTGTACGGCATAAGCTTGTAACCGTGTCATTTTGGATGAAACAGTGTTCCTTCTTCTTCTCGTCAACTGAAATAATACTCATACAGTGAATTTGTTATGCAAAATCACAATGCAGTAGGGTGCTCCTTCAATCAGTTGAGCCGCGGACGGTGAGTGGTTGTGATGAGCGTCGTGGCGCTATGCAAGGCTGATTTTCACCCCTTCCCCCAGCATCTTTGGCAGTACAGCAACGAATGCCCCATAAAATGCTACAACCAGGTGATTTTTTAGATATCAGAGAGAAGCGCTCAACCAGTACGCTACGACGTTCAAGAAATACGAAAAACGGTATAAATGCTAGAAGAATTGAAATCTACAATCTTTACAGTGAAAAAATGCTGTGAGATGGATTAAATGAAATGAATAGTAGAAGACCTGTATAAATCCAAAATTTCTTGAGCTTCTAGTGGTTTTTTTGCAGTGTAATAATGTGCACCGGTATGGGTGAATCGCGGGTCGTCTGAGGTCGGCGGATTTTGCTACCACTCAATTCTCAAAGTGAAAAAATCGCTTTGATTTATAAAATTAAAGTTTTAACTCCTGTATGCCTTTGCAAGATTACCAGGAGTCTAACGGAAAATCTTTGAGCAGCGAAAGAGGGTCCTTAAAAAATTCCTTCTCAATAATGAGAGTAATCCAATCCGACATCAATTACAGATGCCAAAAGCACGGAAGGCTTTTTGTGTTTGAAAAGCGATATCAGAGCAATGACTATTTTAGTCCACTGAAAAGCTTTACTAATCACCGTGCTGTACAAGATATTGGAGTGAAAACTCACATTTTATAATATCTGTTGATGGTTTATTTACGAATACTTTGTTGCATTAAAGTGGCATGTATTCAGTCTTAACATCAACCTCAGTTAAAACCGATAAATGAATCTGGTCCGCGAGTAAGGATCTGCGCCCCTGCTCCTTGAGTACGGCGGTAATCTAAAAAAAAAGAAGCAAATCTAGAGGAGCACGCGGTTTTTCGAACTTGCGATAAAAAGGTTTGAAAAGCTCCAGTGAAGTAACTACTTTTTGAAGCAGTTGGGAAAGTTCACAGAGAATTTATCTAATTTAAATGGGAAAACTCAAGGCCTCTCTCACAAAGCCGTCAACAATCTTTTGAGCCTCTTCCTTATTTTTTTGAATAGTTGGCACTTGTACTCTGACGTTATTATCAGTACTGAAAACCATCTCCACTGGCAAATTGAAGTTTGTTATAGTGAACATCGCAGTTTTCCCTGTAATAAAATCTCTAACGCTTGATCTGTCATCTCGAATGAATGCGTTTGCTCAGGGCGTACTTCCTTTTATCTACTTCATAAGAACTTTTTCTTCCAAGAAAAACGTTTGAAAAATTAATTGTGATTTTATTCTCTAAGTAATAATTAGCAGTTTGCTGCTTAGAATACCTGGTTCAGAGGGTGAGAAGGTGTGCACTGAACTCGATTTATATAAAACAAGCAGCAGCAAAAGTTTGGCCCTCTTTGTAAACTTTTCGAAGCAGTTCATTTCGGTATAAAAAAAAACGTCCTATAAAATGACTTTAAGATAGAGTGAATGTTTTAGTGCCATCTGCATAATGGATAGCTGATAGTAAATTATATTCGCATAGGAATGGAACGACAGTTCTAAGTACAATGACCAAGAAGAGCTCCAGAAAAACTGAATCATGTTAATGCAATAGAAGTGGTAGAACGCGATGTAGGCCGTCAGCTAAACATTTTACTACCGTTTCTCTGGAGAACATATTAAGGAAAAGAAACATTAACGAAGTCATCATTTGTGTCCACATCGTTTACACTACATAGTCAAGTGCGCTTACTTAGTGGACAAGAAAAAGAGTATCAGGACGCGTTACTGATTACTTTTTGAAAAAGAGCAGATGTGACGCAATAGCTACAGGTGCTCGACGTCGCACACGGGCTCAAGGGTTCAATCTGGGCCAAGCTCACCGAGCTTTCCATCTCTTGGGGGTCTGCAAATCGGTACCAAACCTGTCTAGGGAGACAGACAGCACTGACTCGAAGACCACGGAAAATTTTTGTAGAGACCAGATATGCATTCAATCACCTCAGGCGAAGCCAAAAATTAAAGGCAAATGCATGGCATATCCCTCATGGATTGATCAACGCGCCTTTCGACTTTTTTTGAGATCTCGTTCAAAAATCCACCACAGTGTGATAGAATGTTTTGAGCTTTTTACAGGTTTGGCATAGCAGCCCTAGTTATAGACAAGCGTATCGGCTTACTAGCGAGCCCCATCAGCACCATATATTTCGACCTTCTCGTAAGCCTCATCACTACCACATACTATTTGGTTGATCCTCTCTGCTATTACTATGAATCGCCGCCAAAAAATTTACACCCCGTGTTATGTGAAATGGTCAAGTGATACTGCTTCGCTCGGAGTAATTGGTTGTCGATGGCTTGGCTTAGCATTTATGGAGTATATAAACACGTTTCGAGCGATTTTTTCTGAGACATTGCCGAAAATGAAATTTAATTTTTTTCCGATTCGACTATTTCTAATGATGGAAGGGACGATCAGTCAAATGGCATGTGGTGCTACGGAGGCACGTGAGGCAGCCGAAACGAACTCTCATTCGAGAGATGCTATACCAGACCTCTGGACGGCTTAAACGTCCTATCAGACTACATATCTTGCAATGTCAGAACAAGAAAAGTAAGAAAGCCTTTTCACTGGCTATTGCAAGTGAATGAATATGAGACTGAGGGATAAATCTCATGATAAGGGTTCAACTAGGAGAAATTGAATAAAATTGGAACGCGCTGTTTATAAAGACTCAGAAAGACACAATAAATCAGCACTCTCTTAGGCATGTGAGTTTTTATACTATACAAAACCATTTTTGCTTTTGGAACAGACCTTCCCTTTAAAACCAGTTCTCAGTCTCGCATAGTGTCGTCACAAATTCCTGCGGAGTGTGGCAGCCGGGTGTCGTAAGTATTTGAGAGCCGGAAACCTAATCGGTCAAGGCGATAACACTAAAAGCTTAGAGAAGTGGTTTCTTTTTGAAATTCATTTTTTTGACCGTCTTTTGTGGTGGTATGATCTTATGATATACTCAATAATGTAGAGTGTTGTGCAAAAACATTTGCGTCAACCGGGTTTCCAACCCAGATCTCACTCTTTCCTCCGGGAGCTTGTGCTAAACCGTTGCAACGATGTTTTCGGTGTTTGCGTTTTATTGTGCCAGAGATGAGATTATAGGTATTGCCCTATTACGTATTAGGACGGTGGGAAAGTAATTACGGTTTGTAACTTGAGATGCATCATTTAATATTGAGATAAATCTTAGGTAAATGGCTCACATTACAAATTACTCTTTTTTGTGATAAGTAACGTATTACTTGCGCCTTATCTAACATTTCTTTGAACTATGGAGAAAACTTTTGTTGATGCAAAAGTAACTGCAGTTTCGATCAAGTGTTCAAAATGGGCATTTACAGCACATCTGGCCTAAAACTTGCTAGTAAACATATTGTGTAGTGGTCAAAATAATTTTTTGAAGAGGCGCATTTCAACAGTGCATCAAGCGCACTTACTTTTCCACCAACTTCATCGAGGGTTATGGATAAAGCGATCATAGATGCTGATCTTTTCGTAATTATACATGATGTCATAAAAAAACTCATCATAGACCTCTACGCGTTTTAAGCAAGTTACAAAGCATTAATGATTGCGATCAGCACGGTGTGAAACCACAATTATTTGTTTACCATTCTAATATTTCGTTGTCTGGTTTCCGATAGCATTTTGTAAGGTGGCCATTTACAAGGAGTTATAATTGGCTGTATTTGCACTTAATTTGTATCTGATGCTCTCATAGTAACTTCCCACATTTTTGCTCACAACGCCATTTTCAGCAGCTTCAAACGTTAGAAGTGAGACCATTATTGTTGAAGAGAATGTACAACGTAGAGAGCGTTTCCGGTGAAAAACAGGGAAGAATACCTATTTTGGAACACTAAGATGTGACGTTTACGGGGGTTCTTTTTCTATCGATACATTCGATCAGTATTGTCACATATTATATGGGACTACACTTGATTTTCACTAGAGGGTAATTCCTTGGCTCAGTGTTCGCTGAATCCGACTCGAAGCAACAGCGATGATTCACACCGTATAAATGAAGAACTGTGGAAACTCGACTCAAAAATGCTTTTGTGAAGAATGTAAGGACGCTGATTCACTAACCACGACAAAGATATGGTCACAATTTCCTCCATGTCAGAAACTCAGCAGAACATCTCATTTTTCACTGTAGCTTCATAAAAAGACATAGGCACCTAAGTTCGCAAACGTCCCACTAAACAGTTGATCAACAACCGTCATGCAAAAAAGTGCATCACTGAGAGAGGGTCTTCATTCGAGGCGTACTTTACTATAAAAGATTGGAGTCGATGCGACAACAAGACCGTTATTGTGAGAGGCATGCATCTTGATAACATAACTCAATTCAAGTATTATCTGTCTTACCCTGTTTGTAGCGGAGTTGTTATGTTATAACAATATATCCAAAAATGCCGAGTATCTATCCAAGCTTTAGACCTCAAGAAGGAGCTGAAATCCGTGTTTCCCTATACGAAAGTTGCGTGCTACCACTATACCACCGAGGCTGTTGCTCTACTATGGTACTTTCTGCGAGGCATATTTACTCATTTATTTCTACTGCTGAAATCAATTCATTAGTCCCATAATTGTTCTTGACTTTTTTGACGCACTTTTGACGATGTATCTCTTAATATATGATATGTCAAACTAGGAGAACATGCTTGTATTATGTCAGTCCAGCAAGTCATCAACTGAATATATATATTTATTTGTTTATTTATTTATTTATTTATTCATTTAATTACAAGTGAATTTCCAATGGCTGTCAACTTTGCTAATTTCATGCTAACTACTAATTAAATCAAAGCCTTCAACGGTTGGTTGCTGACAATTCCGATGCATTACATCTAATAAAGAATGATAGCAGAGCAACGGCATCGGTGGTTTAGTCTTCGCAAGCGCCCCTGATAATCGCGAGCTTAATTTTGCTTATGTTCACAATTTTGTATATCGTTCAGCATCCTCAAACCCAGAGTAATTTGGCCTTGAAACAGAAGATCACACTAAAATGTTAGCTGGATCTGACATTACACTAAATCTGTGAATACTTTATATTTCTAGGTCTTGATAATTAAATAACTTTGATAATACAAGGTATTGTTGTCTCATATGTTTTGCTAATTTTCTATCTTGCAGGCTCAGAACAATTCGAGCTAAGGGGTCCCATAAGATTTTCGTTGACCATTTGAGAGAGAGAGAGAGAGAGTCTCAAGGGGAAAGTGTTAAGCCAGTACTTTTGACAGTAGACCTCGTAATTCCTTCATGATCCCTTTGATCACTAATCACTCGACCACTTCAAGACCTATACTATGCATTCTGAACTTTTCGCAAGAGAGACAGAAGACCACTACATTTACATCATTATTGTCAATGCCCAAAACCGACTATCTATTAACCTCGGCATAGTTTGAATAAATGAATAGTTTCTTCTGTTTAGCCGTTCCGAGGTGTTATTGATATTATTTATTGAATATCAGCGAAGCATACAACAATACAGTTAGTAATGCAGCTTGAATACACAACATTCGATGTGGCTAACGTTTCGGCGGGTCGCCTTCGTCAGAGCCGTTTTTTGATATTTGGGTCTAACAATTATTAATTGAAGACCAGCTGCTTAAGATCATTGCATCAGTGGACTGTACAGAGAGAATTAATTCTATTGTTTTGTAGGCAATTTTCATATATATACCCTTGCTTTCCTTCGGGCCACTATCTTTCGTCACGACTTTTGTCACTGAACATGCCATTAATCAAGGTGCTCTACATCTTATTTGAACAGTTCAGTGTTCCGTTGTCACCTGGCCGGTTTCCAGCTCTTCAGCTCAATCCCGTGTGGGTAGGACCAGTTAGTTGTGGCGGACTATCAGTACCTCAGAGACTTTCTGGTGTGCACACCTACCTGCGGTGCATAAATTCCACCGCCAATCAGATATCATTTACAAATATCATTGTTGATTCTTGATTTATACGAAGTCGAATAGTAATGTGTTATTGAAGAATCCATGAGAAAAGCCTCTTCGCTGTCAGCTGATACACTAGCGCTAGCACTTGCTCCTATATCAGGAAGACATATGTATTGTACGTGCTTTTCGCTGCATCCTTTTTTAGTAGCATTTAATTTCATTGTTCATGTTGATACGTCTATTCCTCCACTTTGTTAAGTTCACGTTTTTCTTGAGCGCCTGAAGAATTTATAAAAAGAACGAGCACAAAATTCAGCTTATCGAGTTCAAAAGGAGGTGTGTCCTAAATCCAAGCAGCAACAGTATTCAGCAGCCGATAACTAGCTGTGTTCTCGAAAGAGCCGCATTTCCACCAAGATCTAGACGCTGTTTTGAATGTCATCAAACGTTGGCATAGAACGGAAAGGTGTAGCCAATTTAAAAACTACTTCGTTAAGAATTTTCATCGTCGTAAGAAATGTGATAATGTGAGACACGCTTTATATATTCGAGTCACGGACTATACTACTTGTTCACTAGTACAGTCCACTGATGCAATGACCTTAAGCAGCTGGTCTTCAATTAATAATTGTTAGACCCAAATATCAAAAAACGGCTCTGACGAAGGCGACCCGCCGAAACGTTAGCCACATCGAATGTTGTGTATTCAAGCTGCATTACTAACTGTATTGTTGTATGCTTCGCTGATATTCAATAAATAATATCAATAACACCTCGGAACGGCTAAACAGAAGAAACTATTCATTTATTCAAACTATGCCGAGGTTAATAGATAGTCGGTTTTGGGCATTGACAATAATGATGTAAATGTAGTGGTCTTCTGTCTCTCTGCGAAAAGTTCAGAATGCATAGTATAGGTCTCGAAGTGGTCGAGTGATTAGTGATCCAAGGGATCATGAAGGAATTACGAGGTCTACTGTCAAAAGTACTGGCTTAACACTTTCCCCTTGAGACTCTCTCTCTCTCTCTCAAATGGTCAACGAAAATCTTATGGGACCCCTTAGCTCGAATTGTTCTGAGCCTGCAAGATAGAAAATTAGCAAAACATATGAGACAACAATACCTTGTATTATCAAAGTTATTTAATTATCAAGACCTAGAAATATAAAGTATTCACAGATTTAGTGTAATGTCAGATCCAGCTAACATTTCAGTGTGATCTTCTGTTTCAAGGCCAAATTACTCTGAGTTTGAGGATGCTGAACGATATACAAAATTGTGAACATAAGCAAAATTAAGCTCGCGATTATCAGGGGCGCTTGCGAAGACTAAACCACCGATGCCGTTGCTCTGCTATCATTCTTTATTAGATGTAATGCATCGGAATTGTCAGCAACCAACCGTTGAAGGCTTTGATTTAATTAGTAGTTAGCATGAAATTAGCAGAGTTGACAGCCATTGGAAATTCACTTGTAATTAAATGAATAAATAAATAAATAAATAAACAAATAAATATATATATTCAGTTGATGACTTGCTGGACTGACATAATACAAGCATGTTCTCCTAGTTTGACATATCATATATTAAGAGATACATCGTCAAAAGTGCGTCAAAAAAGTCAAGAACAATTATGGGACTAATGAATTGATTTCAGCAGTAGAAATAAATGAGTAAATATGCCTCGCAGAAAGTACCATAGTAGAGCAACAGCCTCGGTGGTATAGTGGTAGCACGCAACTTCGTATAGGGAAACACGGATTTCAGCTCCTTCTTGAGGTCTAAAGCTTGGATAGATACTCGGCATTTTTGGATATATTGTTATAACATAACAACTCCGCTACAAACAGGGTAAGACAGATAATACTTGAATTGAGTTATGTTATCAAGATGCATGCCTCTCACAATAACGGTCTTGTTGTCGCATCGACTCCAATCTTTATAGTAAAGTACGCCTCGAATGAAGACCCTCTCTCAGTGATGCACTTTTTTGCATGACGGTTGTTGATCAACTGTTTAGTGGGACGTTTGCGAACTTAGGTGCCTATGTCTTTTTATGAAGCTACAGTGAAAAATGAGATGTCCTGCTGAGTTTCTGACATGGAGGAAATTGTGACCATATCTTTGTCGTGGTTAGTGAATCAGCGTCCTTACATTCTTCACAAAAGCATTTTTGAGTCGAGTTTCCACAGTTCTTCATTTATACGGTGTGAATCATCGCTGTTGCTTCGAGTCGGATTCAGCGAACACTGAGCCAAGGAATTACCCTCTAGTGAAAATCAAGTGTAGTCCCATATAATATGTGACAATACTGATCGAATGTATCGATAGAAAAAGAACCCCCGTAAACGTCACATCTTAGTGTTCCAAAATAGGTATTCTTCCCTGTTTTTCACCGGAAACGCTCTCTACGTTGTACATTCTCTTCAACAATAATGGTCTCACTTCTAACGTTTGAAGCTGCTGAAAATGGCGTTGTGAGCAAAAATGTGGGAAGTTACTATGAGAGCATCAGATACAAATTAAGTGCAAATACAGCCAATTATAACTCCTTGTAAATGGCCACCTTACAAAATGCTATCGGAAACCAGACAACGAAATATTAGAATGGTAAACAAATAATTGTGGTTTCACACCGTGCTGATCGCAATCATTAATGCTTTGTAACTTGCTTAAAACGCGTAGAGGTCTATGATGAGTTTTTTTATGACATCATGTATAATTACGAAAAGATCAGCATCTATGATCGCTTTATCCATAACCCTCGATGAAGTTGGTGGAAAAGTAAGTGCGCTTGATGCACTGTTGAAATGCGCCTCTTCAAAAAATTATTTTGACCACTACACAATATGTTTACTAGCAAGTTTTAGGCCAGATGTGCTGTAAATGCCCATTTTGAACACTTGATCGAAACTGCAGTTACTTTTGCATCAACAAAAGTTTTCTCCATAGTTCAAAGAAATGTTAGATAAGGCGCAAGTAATACGTTACTTATCACAAAAAAGAGTAATTTGTAATGTGAGCCATTACCTAAGATTTATCTCAATATTAAATGATGCATCTCAAGTTACAAACCGTAATTACTTTCCCACCGTCCTAATACGTAATAGGGCAATACCTATAATCTCATCTCTGGCACAATAAAACGCAAACACCGAAAACATCGTTGCAACGGTTTAGCACAAGCTCCCGGAGGAAAGAGTGAGATCTGGGTTGGAAACCCGGTGACGCAAATGTTTTTGCACAACACTCTACATTATTGAGTATATCATAAGATCATACCACCACAAAAGACGGTCAAAAAAATGAATTTCAAAAAGAAACCACTTCTCTAAGCTTTTAGTGTTATCGCCTTGACCGATTAGGTTTCCGGCTCTCAAATACTTACGACACCCGGCTGCCACACTCCGCAGGAATTTGTGACGACACTATGCGAGACTGAGAACTGGTTTTAAAGGGAAGGTCTGTTCCAAAAGCAAAAATGGTTTTGTATAGTATAAAAACTCACATGCCTAAGAGAGTGCTGATTGATTGTGTCTTTCTGAGTCTTTATAAACAGCGCGTTCCAATTTTATTCAATTTCTCCTAGTTGAACCCTGTATCATGAGATTTATCCCTCAGTCTTATATTCAATCACTTGC
>JAHQIW010006903.1:0-160326 GCA_019055375.1 Parelaphostrongylus tenuis | reverse complement strand
CCCCCTCTTCTTTTCCTCCCTCCTCCTCTTCTATCTCCCTTTCCTTCTCCTTTCCCTCTATTCCCCCTCTCCCCCCTCCCTATCTTTTACCCTTACCTCTCCGCCTTCCCCCTCTTCCCTCCCCTCCTCTCCCCTCTCTCCGTTTCTCCCCTCCCCCCCCCCCCCTCCCCCTTTTCTCCCTATCCCCCCCCCTTATGTGTTAGAGGATATCTAGTTGCGTGTTAGAGGATTGCTGAACTTAGTGTGTTGAAGGCATTGTGACCACAAAATAATACTCTTTCCACTCAACATAGTATATATAAATATATATAAATTATATAAGACATATGCATGTGCATGTACAAATATATAATACGTTGTACTTAGGGTATATACGTATTTTTCAATGTTTGAAAAACAAAAACAAGATTACATCATTCACCTTCACATATGAAAAAAAATATAAAAGTTTCGTTGACAAAAGCAACTGAGAAATTCGATGTAAGGGATTGTAATATGAGTAACAAACTATAAAAAAGGTTAAAAAGTGTTGATAAGAACGAAAACTGGATTGAATTGTTCGAAACAACTACTTCTACCGTACAACACTCAGTGATGTAGAAAAATTGAATATGATTCGAATGGTCAAGAGAAAGAGCAACGAAGGAGTGAAAGGCCAACAAAAGTAACCAATCCTCTTACAGAACTAGGCGGATGCTAAAGTGTGAACAATTTTGATTTGTCAAAATTTTGAACAATTTGTCAACGGCTAGCAAAATCGTAACTTATTGTAACTTAATAAACTAACATATAAACTCACATAACATACTAAGGCATAAGGACAAAGTGTTCAGTGTCAATCAATAGGCTTTAGAGCCACGATGCATTCGATTCCATTCATGGCATTGTAGGAGTGATCGAATGCATATTTGGTCTAAGCGATGACTTCTGGTGCCAACCAATCAACCTATCTAGTCCTATTTTTCTACACAAATCTGGTGCGAGTTTACCAATTTCGGAAGGACTGGAGCGTGACTGAAGAATCGAATTCGAGGCGATTTGTGTGAAATAACGCATTAGATTAGTCTTGAATGAGCACTTTCAAAAGTTATCGTATCCTCAAAAGGAATTATCGAAAATTTCGAAAAACGGTATTCCTCTGAGACACGAAAAAATTCCAAAAAATTTGGAAAAGAACACTTTCATTAAGAGGGGCGAGCACGTAAGTGTTATTTGATATTTAAATTGATATTTAAGCATTCGAATTGTTCATTCGATAATTCGAAAGCCCTCTCAACACTTCATTTCCGGGATCAATTGCGTACAGTCGTAACCTTTGCATAGTAGCGCGGTGTGTATGTTTGCAATCTGAACAACTGGTCCGTACATTCGCTGACCTCGTGGAATCCCCACCTCAACCCATCCATTTCACCTCATCGGACTTCTGCCATGGAGCGGATTTTTAACGAAGAAAGGAATCATGGAGAGATACTCGACCAAATGGCTGCTAGGAAGATGTTCCAATGAATAGGCAATATTTAGATGTATTTTTATCTTTTACCACTTTCTAGTTTCGCAGCATTCACCAAGAAGCATCATTGTATTGAAAAAACGATGACTTATTAACTTACAAGCAAGCATAAAGCATTAATTTACAAAGCAATCACTCACTGATGCAATATAAAAAAATGTAATTTTTGTTTGAACAATAAAAAAGATTAAATCTAAAAAAGAGAAGATTGGGAACCAGGATATTAGACCCTGTATTGGAAATTTCCTCCGTAGTGAGATTCAAAAGACATAAGGATTCTTGACTGCTCAAGAAACGAGAATTGATGAGTAGAAAAGTTATAAATCCAGTAGAAAAAGATGAACTATCCCTAATAAAATGAGGAATGTAAATGAACTTAAACTCCAAAACTTGAAGTGGAGTGCGCAGAGACTGCGAATATTACGTAGGGTTCGGATTAAAACTTCACTTGAAGCATGAGATCTTCGACTGTAATCCAAAAACTATCGAGACAACGATTTCCCAACAAAAAAAAATTCATTGGACAAAACTCACATTAAGCCATCTTGGAACAACTACACCACAGCTTTTGTAGACTTTATGAGCACTAGAGACTTTTACAATCTGCAAAAACCGTTAAACGCAATGATTTTCCTTTCGACATAGGGAAAGACTGAGAATAATACGAATGTTCAAGGAACAATTAAAGACTAGAAAAGCAGTAAAACGGTACATGATGTAATCAGTCACGATGCTGTATCCATCTGGTAAGAGAATAAGTACATCAAGTCTAAGAGTTGTCTAGTCATGGCGGCAATTATAATCTAAAGCTGGCACTAGTCTAAACTAATCATTTACGAAGAACAATCCCATGCGCGTTCATTGTTAAATAATCCAAGAGATGCTCTCAAAGTATCGTAGAAAGTTACTGAGCAGTCCATAAAATCTTATAGCGAGCAAGTGATGTATCAAATCGGCGTTCTTGTTCTTCCAGAAAAGGCCTGTGTAAATCGTTGAATCCGGAAAGATGAAGAGCTTGAATACCTCAAGATGCGTGATCAAACCGATCATCATCGCACCTACTGCAGGCAGCTTAATCGTTGCACTGCATGCTCCACTAAACATGTAATACAGAACTCAAATCAACACATCTACGTTGAAAATGTACTCATGCCGCATACGCCTATTTTTAGAAATAAATCAACATCACAAAGTCGAGAAATGCCAGAGATGTTTTCACAACAATCTGCTACAAGAATACTCGTTTGGAAAAAAGTGGGCGTGCTCAGAATTCTCCTTATCTCATAGATTACTACTCGAAACTCTCTACTGAAAAATTAAGTTTTTTCATGATGTTCATGATGACAGATGTGCATTTGTGCCAATAACGTTAGTCAAAACCTCATGATTGCAAAGAAGCTGAGAGGAATGGGAGAAAACGACTGTTCGTCATTCTAGCGACATTTGACGTTGATTTATGCTAAGGTGCTCCATAAGCTCTATCAAACATTGCCCGCATCCCGTCTAAATTGTGAAATGTTTTATTACTGATGGTGCAGCATGTTTCAATTTCCCTTTCCACGAATTTTCCTTCAAAACTATTTTCCCCTCTCACATTCAAAGGGGCGCACCACATTTCTAGTATCAGGATCTTTTGTGTTTCCATTGCTTTCACGGAAAAAAGAGAACCATCGACCAATTATGACATAGACTCACACTTTAGTCAATTTTCTAATTGAAATATTGTCGAACTGTTCAACACTGAAGACTTTGTTAAGGACCCTGTTGTATAAGTAAAATGGAACAAAATCGCATATGGACCAATATGATCCAATTTGTCCACAGTTCGTTGAATTTCATGTTTACAGAAACAAATGTTGTTATGAAACGTAACAATAATTTCCATCATAGGTCGGCCGATTGTGCAGATTAAAGGCTCTTTAGTATTTAGGCCAAATCGGGCTTATAGAACCATGTGTATAGGGTCCTCTCAAACCCCTCATCCTTATCAAAATGCCCCTCGAAAAATATTAATGCGGCTGATTGATTTGGAGAATATTGCAAACTGATTCTAATGAAGTGCACGGCGAACTCACTAATGCTCCACTGAAATTTACTGAACACCTTAAGAGAGACAAATACAATAATGAATAACGGGTCATGCAGGAAATGAAGAAAGTGATGGTGTAGATATGTCAGGGAGAGTTAAAAGTGAGGGTGAAATATCCACAAACCTGTAAAAAAGAAGGAATCAGATGAGTAAACGCCGAGTAACAGAATAGCTTCGGTTTCATATTATGGAAGGGTGAGAGTGGTAAGTTGAACGAAGGCAGCAGTTTGTTATGTATGTGTTATTTTATTCGTAATCGGCACTCGGAAAACGCGCAGCCCTGACGACAACAGTTTACCCAAAATATAACAAATAACTTTTGATGTTTGTTACCTAACACTAACACACACACATATATGTCCTTAATATGTTACACACTGCTCTAGTTTAATATTATCTCATGTCAATGTATAGTGATCTCTACCTTGCATCACTCGAGTGGAATAATTTATAGTGATATTCAATAAGTCGAAGTATGCTGTCAGCAGGATTCTTGATATCACTATCAGGGAAGAGGTGTGATATCGTGCATATGCATCATCTTGTACAACGGTCAGCACCCTTTCCCGCTTTCTCTCTGGTTTACTATCTTGTGGTCTCTTTTTCCCTTATTCTCTTCTTTTCTATCTTCTTTGCCTTTTCTCCTCTTTTTTTCTCCCTTTTTGGTGACAGTACATAGAGTTGCTCGCTTTTAATTCACACTTCCCCACCCAGATTCACCTCTTGCTCCCTCGTGTCTTCTAACGCGAACCTAATCTCCCCCTATATTAGGGTACGCATTGCTACTGTCTTCCGTAACCGACTCTTGTGCCTTCCATGTTCTCCTTTTTCATGCCGTTGTCTCTTTCGATCCGACGGCTTTTCGCACACTATTCTTGGTCTGCTAGACCCCTGCACATCTTATTTCAATCTATCGCTAGTTCTATATTACACCGCTCCAAATATCATTTGTCGATTTCTTGTCGTTTCTTGTGGTTCTCATATACTCCCTCGACATTGGGTAGCACGACTATTCTACACTGTGCGTATTACTTTTTGCACGCTTCTCGCTTCTCGTCTGATAACTTCAACGGTTTTGTTGCTTGTTCCTGTGGAATAGAATACTTGTCAACTGTGCACATCTCCCAGCTGGTGTGTGTGTGTGTTTTTTTTCCACGCATCCCTGTCATCCGCTTCTCTACCTCTGTCCCTATCTATTAACCTCTCTGTTACAATTTGTGTTCGCATCTCTCTCCGCTTTGCTTTCCCTCTTTTGCTTCGGAGACTGTTCCATTCTCTCTGACGTAAGCACCTCCACCTCCCTTCCGTCTCTTAGAGTTTGCACGCACAGCTTGTTTTGGATGTGACCACCCCGACTGTGTTACAATTTACTTAATCTCTTTCATCCAGTCCTTGTAGAGATGCAGCGTGTATACCAAAAGGTTCTGTGGAGTGTGTGTGTGATGCCGCAAGACAGAACAGAATACATTAAAGTCCGGACAAAGCCGCGAATGATGTAGAGCTAGTATAGGAAAACGATATCAGGACAAGATACTAGACAAAGAAGTATGACACACAGAGTACGCAAAGCACACGACGCACGCACAGTCCACAGTAGATGTATATCCCTTTCTGTTAGGTACACCATACTATGAAAAAATAAAATTAAGAGGTCCTTAGAAAGATAAGAGAAATACGATGAAAATAGAGTGTTAGAAGTAAGATGAGCAATTGTAGATAGAAGGCCAAGGTTAAGAAGAAAATAGTCAAAAAATTTTTTTACTAATAGCAGACGATTTTCATAAATTACGAAACTTTTAACAGGACGTCAAAGTTTTCAAGGCTTATTTCCCTTAAATATTCGATCCTTTCGTATAAGAGAGTAGCGCTTTCAGATGAAGCCTTGGAAAGACTTGTAAATAATATGATCATTCTAAAGCTACAATTTATCAGCTCATATTTACCATTTTACACGAATGAAATTTTTGAAACTTCAGTGTTAGTAAGTAATAGAAGACAAAAAGCAGATATAGAACGATGAAACAGAAGATCAAGATCTCTGTCATGAATAACTGCCGATCGTGAAAGAAACCCAGTTGCGAAAAAGAAAGCATTCGAGGTCGCCGACGAAGTACCTCGGCCTTGGTGCTATGAAGCGCGCTAAGAAAAACGCATGAGGAATTCAGTGAAAGAAATCCTGTAGAATGAGCAGAATTCCAGTCATAATGAAACTCACCTGTGACCCAGATGATTCGTGCAGTTGAATGAGTTAAGTATTAAGTATTCAGTATGTACATTATTCCAATAAGGCTAATCTATTAGGAAGAATGAGCGATAACATTTGAACAAATCGAAAGATGTCGGCATCGGAAAAAGGGGATTTGACGATGAACGATAAGAAACTGGTGACAGGATGGCGTCATAAAGACGCGAGATTCTTAAGGAAGATAAACACCATCACGGAAACACAAAAGAGAAGGAAACACCTCAGCGTAGGACTATATTATGGATCGCTTAAATCGGCTCTAACGGAAAAGTGCATCATCTCAGTTGATGGGCGAAGCATAACAATACAGAGAGAAGGAAATACCTGTGCAGATCGTCAAACGACATCGTCCTCGAGTAAAGCGGTGGTGGTGGTGGTGGCATTAATTGTGACTGGAAGAAAACTGCAGGTGGTAGTGGCGGTGCAAGTGGTCGACCACCGTATTTTTTCAGCAGCTTTTGCTGTTTTTTCTCCATTTTCTCCAGTTTTTTAATCGTCTTTAAATCCGGTGGAAATATCAACGGCCGTTGCTGCTCGACAAAATCCGTGTGATTCAGCGACATTCGTGATCCTTTCGATAATCGCATTCGTTCTGAGTCACTTGGACTTGTCATATAACCGGAGTCAGCGCTCAGACTTATCATTGAACGGCAAAGAATAGGATGTGGCATATAGGGCTCAGTATAAGCAGCTGGCGGCCCATTGTGACCTCTCTTGGCGTCATAGGCGCCAGACGGCGCTGCATAGGCCGGATACTGGCCATGAGACCAAGCCAATGGCGGTGGATGGTGACTGGACGAGCGGTTGCCCATCGCACAGCGCAGAAGCACCGAGTCGACTGAGGCCACCCGGTCCCGCCCACACGTAGGCGACCACCGCCGTCACTGTCGTCGCGCTAGGAAACCGGCGATAGCCTGACTGGGCACTTACTTCTCCACGACGCTAGTCTGAAGACAGTATCAATATGCACTCGACTGCGTTCGTGAAATGTTTCATTTCAAGACGACAGATGTTTTGTTGTACTTGTTAGTCGTGCCCTTTTCACTAATAACGTCAAATGAAAAAAAAGATGGAAGGAAACCGACCCTATCCTAAAAAGAATTATGGTACCACTGAACGTTTTTATATCAGAAAAATAATCTGCTAGACGGGGTCTCGGTGGCCAAGTGGTTGTCATATTCGTCGCAACACGCTTAGGGCAGAACTCCACTCACCAACGCTCTCCCGAAATCAACAACGAATGCCCTATAGAGCGTCATAATCAGGTTATCCTAGAGTTTACAAAGAGACTCGCTCGACCAGTATTCTATGACGTTCAAGAAGAAGACGAAAAAAATGATTGAATGCTAGAAGTACTGAGATAGGCACAGTGAATAAAAAACACTGTGAAGACGGATTGGTGGCAAGTTTTCCAATGGAAAAAGATAAATATTAGCAAATTGAGGATTGAAATTTGAAAAAAAGTCGTGTCGGTTAGAAGACCATGAAATAGTTATGTGCTGCATGTCCTGGATCTTGTAATGTTTAACAATACGGCGTTATCGGGCAGAAATTTTTTGATGGAACCTCTCTTGCCAGGCACTTTCCATTAGACTCTTAGTAATCACTCGAAAACCAAATCGCAGGGAGTACAAAAATGTACTTTTTTCCACAAGGGCTTCCTCACAGCTGCGAGCACTCAAAATAAAATTGCATTTCACGCGCGTCGCTCGTAATCGCGAAGATTTTTGTTATTTATCTGGAAACTGTTTCACCGTTTCGCAACGAATCTTAGATCTTTTGAGCTTAACTTGTAGAAGAATCCTTGCCTCATCGTTCTAGTGCTGAGGTCTTCGAAATTTTCCTATATATTGCCTAATGTGAGCCTATTGCCTAATGTGCCTATGAACGACATCTTCTCAAGGTTAATCGACCCATGTAACATCTGACCTGCTTGCGTAGCTCAGGTCTTCGAGGTCTATCACATCTTCGTGACCCAGAGGTCTATACATTAATAGCGACACACGGATAGGTCGGTCATATATTGAGAACAGACAAGCAGATGGACGAGAAGAACTGTAGAGTGATCTGTAGAGTGGATTCCACGACAATGTACGCGTCCTCGTGGACGACCACTTCCACATTGGGCGGACGTGTTTTTTAAAAGAATTAAGGAGCTATACTCGCAGATGTCGATATTTTTCAGATCTCGATATAACACTTGCAGCACCTGCCATACTCAAATTAGACCACCGTCATGGACGACTTTCGCGCAGCAAAGGGACGAATGGAATGTGCGTTGGGATCCGCACTACCAGTGAAGACGGACCGTCTAGGTATCCAGATATCTAACTTAATATTGCCTAATAGACCCTCTATTTATCGTAAGCCCAAGTCCAAGCTTGATCTGCCTAAATGTGAGCACAAAAAGCATATGAACGTGTAGAGGTGATCTTCGACCACCAGAGTCACATGTTTTGCTTAGATTACTTACCAAACCGGAGAAATATCGTAAACTCAATAACAAGAATCGTACTCCACATATGAATCACGCGTAAGCGGTCGATGCTATCGATCTACCCGGCACGCGTGAAACTCAGTCTTAGTTTTCCTACTGTAGCTCTAGACAAAGGTCTTTTTGATAGCCAAGTGCTTTTTCGAAATACTCAGGATTTACGCTGCCGAATGGTTACTAATAGTCTAGGGGAGGAGCTCTGGCATGTGAGAAAGTGCGATAATCCCAACGCGTGCAGAACATGATTTTATTTTAAGTGCTCAGCGCTAAGGAAAAGTCTTTCTAAAAATTATATTCCTAATTCTTCGGAATTTAAGCTTCGAAAATTTCAACTGATAATCTAATGCAAAGTTTCCCAACGAAAAATTCTCCTCCGAAAATTCCTGCTCGACAACGGAAATGATCCAAGTAAACTATGCGAAAGAAATAGTTCAGGGAAGAAAAGATATTCATAAAGAAAAGAACGAAGGTTACACTAGTTTTACTAGTGAGACAGAAGAGATACACAGATGAAGAGAGGACAATGATTCGAGCTGACATATGAGCTTGTTGACCAAACTGGATAGAGATCCATCAATTTAGCAGTTTCATCGTAGCGTTTAATAAAGTGTATGATTAGAAATAGAAAGAACTAGCGAACAGATGGAACTGAAGTCAAAAGTAAAGAGAGCTCCGTTCCTGCTTAGGAAACACTATCAGAGGTAAAGGAGAGGACAAGAGCATTGCCTCACTAATCTACGAATTTGTTGATCGCTCACTAATGTGATTCTCAACGACAGTTTCTCAATGACAAACTTCACTTCTTTGCTATATTCTAACTTCTTTTAAGTTCGCCTCTCAACAATTTAGTGTTTTGGTAGAGCTATCAAAAGCTCATTTACATATGAGAATAGTAAGCATGATAAGTTCTTCATTCTTCTCCATGCCCCTAGAGGTAAGTTTTGACTTTGTATTCTTTGGATACTCCAAATGACCTATAAGATCTCTCATTTTCTTGCACTGAGTACTTCACTATTGTTTGCTTATTTGTATCATATAAATTTGATATTGTCTGAGCACATCTGAGGCCAATATTGAATACTGCGTTGAAGAAGTTCACCGTCTAGTCAATTGGCTGAGATTTTCACTCCCTCTAAAGAAATTCTGCTCTATAGGCTCTAATATGGCAACGATCAATGATCATTAGAAACATAAGTTGAAGTAAACTAACTGGAAAGTGAAACAGAGTAGCTAAATTGAATCTTTAGTGCATTATTATCAATTCACTGTGTTATAAATAGATATATGGATATGACTCTCGGCGATGATCAATCCGCTGAGTGATGTTGCTCCCTTCCACATTCGTCTTCAGTTTTTAGCTTCGTTTGAGGTGATTGAATGCATATCTCGTCTTTACAATGACTTGCGGTGGCCTAGCTATCCTCTTAAACAAGTCTAGTGCCAATTCACAGGTTCCTGAGGGATAGAAGACTTGGTGAGCCACGAGCTTGGAATCAAACCATAGACCACATTTGCGATGCATAGCACTTCTATATTTGCTAAATCGACCGTTTCAAAAACAAATGTATTTAAATAAGTGATATTTGCTGTTAGGAAGAAGAAAAACGGACAGTTTAAGAATTTCTCACTAAAAACATGAGAAGGAGAAGAATACTGATGAACAGCTTCAACAATTTTCCACATAACTCAGCAAAAAGAATTATAATCAAATGGATGTGCGTTATCTATAGCATGCTATCATAAAATATCATTCAAAGTCTTATGAAATAATCATTTTCAGGTTCTTTTTGACTATAAGGGGATAAATGAAATTCAACCTGATTCGCTGGACAGGAACTGCGAATTCTACTTATTTTACCTGCTACGTTTCAATGATACGGACTTTTCAGGATATAAGCACAGCGTTGCAATCAGCATCGATTACTCTATGGAGTGTTTATTAATAGTCTAAAGGAAAGCTGTGTCAGAGAGAAATATGCGTATCTGAGGCTAATTTATTTCGGATTTTATAACGTTATAAATGGTTGTTTCAAAAAACCGGCAACATGGGGCTGTAGCCAAAAATCCTATCTCTCGAATAATTACAACAATCCTATGAAAGTTTCTTGTCCAACGAATGAGGTGGGTTTCTCATTTATTCCCTTGTAAGAAAAAAAAACCTATTTCCGTTTATCCTTAGCTAATTTTCTTTAGTTAAACGAACCACAAAATCTGGAAAAGTGAGCAATCTGTAAAAAGACGAATCATGCTCGTTCGCATTTCCTAATAAAGTGGAAGTGAAATCAGACTCAGAATATTTACTTTTCTCTTTTCGCAAAATATCCTTACTCATCTCTGAACTAAAGCGGAGCACTCCAGTAATGCCTCAAATTAACTTTCCAATATAATTCCAAAAAGAATGATTTAAGCTCAAAAGGGGTTGGTACGCCAGGGTCATACACCGGTGTTTCGGAGGTTCGTCCTCCTCATCAGTGATCCCCGCCCCACATTCAGCCCTGCATTGAAGCAAGGAGGGAGGCGTATGTGGTGATGGCACAGTGTACTATGACACTGTACCATCACCACCTCTCAGTCGATAGATTTTGCTGTTAGATCAAAACTAATTCAAAGATCGACTGTTTTTGAAACCCCCAAAAAACATTCAATATAATTCCAAAAAGAATTTTTTAACTTTCCAATCTTTAGCCCTCTTATCAAAAACTTTCTTTAATGATGGGATTGATAGTTTAGGTGAATTGGCAATCATCCCAACTACTGATGTGATTTTTGCCGATGAATCAACCAAAAAATGCTATCAAAACTATCTTCATCACTTCGCGCATATTTGAATGGTTGCCAGAAAATCCTCCTCTTACAGTGAACAGCAAGTAGTAGGTAGTAAAGAAAACACAACAATATACATGGTAAAGGATAAAGCGTTTGGTATTGGTTAGTACCTTCAAGGATGCATTAAGCACTCAATTCTATTCGTGGTATCGCAGAAATAACCAAAAGGCCAAGAAGCGTTCTCATCCTTATGAGAAGTCTGGAAGCAATTCAACAATTCTGGGAAGATGGAAGGCTTGGTTGGCCTACGTCGCAAGGTTCCATAAATGCATGTATACTAGGAGCTGATATAATCACTGTGTCACACGTGTTGCTCCAAGATGTACTGCATTAGTGAAAGTGTAACTGCTATCTACGATTTGTTGAAATGCACCGTTTGAAACTAGAAATTATTTCTAGATATGTTAATCATTTTGATGCACATTTGTCGCTTGTCTCTTTGCGAATGATGCATAGCTTGCTGTTTAATTCATATTTATTTTAGAATATGGAACGAATGCTGGTTAGTTATTGATTCAATAGTGCGTGCCACTTCAGACGTGAGTTCAAAATGGACTGAGAAGCAGCAGAAAGCAGCTCGCTACATCAACAATGCGCTTTGCTAAGGAACTGCTTACGGGCCGAAAGTGTAGTGGCAGTTCAAGAACTTCGTAACTCAGACGCATTTCAACGATGCATAACCCGCAGTTACTTTTGCACCAACTTATCGCAATCTTGGGGAAGGCAATCATCGAAATGATTCTCTTAAAATTACCCAAGATGTTGCAAAAGAACTCAACGTAGATCATTTTACCATAGTCGCCATTTGTAGCAAATTATAAAAGTAATTGTGGCTTCAACATGCTCTGAAACCTCAATTACTTTAATAACCTAATCATCGAGAAAGGTATGATTGCATTGATACTGAAGCGAAATCCGAGTATCCGAGAAGAATACTGATACAGATTTTCTCCGAAAATTCTCAAAAATTGTAGAACAAGAATATTTCCAACTTTCAAATGGTTTCTCATACTTCAATTTAAAAAATTTCACGTCGATTACTCTATAGAGAAGAATAGAAGTAGCTCTGTAGTGCGAAAAAAAATGCGAGAAAACGATGTAAGCGGCAAAATTCACTTGGGTGTTGAACAACAAAGATTGACGTGACTCTGCGTGGCTTCTAAACCTATTTGATGTCCAGATTTTCGCAGCTCTCTCTAGGAACTGATATCAGGACGTCTACCCAAGTGCACTCTTTGGATTTCAATTTCACACTCTGAATGTTGATGCTGAACACCGTCCGGACGTCATCTAGTCATTTCACCGTAATTGACCAAGCGATGAGTGTTTTTCAAATAGTTGTAACAACATCAAAATAATACGAATTAGTAACAAACTTCAAAAGATGGAAGCAGGTGAGGACGAAGACAAAGGAGCGTATCTATCTAAAACAGTTCGAAAGGTACCCATTGATGCAGAGTGATGTTCAAAACCTCAGTATCAGGTGAGCTCGAACCCACATTCCAGCCTAGTCGGGAGCGCGTGCCCGAACCGTTGCACTACCGACGCCTGTATTGACACTACTCTTTCGAAGGTAGTGCAACGATTCGAGCATGCGCCCTGGATAGGGTGAATTGTGGGTCCAAGTCCCATCTGACACGAAGGTTTTGCATATCGCTCTACTTCAATGGGTATAATTATCACATTTCACCTAGAAGAGGTTAAATAAAAACGAATTATGTTCCATCAATTTGATTTTATTGCAATATACTAGCTGAGAGAAGAAACTGTAAGGCTTTATTCAAGCCTAGGCAACAAAATGAATGAATGAAAATAAGCACAATCATCGTCGAAGTATGTAGTAGATAATCCCTCATTGATCAAATCAAGAGAGGGCAGTTCAATTCGTCATTACGAAGATTCTGGATAATCTACGCTACATCGTTTGGAAGATTGCTATTTGCTAATTGTTGTTTCTTACTGTAAATATTTTAGGAACATGACAGGCACAATAGAGTTCAATTTTGCAATTTTCAATTGTGCCTGTATACAATCTATACACATTTAATTGAGCTAGATAGTTTGCGCTGCACCGCATGTAGCGTTCTCTCTCGCATAGCCCATCTGTTCAACTATCGGTTTTCATTTGTTTTCGTCCTTTCATTTTGGAATTTTCTAACAGCATTAACCTGGACTATTTGGTCTATTTGCAAAGAATTCAATCATAAATACTGGGCTAAGGCATTGATTACCGGTGAAAGTTTTCTCAAACGATGCAAAATTGTCTACATAGAAGACCTGGTATGGACTACGAATGAATGAGTAAAAATAATTCTGTTTATCACTTTCAATCCTTTGATACTACTCAATGATCAAGTGTGACGAACTCAAATAGACGATTTACAAAAAACGCTGTTGAATGCATTGTCTGCTGAGAAGATAGGTAAAAACAAGTTCTGTTATGTAAAACTGAAACTATAGTTCCCCTATGAGTTTCTACTAGGCAACAAAATCGCAGAATTAATAGTTATGCACGAGCGCTTTTCAGGAACACCTGCGATTTATTGAATTTTCATTCAGAACTTGTTTGTCAATTATGTGGCAGATTTATGTGTCAAGAGCTCGGTTATAATTCGATCACCAAGAAAAGCAAGTTTTTCGGCCGTGATGGCGCAGCGGATAATGACAATAGCTATGCTTTGATGAATACCGTCGCTCCGAGTGATCATAATCTGGACCAGTGAGGATTGAGTGTAAGCTCCGACACTGCCGCGTAAAAAGATTCTGGATTGATTAAAGTCATTTGGCCGAACTTAATGTTACCTTAAATAGACCTATGATAACTATGTTAGACAGAGAAGTCGTTAAACTAAAGTTAAAAAAATGTAAGTGTAAAAGTACGAACTTTAAGTGCTTACTGTTCGGTTAACCCTTATTTTTATGTAGTATGCGCATCTTTGTATTTCCTCTGATATATTTCCCTGAAAAACTTGAGCGATTAGTGCCAAGGTCTTCTCCACAGTCGATCGTCAGCTTTTACGAATCGACGAGGAAGGGTTAACTAGTGGAATTCTTACGGAACGCTGGTGATAACTGCAATTAGGCGCTGTATCAAGGTATAATAAATGCACGAAGTTGACCCATAATTTCTTCAGCATTTCTACACTTTTTTAGTTCAGTTGTTGTTTATATAGAGGAATCAAATCAATCAACCATATAATCACCGTAAATTTCTCATTCAGCGGACACGAGGTTGTTAACAGACTATTTATTCAGTAAAAATAGAAAGTACGATATACTTTTGCTGTGGCTCTCGTTTGGGCAGTTTTCGTCTTCTTCAGAATCTGAAGTATAAAGCTGACATGCATTCTACTCAGTCAAACACTTTTGTGACTAAAGCAGATAAATTTAGTAGGTAAACATTGAATCACGCAGTGAACAGCTTTTATTTAAACTTACAATTTTGTTGTTTTATGGTCCACCAGACTTAATGTGTACCAAGCGCCCAGGTTCTTGGATGGGTGAGAACTGTGCGTGGCTCAGACTGAAAAAGCGATCTGAGAAAACGCACGAAGTCATGCGTGATGACAAGGCACTCGTCTTTACAGTTGATTTTCGGATTTGACATCAATCCAAAACACCTCGAGAGTTCCTCGCGCTGAGGTCTTCTACTCCTTTGCTAGGATTGTTACTCCAACTGCAAAAATCTCTGTTACGCACCTGTTTCCTATGCATGCTTAACGCGATCTTTGATTTAGTTCTGCGTTTATCGGCCAGCTGTTCTTTAGAGACACGAAGCGGTCTTCCCGTTTCGCTGATATACTCGTCTTCGTACGTTTCACAAGAGATTAGGTAAATTGTATGTGAACTCATGCAAGTCACCATCTCTACCGTTGGAGCATTGTAGTTTTTTTGTAATACATAGACAGTCTTACAGGTTGTCACAGACTAACTGGTGCTTGGGCATTCGGTGATTCTATAATTACTGCTACCTACTTTTGTAGACCTGCCTTTCAGAAAAGCGTTCAATAGCTTTACTTCGTTTGAATCAAAATGTAAGATAAACGGGCTTTTGTTATCGTTGCATTTATCGTTTGGGGTTTGATTTTTCTTTCAAACCTATTTTCAGGAACTAGCCATGTTCACGGAATCTTCTGTACATTTCCTGTGTAAACACTGGCCGCTTTGCGGAACATACTTTTTACGAGCGTTCCTTTTGTGTGAGATGGCTATGAGGAACAGTTATGAACCACTATGTTTTTGCTAGTTGGCTTTTGTTAGCACTTCATGGTGCAGCCGAAAATTACAGAATTATTCAATCATTGCCCTAGTCAATAGATAGTTGGTCCTGGAAAATATAATCACTGTGATCGATGATATGCAAAGACTCTGTGAGCCAAAATTGATTACATTCCTCCCAGAGAAAGAATAAGGCTGGTGATCAAAGGAATTGAAAAGAACCTTTGAACTGGTTGTAGTCTTCAGATTTTCTCCCGCTCAGGGAGTGGACAGAAGAAATGATGATTCGGTGGAACAATATCAGCGCTATACAGTGGATCGGTGGTACGATGATCCAGCACATTCTGTGCGAAATGGTCGAGTCGATTCTGAAATTTGAGATGGTTGATCAGTGCACACGGTGTCCTATCGAGATATCACTTTGCGATAGCTCATTACATTTAGATAGAGAACGATGGTGCTACGGCCTTATTTAAGCTTGTGGCTGAAGCTAGTAGAACATTCTTTAACATAACACAACTTTTTGGCAATAATCCGACTTGAAACAGAATAAAAAACTCAATGAAATATTAGTGCGAAAGGAATTGCGGGACAATCCAATATAAAGCGTAAGACTCAAATGTCATGCTTAACACGCATACAGCCAACTCAACGACTTTGAATGGGCCTGATGATCATATTGATTCAGTCCGAAGCTTAGTAACACGAAGCAGATGTCCAAAAGAGTTGAAACTCTAACAAAACATCAAACTGATTTTTTCACCTAGAACAATTTGCTGTAAACGCCTCCTTCATCGGTTTGATACGCAACAGTATCAAAATGAAATGCACGAATCACTCCAACAAATTCTCTTTCACTGGGAGATAGTTCTGCATAGCTAAACTCAAAACTTGTTTCACTTTTTATTCCGATTGTGGTTGGTTTATTACTGGCATTCTCCTCTGTCGTAGAGGAGATGGAATCCACACTTGGCCTATACAATAACTTATGGGGCCCTATCAGTGTTCTTGTAGACCAAGATAAGTCCGGTATCCGCTATTGAATGCGGCTGCAGAGGTACAGCGATTTGGCCGCTAGATAGCACGGAATCGAAACAAAAACCATGTACGCATTGAACGGCATTTCTAACCACTGCACTCCAGAAACACTTACATATTCTTATTAGATTCCTTTGTTTTAGAAGACGACAAATAAAGAAACAACCCTGTTTGCTGAACAACGATTTGTCTTGCACTTTTAGTGTTCAGTCTAAGGCTTGAATCTCTAAATCAGTTACTTGGCTGTTTTGGAAAAGTTTTCTTTGTATGAAGCTGCAGCAGAAAGAAAACATTTGTGTTCTAAATACACATATTTCTCGGAGGACAGAGTTCTTTCTTTATCTTGAAAGTAGTCATTCACTTATTCGCCTAACCACTCTTAACTATTCCCAACCATTCGCCTAACGGCTCTTGCGAAAAGTTCTTGTCCAGCGAAAGGGGTCGTTTCTTCACTTGTCGCCGTCTAACAGAAATGGACATATAATTGTTTTGCACTACTTTCAAAGTTACTGTTGTCTGAGTGCATAATGTGATTTCAAGAATTCCATTTCTCGGTATTTAAACCATTTTTAAACTTTACGACAAATAAACTGTTTAATCCTTCGGGAACACCTGCAGTGAAGTTTTGGTGGATACCTTGTACTAAACACGACATAACAATGATCAATCATGTCTTTGCAATCCTTGATATGATTGCATGTTTGCATGGCATTCGAGGGAGAGAACGTAGCGACGGTCCGCAAATACCATGGTTACTCGTCACAGAGGTCATCTCAAAACGTGGATGGCCCCGACCAAGACAAACACAACGGTACAGACCATTTCGCTTCCCGTTGCTTGCCTTGTTGCTTTGTCAGAGGGGTTCCGGAATTCGATGAATACATTATGGGAGTCATTTTGACCACTCTTTAGTATCAGTTGATTAGCGAACGAGGCATACCTGCAAGTCAAGATCTTCGATAGTTTTTGCCAATCTTTTTGGTTATTAAAGTTGCATTAGTTGGTATTTCGTCAGCAAGTGAACAGTTGCGTCTGAATGTTTTGTTTGGCAACTTAACTTTGGCGCAACAACGAAATTTCTTAAGTTCTTACAGCTTGTTACAACAAAAATTATAATTCAACTCCTTGGCGACCATGTGTACCGTTTTCGGCACACAGTGTGCACCGCGCGTGCGGCGGCCGCGGCGAGCTGCGGCGGGTTCAGTATCATCGCGAGCTTCCATTAAAATAGAAATTTATTTCTTGATTGAGGTTCTGAGGGCACATTATCAGTAATAAATGATGAGATATCACAAAAGAGATTTCTATACATAGTTTTATTTTGGTAAAGAAAACGTATTTGCCAAAAATATATTCTATGATTAAACGAAAATATCGCAATTTTTGAAATGCAAACTTACTTTCACTCGTCATATAACACTTTCTTTTTCCGCACACTAAGCTTAATTTGTTGAAGGACTTCTATATTACATTCTCCTAACGAAAAAAAAGTTTTGCTCCTGAAGCGCGTTGTTTCAGTTCCACGGGCTTCTATAAAAGTATTTTAGTTAGAATGAACACTTTTTGCCTTGAAAGTCTACACTTTTCATCACGAATGGCGCGAATGCAGTTGCATTTATACGGAAAGGGCTCGAATTTCCTTTCTTTTTGAAAAGAACCTCTTTGTCAGACTATCAGGAATCATTCAATAGCTTGAAAACTGGAAATTTTCGGAAAAAATTGGTTTCTGGAAGTACAAAGTGATGACTGAAAAGGAAACTGCGTCTTGCTTTCGGAGTAAGTTGTTACAACTTTACAGCGAATTTTTGGGATTATATCTAAATTCAGATCCTGATAAACTTCGATTTTGAAGAAATATTACAGATGAGACTTCTATTAATGGTCTTTTAGTGAAGAGGATTCCCATGTATCGAAATATCCATGTTTCAACGAGAAAGCCACGTTGTCGTGAAAGAAGCATATTTCCAGCTGTAATATCACATTCCACAATATTTTTATAAACTCGTTTCTAGTGGAAGAGCACCTAGCTGTGCGGAGAATTTCCAACTTTTCATTATGAATTGTACGAGCTGCAATTACACTTTGTGAAGTGTGATCTTGTTTCCTTTCCTTTTTTACCTGAAGAAAATTTTCATCACACTTTTAGTAATCAGTGAATAGCTTGGGAAATAAGGATTTTTGTTTTGTATAAGCCTGATTTATAGAAAAATCTTCTTACTGGGCTGTAGTGATGGAAAGAGAATTGTATTTTGCTTTTGAACTGGATAGTCCGTTGTCTGAACTTTGCACTGGCGTTTTTGGGACTTATGCAGCTGATTCTTGATTTTTAAGCAAATTCAATGTTATGTAAGAATAGATATTGATTGGAGAAACGTTTTCTTGCATGGAGAATGCTCACGTCTTCCAATATTCCTCACCTTCCAGGTCGAACGGTATATTCTTGGGGAAAACCACACTTTCAATTCTCGCTGTGCAATCCTATCGCCCATTTTATGAGAAGTCAACTCGAAAACTTTTTCCACAATGTGCAAGTCGTAGAAGGAACAATTATGAAGGGGTTTTCAATATTCAGTTAGAAAAAGCATCGACAGAGTTTGCCTTGAACAAATTCAAGAACATTCCATAGAAAGTACATTTACAATGCACCTGTTGCTTATTCAGTAGGCTATTAGTATTCATTCGATAGCTTAAAGAAATTGAGATCTTAGTACCATGCATGGTTTATAAAAAGGCTTCTTACGGAGTAATACTAGAGGAGAATCAAAGGCCTCTCCTTCGGGATAGTTAGTGCATTGTTAGAACTTCGCCAAGAGGTCCTGTTGTTAAGTTATATAGCGAAATTTAGATGGTCTGGACACTTCGTTAACACAAGGGATCGACATATTATCTAGGAAATTTCAGTAAGCATTCTCAGTAGGAAGTACGCCCAATACTTCCTAAGGGTCCGAGTTCAACAGAAAAGCTACAAAAATCAATTTACTTCCAACTCTTACTCCCCATTTCTGTCGCACATCTTTTAGCTGTAAGGCCGTCTTTCCACCTAATCGTCCCTCCTATGGTCACAGATATTTGTCTACTGAGAGTTGATTCTCTCGTTATGGAATATCGCGTATACAATGTAAGAAAAAACTTCCACAGCAATACAAGAAATCTCAGCATATCATACACACACGTCTACATATTAAAAGGTGGACATGAATGAAATATAAATGAATATGAACAAGACAATTGAAAAATGTTAAGTAGCAATTCGAACCCCCACTTTTTGTGAGTATGTAGCTTTTCCCTTGGAAAGCGTGGTTTGAGGGAGAAGAATCGGCAACATTCCTGCTACAAATAGCTTAGAAGACTGCCGCATCATGATTGTAGCTCTCCGCGAGATCACGTCTTGTGGCGCTCCCAGATTTTAACATGGTCGTCAAGGACTTAACACGTCTGGGACGGTGACCATTTTAGGCTGCCTTCGGTTTGAGCGTTAGAAACATTAGCACGCACTCCACTCTTAGTGATACTTACGCAACAAATTTGGGATTTTGAGAAAATCATGTCTTGAGCAAATGTCAGAATATCAGAGAATAGACTTCTTGAAGATATTTTTAGTCAACGTCACCCCAACAAACTTCGCTTTATTGAATGGAAAAGCCACATTTCCAAGTGCTATTGAGCACTTTTAGCTTACTCTGTCTATAATATTTATGTCTCCATCATATTTGTCCTTCATTATTCATATAACCAACACGTCGCCTTCGTACATTGGCTCAATAAACACGCGATCAGTAATCGTACATAATAAATACCCAATTTTGAAATGAAATATTGTTAGAAAGATTGTGATAAGTCAAATTGGCAAGCAGTGAACTGTTTTGTACAAAGTGATTCTTTAAACTGGATGCTTTGTTAGTTCATCGATAACTTTGAACAATTTTTCGACTACCTATGCTCTATTGGTCAACTGTGCCTCTACGAATTCCGATTTCGCACCAAAGTGCTACAAAATAAGGCCTCTATAAAATTATAGAAGAGACTCCGTTTTATCGGATGTTCATGCTTCAGTGCATTTTTTCAGTGCTATGGACAATATTTATAGTGGCGACTTTTATTGGTGGAAATGGACTATAATTCAAATGCTCTACGTATTTATTGTCCGTTAAGCGTGATCAGGGTGTTTTCTTGTACTTCGAACATCTCTCACTTCTTCATGTAGCATTGGTGGACCACGTCCAACTTCTTGTAACATTGCATTAGTACATCAGAGGCCTCTCGATTTGGCAACTGCTCGCGATGGACTGCTGTTGGAAACGACTGTAGATCCTATTTAAGAAGTATTTTGGATATAATGGGGCGGAGTAGTGCAGCAATTAATGGTGCGGTGTATCAGGAAGCTAGGTGAAAAGCAAGGGGTTGTGTTGTTCATTTTCTCAACACTCTCTTGGGTCAAAGTGGCAAGAGCAGCAATTTCGCAGCTGACAGTTATTTCACAACTTATCCTATACCTTGTAACATCTCATTAGCATCGGATGTCTGTCTCATCATGTCTCGTCATATATTCACTCATAATGACATAGGATGGTGTCCACTGATAATCTGGCGTCTACCGATCCCTTACGTTCAAAATTGCAGCTATTATCAGCTGCGTGGACGGGCTGACTCACAGAATAGCCTGGTTTATATATTTAATAATTGCCCAATTACTGCAACATCCCATACCATCTCACGGTTACCCAAATGTTTCTGGATCGTCTACGTAATACGCATCCTAACAACGAGTACCTGATGGAGTCCTTCGACATTATCGCTCTTCATACAAAGGTGTTGAATGACTTTGCAACGTAAACATCTGCAAGCTCCTTCGCAGCTCAGCACCTTCTTAAAAAAGGCCTGAATTACTCGATCTCTAGGTGGTTCGGAAAATAGTACTCACAAACTAAAGGGTTGGCAGTGAGACGACAACCGGTATCAAGCTTGCAATTGTGTTCATGTCTAAAGTTGGAGCTCCGCACTCAATTTGGGGCCACTAGTCTACTGTAGGTACATCGACGACTGCTTTGGTCATTTTCTCAATACAAAGAGATCGACAAATGCTTCGAACTGCTGAACGCACAACAAGATCACTCAAAGTTCACGCGAGAGAAACCAAAGGAAGACTGGCTTCAATCTCTAAACGTTTCAATTCAACCTGTCCAAGCCACGTAAGAAGAAA
Source organism: Parelaphostrongylus tenuis (assembly GCA_019055375.1). Classification (NCBI taxonomy): domain Eukaryota; kingdom Metazoa; phylum Nematoda; class Chromadorea; order Rhabditida; family Metastrongylidae; genus Parelaphostrongylus; species Parelaphostrongylus tenuis. The sequence goes on along the minus strand of JAHQIW010006903.1, from coordinate 138,706 downwards.
ACATACTAGTATATAACCTTTCCTCTCACTCTTCTCACACAAAAAGAGTGCTTGTAAGAAATGCTTCCGTACAGCCGCCAGCGTCTGCCACAGGAAGTGACCAGAAGAGTAACCTTGTATTGCTATCCTTCAAATTAAACGATATGAAGATATAAATAGCTGTTCGAAAAAGAGAGGTCTAGTAAAGTCGATAACAGTGACTGAAGTACCGCCGAATGCTTTTGAACTCCAGCTAGTTCAAAGCCGCCTCCACGGCCGTCTATATACGAAACTGCAATGCAACAACGGTAGAGATGATGATTCCACGAGCTCAGGTACAATTTAGTCAATCTCTTGTAAAACGTGCGGAGACGAATACATCGGCGGAACGGAAAGACCGCTGTATCTGTAAATCAGTCACGTTAGGCGCGCATAGGACACGATTATATATTGGAGATGATTCTGCAATAGAAAAGCGAACAGAAGATCTCAGTGCGCAAAACTCTCTTGACGTTTCAGATACAGGGCAAAAATCCGAAAATCAATCATAAAGTCGAGTGCCTCGTTGTCATGCATGACTTCACGCCTTTTCTCAAATCAATTTTCTAATCTGAGTCACACTCACTCCTCAGTCAGTCAAGACTCTGTGCGGCCAGTTTACATAATATCTGGTGGACCATAAAACAGCAAAATGGTGAGCATGTTTAAAATATGTCCACTTGGTGATTCAAATGCTTTTGTACTGAGCTCTATCTGCTTTAATGGTAGAATGTTCGACAATATATTTATATATATATATATATATATATACTATATATATATATATATGCTTGCCAACTTTGTTCTTCCAGTCTTTGAATAGGCGAAAACCGCCGAAACGTAGCCACTGCTACTGATACTTTGATGCTTATTCTGTACACAGTAAATATCCTGTTACCTACCTCGTGTCTGCTGAGTGAGAAAAGTATGGAACTATTTGATCAATATCGATGTTGATCGATAGTCACTTGTAGGAATTATCTTTTGCTTCTTGCCTTAAACTCTTGCTACCATCTCAGAAATGTCTCCGATGTGCTGTTCTGTCCTTTCATCGCCTTGAGGAGTACTTGTCCAATTTTCCGACTTTCCATTTAAGTGTTCTCTCATGCGGACATATTGTGGTCAATCTGTTTCTCATGTATATTCATCACCACATGTATACATACCAAGTGAGAAAAAAGAGTTAGGTCCCATAACGATCACAGTGTTACACCAAATCTGGATGTAATAGTACCATTGAAACTCTACACAGGCGAAGTAATTGTCGATTAAAAGATGTGTAAAAGCAGCAATCAAATATTAATCTGAAAAAATTTGTACGAATAACAGAAATTCCATTCAACACATCACGCGGCCATTTGGTTGTGAACCACCTGCATGAGTATCCGTCTCAGAGGATTGCATGCTATGACGTAGCGGTATGGACGAAGACTGTATGAGTTCAGATAAAGTATGTTCAATCTCTTGTGAGATATGTGGTGATGATTATATAGGCGAAACGAGGCGACCACTGATTGTCCGCATAGAAGGACACCTAGATAGGAAGTCGAAAAGTTGGAAAAGTACTCCTCGAGGTGAGGTATGACACAAAGACGAAACGGAGATGACTTCAAGGTGGCAGTGAGAATCTCAGGACAAGAGTCTGAAATCTCGCGGCACTGAGTCCTCCAGATCTCTGAAATTTCAGAAGTTTAGGAGTAAATGAGAGGGAAGAGTGTCTGAACATAATAAATGACGTATGACTATCTCAGAATTAATTCCTAGTTTGAGTAAGCTTCATTATTTTTTTGAGTATAAAACACATTGCTGATCTCTCCTATATTAAGTATTCCAACAGCGGGTTTTTTATATAATAGGCATGTAAATTGGTTTTATGATAGACTTCCATTACATGTAAGTAATACAACAGTATAATTAGTTATGGTACGATATAGTACGTCAATGCTCTAAAGAGGGCGGAGTCGCCGAAACGTCAGCCACCCATTTTGCACAAAATGCCGGTGTCGTGCAGACTTTTTAAAGAGGACACATATTTGTATGTAAAACTATTTGGAAATCTACTAAATGACTGAAACAAAGACGATAATGTAGGAAAATTTCCATAAAAATTGTGAACCGAGGCAAAATAATCGGCGTAGTAACTCTGTTCTATTGATACTTCAAAGGTGAAACTTTTCATTATGAAGAACTAAACCTGTAATCATTGATCTTGGCAAATTTTTAGGATTGCCATATTGTAAGTATGGGTCTCAACATTTTTTCTAGTTAGAAGGTGATTTTCAAATTGATCGTATCCATACTGCATTTATATGATCCTCACATTGGCGTTTTTGAAAAGCCTCCACGGTTTCTTTCTTGTTATCTGGGAGCAAATGAAAAACGACTCCCTTCGTCCTTCCGACCTTTTGGCCAATAACTTTTCATAAGAGTCTCAATATGCCTGGTAATTATTTGTGAGCCATGCATGTGGTTTGTTATGGGTACCTATACAGTGCAATACACGTGTTTTCGGCCTTTCAGCCTCGCCATTTGCACCATACCTCTTCCTTCAGTCAGTTAGTTCCTTGGGGATCTACCACCTACATAGAAGAAGTCGAAGGCGAACGTTTTACATGTGCCAATAAGTGATAAAAACACCGAATAGGTAGTGTTGCCACACTCGTTTGCTCTTAGGTGGTGATCCTAAAATATTATACCTTTCCTCCTGAGTGTTTCTTGGAACCAAATTTAATTACGCCTCGTAATTATTTTGAGCTATGGATGTGACCTGTCATGGGCACTTATTTATTTTGGATTCAATCTGAACGTAGTTTTACAAAACACTCCAAACGGAAAAGTCTCAAAATCATTCGAAAGCGTATAATCCGACTGCCGCCCTATGCTGCCTGTTTTGAGGAAGCCTTTTTGTAACGTGCAGCAAGAAGAAAACATTTGTGTTTCGAGCGCGCACATTTTTCGCAGCTGTTTCTTGAAATTATGAGTAACCATCCAATAACGCAGGTTTCGACGATTCCGACGCTGTGCTTCTTTTCTGTAAAAACGGCTTGACTGCAATGTAGCAGAGAAAGTAAGAACGAATTTCAAACACGCGGCGCATTCTCCTGTCGGCCTGTGTGTGTGTGTTTATTATAAGCTGCATTCTTGCTATTCACTTTGGGACTTTTTCTCCCCTTCGAAAGAAACTTCAAATAAAACGTACGATTCTGATAATACAAGATTCCCTCTACACATTCATATGCTTTTTGTCTTTTAGCAGAAGAACAGTGAAAGCGCGCTGCTGGCGTAATACTTAGCTTCATTTTGAATGCTCGAGCGTTATAGAAGGTCTTTTCCAAAAAGAAGCATGTACGTAGTAGCCAGATATTCAAGCTTTCGATTGTTTAGTAACACTCTTATGAAAATTTTTCGTCGAGCGAAAGGGTGTGTTTCTTCATTTGTTTTCGCATAACAGGAAAGATCCGTTTCACGTCTTTTCTTCCTCATCTATGTTGGACTTGGACTTTCAGTGAGGTTAGCGATAAGTACGATAAAAAAATTACAAGGCCGTGTCGTATGTTTCGAGTGCTTTTTCAAGCACAAAATCAAGTATATCTTATAAATTATACCTTTATCTCAAGTGTTTTTCTTAAGACCACGCTCAAAATTCAATAGATCTCTTTATTATGATATGAACCAACATGTCATGTGGTCTGGTAATGGGCTCTTGTACAGCCCGATACACGTGCTTCGACCTTACAGTCTCGTCAGCCGGGCACAACCCGTCGTCCTTTAGTCTTTTTATGAGCTATTCCTCTGTGTGTTCTACTCCCACACCAAGAGGTAGCGAAGACGAACGAATGAAGGTATAATATTACGAAAATAGCAGCCGAAGAGCAATCGAGTGTACAACACTGTTATTTCGGGACATTTTCACTTCGATTTACAGTGTAAATCGTTTGCCTTCGTTACCTCTTAGTGTTGGGATTGGAGCACCCACAGAGGATTGGCTAGAAAGAATGAAAGGCGACGGGTTTCGCCCGGCTGACGAGACTGTAAGGTCGAAACACGTGTATCGGGTTTATATAAGAGCCCATTACAACACCACATGACATGTTGGCTGAAATATCTCATATTATTACTTGAGTTAGCAAGTCATGTGGTCTGATTAAAGTGCTCTCGGTACAGCCCGATACACCTGTTTCGGCCTTGCAGCCCGCGCCAGTCGGACAGGCCCTTGGCCTTTGGGAAAATCTCTTGAGGGCCCGTAACTTGACGGCAATTGTGTACATCGTTCGTCGTCACCTACTTTTTTGTAGGGGATGTAGGGACTCCCGAGAAGATTGGCTAAAGACGAAGGGTCTGCCCGACTGACGAGGCCGCGGGGCCGAAACACGTGTATTGCGTTGTATAAGAGCCCATGACAGACCACATGACATGTCGGCTTAAGTAACATTTCTGAACTGTGTCGTGTTTTTCTAGCAATGTGCCATTAGTAATGAAAGAATTCCTCTGATTTACAGTCAATCAAACTTATAGTCTTACACACAATAAAAGGCTAAATTTGTAGTTTTAACAAGTAGAAAAGAACGGAGAAAGAAAACCTCATGTGTTTTAACAGACTTCCATTTACTTAGCATGAAATATCGACGTGATAGCTCACTAATTTAGCTTGTTTTTCCATCTTATCGAAAGGCAGAATCTTAAACAGTTGAAGAAAGCAAGTTATGAATATTTTTGTCGTGTCCATAAGGTTTCCTTTCATCGAAATGTCATTCACGATACAAAGTTTTCTTTGGCAATACCTCGTGTAAGTCGCTCATGCAGTTAAGTAGTATACAAAAGCAAATGAACCATTTTTGAAATGATTTATTCAGGCAACATTGTATTTTTGTGAAAAATCCTAAGAGGTTGAATAAAATCCTAAAAAAAGAATAGATCCCTATAATATTTGACTTTAGTGGCTCAAGGGTCTAATAGTAGATTACACTGTAGATCAGAGCTTTTCCAGCACCAAAATTATCATCCCTGACACTACCATTCAATAGTTGGATCAGGAAGCTAAGTACCCATACATAGAAGCAGAATTTCTGTAGGTTATGAGTAGTGGAAATGTAAAGGTCAAGAAATGGAAGGATACGAAGAGATGGTTCTGAAAGAATTCAATATTCATGTAAAGTATCCGAAAAATATGAGAAGTGAAAACACATGAAATGAATGAGAGGAAAATAAACTAATCACGTAAACATATCCGATCTATTTAACAGCTTCATATGAACATGAAATTAGTACAATTCTCTTACGACGGTAGGAGAATTTCAAACAATTAATCCCTGAATGATGATTGATAGAAGTGAAAAACTATTGATCAGACCGAGAACTGATTGAAAATTTGAGCTCTTAACATTGGTACCCGTGACACTTTGATAAGTATTCAAATATACACAACAGAAGAGGGTACCTAAGCCAGCCCCTCATCGGACGCAGAAAGTGAGTGCCGGGTAGCGAGCTAATTATTATTAAAATCCAAGCATAGTGATATAAAAAATATAGTGTAAACTGACGTCGGCGAAACTATTTGAGTCAGAGACCTGTTTCTAAAGTAAAGTGTTCTCATGATTTTTCTAAGTGATAGAAATGCTTGAAGAACGAGAACTTGTGACCCGAATCAACATAAAAATATGATGAGCCAGCTTATGAAGTTTACTATACTAGATTCTATGGATACCCTATACAAACATAAGAAATTCGAAAGTTTTGAATCTTCGTGTGATTGCCTCAGCAGTTTATTACCGAATAGCCTCACATAACTAGAAGAATCGTTCCTCCGAAAATGGCTAAAGAAATGTCACATGGGGATCGGTGACGATCTCTTCTAGAATAAGCGAAATTTGTGAATCACATTCATTTGCTGAGGTTGACATTTTCTTGGAGACCGTAAGTGGTCGTACGACGTCCGGCATCACCGCGCATAACACGGTCGAATGTCGTCGACAGATATCATTTGCCGGCAGCAAATCAGGACACTCTTCCTCTTCTTGGAGTGAGAGCTTGCTGTCTGAAATACTCAATACACAAAAGAAGTAGTCTGTTCGATAAACACGCAAATCCATCAGTAATTTTCTGACAATTGGCAATTGCGCAGTGCCACATAACCGCTGCTGTTATGCAGAATCAGGTTCTCTATCATCTTCTGCTAGGCAATTGATTCACTGAAACCTTTGTCAGCACTTTGTTATAGTCCGAAAAACGCGCATGTTATCTTTTGAATATCCAAATGTTAAACAACACCCAGCTGCATGGCATATTCTTGATTCAATGATGTTTTTCATTTTATAAACAAAGCACTGCAATAATTAAGAATAATTCTGATGCCGGTGCGGACATACTGCTCAGCTGCTTTGTTTTACAGATCAGATTAACAGTGTAGGGAAACTATAAGACCTTGATATTCTACTGTATTCTTGACTTTACACGAGATCGTCGCAATAAAATACAGGGATTCTCTATCGCCTCCATTATGGCAAAATTACGGACCGAGCTCGGTTTTTTGAAGGACGTTGTTATTGTTGACTTTCTCCACTGCATGCGACGGTGGCAGCGGATGCACCATAGAGACTTGAGTACTGCCATGTGAATTCTCTTCCGCTAAAAAGAAAACATAGCCTTTATATCACTGTAGTGTAATCGTAGCATATCAGGCTAATAATCATCGTGAACATAATGAATCAATTATTGATTGATTTGAGGAACATGCACTACTTCAAGGTTAGGATCCATGACAAAATCACCAACATCCAGGTTTGTAGGTATAATTGGATGCGGTTGAAATAGGTTTGTATGTAGCCACACCATCCTGATTGCACGTCAGTTGACTGAAAACATAGGTATCACAAAATTGTCATGGTGACAAATCAGTACACAGAAAGAAATTGTAGGAGGGACATCAATAAATCGATGGTATTCAAAAAATGCTGAGATGAAAGGCCTTTTTGAAAAACAAATACCGGAAAAGATAGGTAGGAAGAAGTAATATAGAAACTATGTGTACTATACTATACTATGTAAACTTTGTGTATACATGCAGGACATTTGATCAGATGATAAATTTCAACAGTCACTAACCTCATAAATCGCATTTGTTGATTCACTAGCCTTCCGACAGCTGACTGCCTCGTTCTGACGTTTTTATTCGGTTGAAACAGCACAATGTACACCTTAATGAATTGAGCTAGTAGTCAATACAAAAAAGCGACGTGAATTGAATAAGAGAATCGACTATGCCTTCTTGCCATTACTGCAGCATCGCTGACACTCAACAAATTTACTTCATTTCTTTGTTACTGCGATAGAAAAAGGATCTTATGAAATTGACTGTCTTCCTTTCAACAACGTGAGTATATATGTCTTAAGCGCAGTACTATGTCGCTTATGCAGCATAAATGATATTTGACGGTAAAGAAAATCTAAGAGACCCGCAGCGTCATCGTTACTCAACTGTTTTCAAATGTTCAACGCATCTATCTCGAATGTTAACTGCAGTTCAATAAACAAAACATTCTATCACTGAAATACAAAGTAAATCTTCTATTATACAAAGGAGGTTAAAAGATCAGCACGAAAGTTGGCTCAAAATGAGCTAACTAACACACCGCTCACCAAAACGAATCTCGATACGTACTAGGATCCTCTCAAAAGTATAAAGGACAAAGCTCTTGGAGTTAATCAATCCCTGGGGGATGCGCCATGCATTCGTCTTTAATTTTTGACTTCGTTTGAGGTGATTGAATGCAGATCTGGCTTTTACAATGACTCGCAGTGGCCTCCCGCTGAACCGAGTCAGTGCTGCTCATCCTCCCAGATAAGTATGAGACCCGTTTGGTACAGATCTACCAAAGGGATAGATGGCTTTGAGAGCCATGAGCACAAGATCGAGCCATTAGCCTCGTGCGACGCAGAGCACCTCTAACCAATGCGCCACTCTTAGAATCCTTTTAGCAGTTGATGGTAAATAATAATGGAAATCATCGATGGGCACCTTAAAAGAACTAAGTCTTACCTTAGGTGCAAAAAAACACACCAGTGCTACGGTACCCGATAGTGAAATGCACATACATAATGACGTAACTTGAATCTGCAACAGTTGGAATTGAATTATCATAGATAAGATTTAATCCGCTATAATCCCACAAAACATAAGACACACATCAGGTAAATATGAATATAAATTGAACACTTGGAGTTTTACTCACTTGTATCAACTTATAAGTATATCATATGTTTGAGAAGTTAATCAGATAGAAAATGTATGTGTGAAGCTTCCTCTCAACTTACTCGAAAATTGTTCTGCGTTGCAAAATAGATTGGTCCAAACGCTAACCATAGAATACAGGTACTGTACATGGTAAAACCAATATGCCGAGTTTCGTTAAAATTCTCAGGAATTTTCCGCGTTTTGAACGCGTATACGGTACATGCGATGATGAGTACCAGATTATATGACAGCGAGACTAGAAGATGAGAGGCGGTGGCCTGGAATGAAAGATTACAAACATGATAAGATATGGAGAGTTGGCGTGGAGCATCTTCAACCTTGCAAGTAAGCACAGCCTCCGTCCGAGATGGAAAGACAATTTTTGTGCCTGGTGGATCGACCAACAACCAGACGATTGAGCCAACTAATTGCACCGACACAATCGACGCACATATTCCAACCTGAGGAAAAGTTGAGTAGTGTCAAGCCGTAATATAGCAAAAAAAAAACAAAAATCTCAATGTATTGTACATACATAGAGTAACAGGCAATCATATAGCAAATGAAGTTCAATTGAAATGGTCAAAATGCCATTGAACAAAAAGTCTGGGTATTGTTCAAACTCTGTTAGTTGGACTCAAAGTCTTCAAGGTATGCTTTGATTGAGATGATATATGAACAGTAGAGTTATATACTTGGGCTTTTGGCGTGATGAAGCGCGGTCGTTGAGCACCATCAGGTTTGAAAACCCTTGCCAGTCGGTTTGTTTTCGTGATGATAGCAGCATAGATAGCCGACATCGATAGACCCATTAATACCTGAATGTGATCCGAGTGAAAGCGAAAAAACGTATATTTATCCACATTTATGCACATATATATATATATATATATATATATATAGTGCTGAACGGAAAGACATCATTTGTCAGGATATCATCAGCTGTTCTTATGAATAAAAAATTTCAAAAGGTTTTATTTGTTCGAACTACATCAGATCCACAATATCTCTCTCCTTGTGGCCCACGAAAATTTTGGTGGCCACAAGATAGGAGTTTGTCTAGATTATCGAATTTCCAAATGTTGTTTTTCGAAAGTGAAACTGTGTTAGAATTGCTCATAATCCTTTTATAATTACACGAGTTAGAGGAAACGCTCTAGACTCTTTCTACATTGCAAAGCGACCTTGGCGATGCTGTGAGACACAGCTGAGGACTAAATTTCTTCACAACGTTGTTTTGCTTTCTTTCATCAGATCAACCATAACAGTGTTTGCCTGTATATATTTCGAATCGTTGTATAATAATCGTCAGGGTGTTTTTGTCAGAAGATAACGTAACAGCTGCATAACAGCAAACAACCTCAACTAGTTATTTTCCATGTGACTCGGCTATGTATCAGATATCATGAATCACACGGTAAAATCCGCATTCGAATATCAATTTTTCTTACTCTTGTTGAAGCACAGGTTGGAATTGAAGGCTTTGAGACGAGAAAGAATGTGAGGAGGTAGCACATTGAGATGCCGAACATCATACAATAGCACAGCTCCCTTCCTGACGCCATAATCTGAAACTGTGCTATCAACTACGAGATCACTAACTAGAAATACGCCCAAGTGACAATGAATTTTACAGTAAAGGACAAAGGGTAACGCTCTTGGCGTTGATCAATCCCTGAGGGATTTGCCATGTGTCGTGTTCAATATTCAACATCGTTCGAGGTCAATGAATGCATATCTGGTATTTACAATGACTCGCGGTGGCCTGCCGCTGAACTGATTCAGTACTGTTTATCCTTCCAGACAGGTCTGAGACCAGTCTGGTACCAGTTTGCAGACCCCGGAGGGATGAATGGCTTGGTGAGCTATGAGCGCGAGGTCAAACCGCGAGATTGATCTCGTGTGCGACGCAGCGCACCTCTAAGCGCTGTGCCACATGCGCTCGTTAAAAAATCTCACAATGTGGAGAAAAATCACATTACCGTCTTATTGCACCAGGCGACTCGAACGGACATCATTAAAGCTTCCTTTCCTTTACTATTGCGTGAAAGATTAGCGCGGTGGGTTCTTCTCGTTCTAGGAGTTTGCTGAGCATCATATGTTTCTTCTAAGCTTTTAGTAAAGCAGTTAAACCATCGGGCCGAGGGTTTCCTGTGGTACGCTTGCATCGCAATTAATCTGGTCGATAGCAGCTCACGCTCATTGACTGTCATTAGAACGCATCACCTTTCCGGCCACCTTCTCTTCGACTGCCTGGCGTTTTTGACTTGCGAGATACCCAATACTAGTAGTATCGCCCTTTCCACTGCACATCCAATAATGGTAAGTGGTCTTCCACTTGCTTACGTAGCGAACCGAATTCCTGAAGTATACGCTGTGGCAGGGATGTTGAGTCGAAAGGGTGAGCATGAAGTCGGATGTTCGCTGTTATCTACACGATATCCTCCGTGCTCCTAAATGTATCTCAAGCTGCTCGTTTCTCCCAGATCAATTCTGGAGCTAAGTCGCTCATCATATTGACTTTGCGATCTAGGTAAACTTGACGGAGCATTCGGAGATATTCAGTTCGACGAGTGTGAATGAGAAATTTCCTATCAAACTATTCTTTCATTGTCGTAAAATCTTGTTGGAGACCAATTTTTCTTCAAGCACAGCCGAAATCCGTCAACATCCGTTTCGTCACGAGACTTTGTGATATGTGAATAACGTCATCAGCGAAGTGCAGATGGTGTAATCACGAACCGTCGATTTCCACTCACTCCCATACTGTTCGATTTTGATGCTCGCATGACGTTTCGGAAAGCAACCCTGAATAATTTCAACGAAATGGTATCGCCTTGTTGAACCCCTCTTTTTACGTCGACGGTAATATTGTCATATAGTGGTAATGTCTTGCTTGTAGAATCTTTATATGACTAGCGAAGATTGTTATGTATTGAACAGGGACGCATTGGCTGCCCAGAGCCTCTATGACTGCTTCTATCTCAACTAAATGAAAAGTCTTCGTTGGATTAACAAAAGCGAGACATAGCGCTTTCTGTTCTCTTGTGACACTAAGGAGCCTAATCATCGTGTGGACGTGATCTATAGTACCCAATACTTCTTAAAACTGTCCTTCGTCCAGTATACTGCCAATTCTGTTCAGGATGACTTGAACAGAGTTTCTAGACGACGTACAGCAAGCAGATTGAGCGATAGTTGCCGATGACATAAAGATTTTCTTTGCATACAGTAATAAGGTCTTTGTCGATGTTATTAGTGGCGGTATTTTTCCAACTACTCGCCGTTGATGTTACTAATGACGATATCTACCCATAGCCGACTAATGATTCGATTGTAATCTAACTTATGGTAGCTTTGAGAATCCATTGTTCAAATTTAGCGTCTTTCTCTTCATTTCGCAAAAAGTGGTGTGCTACGCGAAGGATGCTATGGTCTCATCTGTTGTAGAATTTTGGAACGACAGCAACATCCTTAGGAACACCCGCATTGTGATGCTGCTATTCTGTTAATACTATGACTGCCAATCCAAGGACATCGACTATTCAGGCATGGAAAGGCCGAAATTTGAGGACGACAGAGAGCAAATTGGTCCAACATGGAAGCAGGTTGTAGGGTGCGGCGGACAAGTTGTCAAGATCTTGCGTCGTCTAACGACTAGCAGTTAGGTCAACAGTCATTGCTCGACCTCCAAGCACCCTAAAACTGGGATCATCTGTACTTCATCGTACACCCGTGTCAACCTCTCGTGATAGGCATTATTATTTGTCGTCGTACTGTCTCTGTCATCGCATCAGAAAGAAAAAGCTCAGACTGGTCGTGATCATTCGTAGTGCACTGGTGTTATGGAAGGTCGCATCGTCGTCGTTTGATGTCAGGTTACCGTTGACATGTAAGCCTATGTTGCTGTAGAACGCGAGCATCCACCACGACGACGGAGCATATCACATGGTCTATGCGTGGTCCGCCACCGGGTAGCAGGGTTCTAGTTCCACATTTGAGCAGCCCTTCATAGTTGCCAAGTGGCTCCTGATTGTACATCTGACCCAGACCCTCGCTCACACATAATCACCCACTGGATGCCATCCCCGGTGCATGTCTTCACAGGGCGCGCACCGTAGCATTCCGTGCTTCGCAGACTGGTCGTGATCCAAAGTCAACTCTGACCACATACGGATATTGAGACATGATCGTATCGATGACTCATCTCTGGAGCTGCCTTCCATGTCATTCCTCGCTACTCCTTGACTGTAGCCTTTCACCTTGCTGTACACTTGTTCATCATAACCAGATTCATCGTATTATCGATTTTAATATATTCATTGATACACGCCGCTCCTTTCAACTCCTACATCTCGTCACCTACGGTTTTCAACTCTTAACCCTTAAGGGACAAATGTTGATAAAAAAGCGGTGTCGCGCCGTCGCTTTGCCACGAGACGCAATGTCGCCATTATCTGTGCATGCACGTTTGGCAGTCTGCGTCTGTTTTCTCACGAGACGCGACGCGCCATTACAGTAACTGAGTGAGATCTGACGTCACGCGGCATGGTATGTAATGTACCGTTTGATTCCTAAAGGGTTAATGCGTGAGAAGCCACTGTACATCCCTCTCACTTCGACGTTACATAACATCATGTTATTGCTGTGTATATAAAGTTAGTACCGTTGTAATTAATTTTATCTTTTGTTTGTATAAAGTAGTATTCATTGCTCGTGGTTAGTACCATCACTAGACCCGCGTGGCAGCAATCGATCGATCTGTGCAGATCGATCTACGTACAAGAAAACACATTATTCTTAACGCACAGCACACGTCGACAACCGACACATCAAACGCCACAGCTCAAGCAGTCGCCAACGGAACGTTGCAACTGGTATTGATCGCGTCGACCAAACAACTGAAGTGCTACAACATCGGTTACACAGAACCTTCAATTTACTGCGATGTGATCTGTTTTACTCTACTTTCCAGTGGAAGACTTCCACGTCCACCGCTGTGAGTGAGACTTTGAGGAAATGTGAACCGTGTCCGTTTTTGTTCGTTATGACATCGAAGAGCTTTCACCCTGATTGTTCCTTAGTCTGTAGGTCCAAATGTGGCGTTCTTTATGCGATCTTCTAGGTCCAGTTTTCGATGGATTTCTCAAATAATGACGACAAAGAATGCACGGTCCTTTCTGAAAAGCTTTTACAAGTCCATATTAGAATGCATAGACTTTGTCCTAGTCATAACTTAATGTTAGTGCGTATGCAACATCAAAGCCGGTATTAATCCAAATCACTTCAACAGCAGTCATCCGACCAGATTGGAAGTTATATAAATAAATCGATCTTCATGTTCAAACCCGTTTTGACGAGAACACAAACGCCTCCAACACCTCTATTATCGCATAATTGAAAAACAGTTCTTCTCCGATGTCATAAACATATAAAATTTACAAATGTTAAATGTTAAGTGCTTGGTGAATATTACACTTGGGTGAATTGTACTTGCCTCCAACATAAAGGCTCGAAATCTGTTAAAAGGGCAGTGCTCTAAATTCAAAAAAATATCAAATGTAAGTAGATCGGGGTGACTAGTAATTCGATGAAACGAAGACTTTGAAAAGAGAGTACGGTTGTTCTTGTGACTCCACAAGGAGCAAAATCACCGAGCGACTCTGGCACGTGCCATGGACAACTAGTGACACAACTATCGCCCGCTTGAATCAGTGGTCAAATTTCGGTGAGAATCCTAAACTGTGCGCCAGAAACGGAAGTATCTTAATTTCACGATGACGGTGTAACATAAGGCTTTGGGTGTTATAAATGTGTATTCCAACGTGAAATTTCAACAAATCTATACTATGAATGAGCCAAACTTGTAGTAACTTTTAAGAATAAGAGTCTGGCGGCGAATCTCTATGGATACTCACCACGGGAGTGTTGGAGAATTTCAGAAAGACGGCAACAACAAACACCGTGGAACTGAGGCCAAGTAGTGAGAAGCTGGCCGGTATCAAAGCCCATGCTGAGTCCCATCTATAATAGCAGTGATATGTAAAGATACTAATGCTGAAAAAAGGATTCAAGATTTTACCCACCTCATAGACACCGGTGGAATGGCTACACAGAAACTTTGGGTCACATCTGCAACTGTTCCTTCTGGGCACATCTCACATCTTCAAAATGAAAAACATAAACTGGAAAGAAAACAATAGATGACTAGTGAAAAAATGTGCAAGGCAACTGTAGAAATGGAAATCTAAAACCAGAAGCATAAAGGGCGATGTTCCTGACATCGACCAGCCCCTATAGATTGCGCCATGCATTCACTTTTCAGGCTTAGTTAGAGATATCAAGTAGAGGGGCTAAATACATATCTAGGCTTTACACTGACGCGCGGAGGCCTACTAATGTATCAATATAGTGCGGCTGTTCACCCTCCCATTTTCCTCTGCCAGACAAACGTACCGATTTGCCGACCCAGAAGGTATGGAAAACATGCTCAGCCTTGGACACGGGATCAAATCAACAACCACGTGCATGTTGAAAAACTAACCACTTCACAACACGCGCACCATTTGCCCATTTACTCTTTAATTCAAAAAAAAACATTCATTAAATATACATCCAATGTACATCTAAGTTTTTTATGTTAACTTGATGGCAAACCTGGTGACGTTTATGATAATGCTAGTTGTCGTATCGCAAGGAATGCACGTCCAACAGCACATCTGATCTTGATAAGCGCTGTAAAGGATCATTTCAGTGATATTGGCATTGTCGACTGGGGAAGAATACCATGATGACACTTTTAGCACTTAATTGATCCGTCCTCACAGTGCTTTTTTATGCACAAGAAATATACTATCAGAAATCATAATGCAGAATAAGCATGACTTTAGTTTGAACACTTTCAGTCTGACCCTGATTGAAAAGAACTCCCATAGTTAGAAAGTTATGTGCCGTTTTTCTGCAGTGTTAGCTCCTGAATTGACTTGAGAATGGAATTTAGGATAGTGACGAGGGAAAAATTGAAATATCGAAGTGAGGGTATGAGCCGCAATCAGAGGCAATTAGACACTAGCGTGCTCAAGGATTATTGCATGCTCAATGGCTATCACTGTTGTGATGCCGTCAAAAAACTATCAAAAGATAATAACTAGTAGTACTAGAACATTGCCGCTTCATCGTGATAGGATGAGTGGCCTGTATCGTAACCAAATAATCTATAGAACTAAGGCAAGTTCGTCTGAAATCAAAACGCCATAGAAAAGAAATTTCCGGTCCTCGTGAGACATGCGTAACTCACACCGTGACGAAAATTTCAAGGAACAAACGCCGATGAAATAGGGGTCTTATCAAGGAATGCCGGAAAGCCTAGCATGAATTACTTTCAAGGATTAAAATGATATTGATGATGAGAATGGATGCGAAATGAAGAGATCAGCATCGAACAGCTGAAGGTCCAAAATAGTACGTGGAAATGAATTCAAGACGAAAGTTGATCACGAACTCAACCGGAAATGCATGTATTTTGATAACCTGTCAACAAAGGAGCAATGAACAATTGAAGAAAATTTCACCGATACCGACCGATAATATCCTCTGGGGCAATCAGTGGAGCACACCGAGAATGGGCTTTCACCGGGTGCAAGTTGAAGGCCTCGACGGACTTGCTGGACCTCAATTTCAAACGAATCCTTTGAGGAACGCCACTTCCCTACCTAAAAATACTTGAAAATGGTTTAACAAATCAAGAAAAAATCCACCCGGAGTGTGCGAATCTTATTTCGATGATTTTAATAGGTTAGGGAAAAAGTTCTGAGAAAACGCTAGTAACTTTTTTGAGTGTCGGCCACTTTTTGTGCTTTTGGGCTAACTTGAAAGCTCGCCTTCTCCTGCGTTGACTGGTATATAATTTATCTACTTATTTCAAGATGGAGATAACAAGCGAGCAAATTAAGTTGTTCATGTTGCACGAATGGCTGTTAGCCTCAAATGCAACGGTGGCAAGTGAACACATCAATCTGGCTTGGGGCGAAGACACAGTTGGCAAAACCACGATGTACAGGTGGTTCAAAAAGTTTGACGATGATGAAGAATGTTTGGACTGATGCGAGAATGAAGATTCATGCATTCACTTGCTTCCGTTGCATTTGAGCCCACCAACCATTCGTATGTCATCAACAGCCTATTTTGCTCGCTTGTTAACTCGATTTTGAAACAAGTAAATAAATTATATACCACTCAACGCGGGAGAAGGCGGGCTTTCAAATGAGCTTAAAAACACAAAAAGTGGCCGACTCCCAAAAAAGTTACAAGCGTTTTCTCAGATCTTATTCTCCAACCAATTACAATATGTACATTTCAAACAGCTAGTTTGAAGAATATGACTATTGTAGAGGTGAAACAAATATGATAGGCTTGAGAGCTCAAGGATATGTAGATAGTAGGCACGGGGAAAAATTGTACACATGCATTCTTAGTACAGATTTCTACTCGACAACAGTAAGGTTACTGATTGTGATTAAAGCAAAAATTAATTTTAGAAAATGAGCTTTCACTAAATTGAATCCACATAATGTGATTTTTTGAGAAATCTAAATTCTTTTTTTCCTTTTTCTTGACCTTCTAGTGTTCTAAACATGGGACTCGAGAAAATTTGTTCTAGAAGCCACATTTTGAAAAGGTTTGACTTTACGTAGACTTTTGTAGTATTCACCAGTTGGAAACTAGACTCGATAAGTAGGTGCAGACTTTTGAATATTGACAGCGATGTGTTGGAAAAAGAAAGCAATATTGAACAAATTTTCTGAGGAAAAAAAATGACAAAGCCTGTTCAAAGAATTTTACAAGTTCCTCGCTCTTCAGTCTATTTGAATGAAAATTTCTCCTACACCATAAAAAAACTACCATTATTATCTGAAAACATTAAGTGTTTTACATTAGCACACGCATCGAATTATGGCTATCACGCAAAATTGAGCTTTCACCGTGAAATGCTATTTAAACCAAGTTTCCCGGAGTTTATAACATACTTTACTTATCATGCTCTACTTTATGTCATATTACATCTATTTCATTATTGTAAAAAGTCATAAACAGACCGAGTTTGTCAAAAAGCAAAAAAAAAACAAAAAAAAGGTGAAACTGGATAATTTTCTTCCGAAAAAAAAATCAGCAGCGCTTCTGCTTCTATTTGCTGCGTATTTTCAATAGCAAGTAACGAACATTCTTGATCCATGCAAGAGTCTGGACTACTGGCCCTACTGAACAATTGGAAGACTTTGAAAAACGAAATTGTGAGTGCTTAAAAAAAACTGTTCACTGTGCGATTGGAAATATGTGTATTCAACTTCATTCCTGCTGGGATTGTAAAAACTGCTCGACCACGACATTTATGTCGATTTCACCTTTCCTGGCTCTGAAAAAGGCCAACAGAACGACAGCAGTATTATATTGAATAATTTAACATCATCTTATTATTTGAACGCCAAGTTACGATGTCAAAGTCAACCAGAACAAAGCTGAAATGCAGGGTGCGGAAAAAGTTTTGTCAATTTTTTAGACATTTCAACAGCAAAAAAATAGTGCATGAACAAAAGAATTCGTTTAATCAAAGGAATAATTACGCTTATTGGATCAACATAGTAACAAATAAAAAGTTTATAAGCAATTCTCAAATAGCCTCCTTTGGCCCCTATATATTTACGAAGTCGTTTACGAAAATTTCCAACGATGCTCACGCGTTTCCACCGCAATTTCGTCCCAAGCGCGTGTCAACGCTAGTAAAGTGAATACCCAAGACTTCTTCCTCCAGTATGCACTACACGGGAGTGACTACTAGGTTAAAATACACTGAGTTTGACGGTCAAATGTTCTTGCAAAAGCTTGGAAACAGCTTTTGACACACAGCAATCGTTGAGCCAGCCGAATGCGCAGGAGCTCAGTCCTGCTAGAGCGTAAATAGTGATTTTTAGCAGCGCAGCTTCAGCATATTTTGGACAATATTTCGGACGCTCCAATCGCTGAGCACGAGTTTCTTTGCCATCTTGCGCATCGAACGCTCCGGTTTTCGTTGAATCTGGACAACGGATATTCTTAGTGTTTTCCAGAGTAGATGAAGTGATTGGACGACCAATCGAGGACTGTCTCCAATCCCTCCAATCTCTTTGATGTTTAACGACTCTGTAGACATTTGCTGGTTCGAAACCAGCCGATTTTAACTATGTCGGGCGTTTTCATTCCCGTCTTGTGCTACTCAACTACTACGATAGGTTCATTATTGAATGAATAAATAAATAAACAAATTTAAGTAAAATAAAAAATAAATAAAATACGTTCTAGACCAAAATTAAACAAAGAATTCAAGAAAGTTGTCAGAATTGATAAAGAATATTGTGTGATTGCTAAAATTCACAAAATAAGAAATTGACTGAACTTTTCCCGCACCCTGTATGAGTACAACTTGAAATCTGATGGGTAAATGACTTTCGTTCCGTGTGTTTTAGACTCGTTTCGTGTGTTTTAGCTCAAAACCACGCTCAAATTTCAATGTGTCCTATAATTATTTCTGAGCCATGCATGTGGTCTGTTATCAGCACTTATACAATACAATACACGTGTTTCGGGTTTGAAGCCTTGCCAGTTGCACAGTGACTTTCGCCTTAGCCAATCCCTCTTGGAGGGTATCCAACCTCCTTATATGGAGGAGACGCAGGCACACTACTGAAAAGAACGGTATGATATTTCATAAATACCAGCCAAGAGCAATCGAGTGCACAACGTTGCCCATGTAGTGATTTCTTTCACTTGATGGCACATGTAATAAGCACGTCTGTGTCTCCTCTATGTAAGGGGGTCGCGTTCCTCCCGAGCGGATTGGCTAAGACGAACGGTACTGTGCAAGTGACGAGAATGGCAAAGCTCAAACACGTGTATTACACCGTATAAGTGCCCATAAGAGAGCACATGCATAGTTCAAAAATACTTGTAAGGATTATGTAACGGGTTTCAATCACGATTAACGTTTTTCGGAACAGCAAGCATTCATGTTACACTGTCGCCCTTCCAGCTCTATCTACGTGTTTCAACTCTGTAGGTGGTTAACAATCCACAATTAATCCCATTGGCAAATGATTGGTGACTGCCACCGATTACGGTAAAAACGCGACTGACAAGAATGCAGAGCGAGAGTCTTTGCTAATTCAGTAAACTATAAAGAAAGCTCGCTGCCTCGCAAAAGTCCGTCGTGGTTCCAGTCCAACACCCATAGATATACATCATGTTGCAGATTCTCCTTATATCTCAGACAAATGTGCCTATACTCAGCTTCATATGTGTGCGTTATGAAAACAATAAATTTTTGCATATAGCCTTTTTTCACAGAAGGGTATCAATGAAATACAAATATAAGGATGCTAAGACACAAGCAACACCTGAAATACCGGGCACTATCGGAATGGTCATATAACACGTGAGCTCACGGAAGTGGCAGCGGGTTCGAAGCTCGTATGAGGTTACTAGTTTTGCTTGTTTTCAGCATTCGTGCGGTGTTTTTATGACCCATTAATTTGATGACGAACTAAGATTCACTTCTCACTTTGTTATAGATTCCCATACTGTCTAGTTGAAATACATCATAGCGGCCAATACCGTCTCCATTAGCATCAATGAGAGGTGGCTCATTCTCTAAAAAAATGTTGATTAGAACAGAAACATAAAGATAACTAGCAAAGCAAGAATTATTGCTTTGACGGATGCTTTCAAAAATACCTACTTGGATGCTTGGACTGCTCGTGTCCACTGTTAGTGGGGATCCCATCACAGGAAAACTTTACTAGTTTAGCTGCTTTGTTCTCTGTAGTCCCGAGGCAAGCTTAGCCGTGGCTTCCTCAGGTCGTCAGCAGATTAGAGCAGTCTGGCCCTCGCGGATCAGAGGGAGATTACCAACTTACGACTATTAACTACGAAAATGGCGGTCACTCCTGGTACGGTCTGCTCTTAGCTGGGCTTTGCGAGTGGGAACGTTGCACTCCTTAACAGGTCGGGTGGCCCTGTGGGGGGATGAACTTTCTGCTGTATATTGCAGTCTACACTCAGAAACCTCCCAGCAACGACGAGGCGGTAAACAATCTGGGAGGGCTCTCAGAAACTACTATGTCAATATTGATCGGCCACTGATTTTCTAAGAATTCAGTAGTGGTGATTAAAACACACCAATAATCGAAACATTTCTGTAGTATTTTTGCAGCCGGTCACCTTGAAATCTCGATTTTGATAGATAACAATGACGAAATTCCTTCTCACCACAATCATCCTAAAAGCGTTACATGTAGCATTGGATATTATAGCAAAGAAATCAATAGTTGTGGAATCAAAAGTGATAGCAACATTGAAAGGATAAAGGATAAAGCTCTCGGCGTTGATCAATCCCTGAGGGATGCGCTATGCATTCAACTTCAATTTCTAACTTCGTTTAAGGTGTTTGAATGCATCTCTGGCCTTTACAATGACTCGCGGTGGCCTCCCGCTGAACCGAGTCAGTGCTGCCTATCCTCCCAGACAAGTCTGAGACCTGCCTGGTACCAATTTACCGACCCCGGAGGGATGGATGGCTTGGTGAGCCATGAGCGCGAGATCGAACCATTGACCTCGTGAGCGACGCAGAGCACCTATAACCACTACGCCACATGCGCTCTGATAGCAACATTATAAGTAGTTAATTTAAAAAGGCTGTGGCAAACAAATACAAAGAATTTAACAAATTTTTTTGTGATCTTGCAAATGTAAAATTTCTCAAATGATGTGCTCCTCTGGAAGTCTTCCCCATTGAAACATTGTAAAAGCATACCGCAATATACTTCGAGATAGCTCTTGCCAAAACATAAACTGCATCGACAACGAAAGGAACGTAGGATTCCTTAAAGAAAGACGTTTTCATCTAAAGAAATGGCAATGCAACCAGTTGAACAAGGTTCAAATATTATGTCAAAGGTAAAGGCTTGAAGTTCTCAGTACTGAAGACAACTCAAGTATGGTAATAGAATAAACACCAGATTATCCATCTCATCACTGCTTCTAAACCTCAGATTAGACATTCAATATAGCTCTGCGCGAATATTTAACCTTTTGAAGGGTGGTGGGTCAGACCCATACGTAAGCTTCGGCGATGTAGCCCGCTTGATCAGTGGCCCACGCCCCACACTGAGCTCTACTTTATAGCACGGATAGTACGCTTTTATGGTGATAGCAGGCAAGATTGCGTTTTCACCATTTTGATCACGTGTCATCACCGTAAAGAACGTCTCACCATTTTTGCTAAAAAGAAAGGCTCGGTATAGGGTCTGGGCCGCTGATGAAGCGAGCGACACCGCCGAGGCGTACGTATGGCTCTGACGTACCAAACTTCGAAAAGGCTATGAACTTTCGCACAAACTTTAGACTAATTTCTTGACTACTGAAACTCGAAACATCAATAAAACTCGCCTGTTTGAGACTGTATTTAATGTAGTCGAAACACTCGCCAAAATATTTCAAATCCTCTTTCTCACCGCAGCCTAGTGAATCCCAGTACTCTTCCAGAAACGTGTAACCACTTGGCGAAAGTTTACGGAAGAAAGTGATGTAAGCTGAATGGAGAGTTGTTCAAACTTTTCCAGCAAATATCCATATTCTGATAAACATTTTTTGAGCCACGCATGTCAGTGGTCTATCATAAAGGGCTGACTTATAGAGCCCGATACACGCGTTGCGATCTTGCGATCTCGTCAATCGGGCAGTTACCCTTTCTCGTCTGTAGCCAATCCTGTGTGGGTGCTCCAATATCCACACTAAGAGTTAGCGACGACGAACGTTCTACACTCTATATTCACTAAATTCTCACCGAACATAGGGCGTTGTACACTCGATTGCTCTTGGCCCGTATATTCAATATATCATATCTTTCGTTTCGAGTGTTATCTTATAACCACAGCTCAAAGTCAGTCCTCTTTAATAAACCACTGACATGCGTGACTCAAAAAATAATTGTCAGGCATATTGAAATTGACAAATTTTGCTGGACAAAACTTATATCTAGAATTCAAGTAATCATTCGAATACTTAAATTTCGGGAACTCCGGCATTTTGCTTGGTTGTCAAAAAGGCCTTTGTGCTATGCTACAGCAGCAAAAATAAAACTGTGTTTCACACACGGTGCCTTATTTGCTCAGCTAATGTCTGTGGTTCGCTTTTTATGGGACTACACTCTGCTCATTCGAAGCTCCAATCTCGGCGAATTTGGAGTTGAGCAATGGTTTTCGAATAGGTTTTCAAAGTTTACTGTGAGAACGAAAATAGAATTACTATTCACATCTGCATTCTTTGCACATAGAAATTATATATGCACAAAAAGTGCACAGACTTGTAGAAAAAACCATATTCTATCGATACAAAGAACCTGAAGCATTTCCTAAAACAAAGAAAAAATCTTTGTTGAAGAACGAAAATCGCGCGCTAATGGCGATATTGATCATCTTGTTATTCGCGAAGGGTTATAGATGTTTTGTTTGATTTATTCGTAAACCAATTTGTCTCAATACTACAGCGATCTATTGAAAACAATCAAGGAATGATGAGCTCGCAGAGGTCCGATCAAAATGCAGGGTCCACACGTCCTTAGGCTCAATTTCCTTACAGTTAACTGGTTTTTTGTTCGATCGACATTCAAGTAACTTTTCTATACACATACCTTTTTCTTCCCTGACATGGGGGACGATAGTGATAGATCCGGCTAAGAGATGTTCCAATCCTAGCACAACGGATTGTTTAATACCCCACGAGTCACTGGCTACAAACCTAAACTCATTACTTTTCGAAAAATTTACCGCTTCTTAAACAATAATTTACTCTTAAATGTTTCAGGCATTCTTCCAGATTAATATGGGAGAAAGGATTCATAAGTATCTGCTACTGAGAAATACGGGAAAAAGGAAAAGCGTGAAACAGTAGGGTACGCTAAATTATCAGCATTCCCACTGTTGTCACCTTGTTTGACGTGACACAAGTCAGATAAGAAGAAGAATTCAGTGCTACGACCAACAGGCATGTTTTTTTTACATTAAACTACCGTAAGGTCTGAGCATTTTGAGCTACGAATGACTTGAAAATCATTCAGTCAGCAATAAAAAAATCTGCATTCTAGTAGAAAGCTGTCAATCGATATATAAAACATACTGACCAAAACCGTCTTTCCAGTTCCTTGTGACCTTCCTTGATAAGTTTGTCTAAAGTGTGCAGCAACCGCTTCAAATTGTCCTCGTCGACAAACATCACTACACCGCGGGCTTTTCTACTGCGATACATTCCAACGAGTAGATCACTCAAATCAACCACACTAATGAGATATTTGAAAAAACAAAAGAATAAAAAAATGACACAGCCAGTTACTAGTGACGAATAGAGACAATTCAACAAAACAAAAATCGAATATTGTATGAGTTTATTCAGAACACTTACATTAAGCTTTACTGAGCCTTTCTATAATTACTAGTAATTTAGATACCATATTTTCAAACTCAATCGCTGAATTCATTTTATCTTAGAGAATCAATAAAAACAATGTCTAAATTCAATAACGTTTTAGAAACAAGCGAGTAAAAATAAATAAACGATTGAATAGCTCTGTACTTGAGCCCACGAAGTATTACTCTTGATTGTAGCTGCTACGAAATTATACATATATATGTATAATTATATATATATATATATCTTCACAAAGGTGATAGAAGAAAGATATGATGGTCAGCGAATCCTAGAGCGAGGAGGACCTACTGGGCTACTCTTGCACGCGATAGTGAAAAATGGAAGTGTTGGTGGTACCCGCTTGAGTTACTCGACGATCAACGGGATGACAGGTGATACAGGTGATATATACATATGTAAGCATACACATTTATGCATGTTTATATGACATACATATTCATACTTATGTCTGTCCATAATTCTTTCTGTTTATAAGGTAACAAATGTAAAACCGATCTCATTTTCTAAAGAAGGAGTTTTTATATGATTGTTAATAACCACTGGAAAGCTGAGACTTGAATTTACAGCCACTCGTAGCCGATCTTTCAAAAACACCCTTTTATAACGATGTAGCATCCAGGAAAAAATGTGTCTCATACCACTGTGCGCTTTAATTTCTATTCGCGTATAATTTGCTGGAAGCACGAAAAGTGTATCAGTGTGTGAAAATTTTCCGTAGTACCATAATCATACGTTTTGATTGGAAGTTTCTGTCGAAGCGATGAAAAAATCCTCGATTGAATAACAATATTTCAAACGTTATCGATCACCTCGCCCCGCCTTGTCCTGCTCCCTCGACCTCATCAACTGGCCGATAAACAAGGTCGCCGAATGTAAAACTCTATCGATTTTTCCTGCTAGACGGTATTTGCCGAAATTAGGCACAGCATTGGAATCACTGGAACTTACAACATCGAATGATTACTATAGTCTAGAGGAAGAGCTATGTCGGACAAGGTGTAGAGCACAAATATTTTCCTTCTCCTAAAGCGCTATCAAAGAGCCTTTCCAAAAAGCAAACACACTTCTAAGTTCTTCAAAACTTGTGCTATTGAATGAGTACTAGCACTCTAAGAAAGGAGGCACGTCCAGAGAAATATAAGCGAGATAAGAAAAAAAAACACGTGGTTTTGTGGAACATAATTTTATTTTGGACTTAAAGCGTTATAGAAGGCTGTTTTGAAAAATCGACCACGAAGGGTTCTAGCTAGAAATTCAAGCTTTCGAAAGATTATTAATAGTTTTATAAAAGTTGCTGTCCAGCGGTTGAGATCGATTTTTATTTGTTCCCGTATAGTCAGGAAGAACCATGTCTAGCTGCATGTATCGTCCCAATGACTGTCAATCGATAGCCACTGAACCTTGGATTATTTTCTTTTTTTTTTTGAATAGCTTGGTGCGTTCTAACCTGCTCGAGGTAGAGCACCATATTAGGTGCCAAAAAAATTTTCCGAATTTCCCGTTTTTGCTGATTATTTTCATGTGCTCAAGTTTTTGTTCTTACTACCGTTTAAAGCAGCTTCTTTTGGTCATTTTAAAATATAACACTTATACATTAGATTTAAGATGGATTCGCCCTGAGACCAAAAACGATTGTTGATGTAACATGAGTATGATTGCATGACAAAGCAGCACTTGAATCCCAACGATATGTCTAGCAACAACAATCGTTTTTGTTCTTGGAGCAATTCCATCTTGAAACCAATGTATAAGTATTATACATCAAAATAACCGCAATAAGTGCTCACGGTAGTAAAAACAAAAACTTATAGCATGAAAAACAATAAACAAAAATGAACAAGTTCAGAGAATTTCTTGCCAACAATATATTTCTTCAGATAATTACCGTGAAAAACTCTAATGAAGAACATCACTAGTAGACATCCACCAAAGAAGATTCGACTCTTACGACAACGAAAACGGAACACAACGAGGACGAAAGGTTGTGGACAAGAGACTCGAATCATCGGCCTTAAGGAGGACAAAAAACGCAGAAACGTCAGTCTAGTGAAACTTTCGAATCAGCCTCGTAATATCACCTACATCATAGAACAATCTATAATTGATTCGCATCTCCAAGGTTCCCATGCATCTACTCCGTGTGGTCCATACTAGAGGAAAAAGTCTCGGCTAGTTGATACACTACCGTAGACTCCTTAAACCGACTTTGACACGCGCTTGGAACGAAATTACGGTGGAAACGCGTGCGAGTATCGTCGGGAATTTTGGCAAGCATCTTCGTACGTGAATGTAGGCTCAAGGAGGCAATTTTGAGAATTTTAAAATATAAACTTTTTTATTGCTATGTTGGTGATCTAATAAACGTAGGTAATCCTTCAACTAAATGACTTTGTCTGTGCAGCATTTTTTATTGCTAAGTTATGTGAAAAAGCTGACAAGACTTTTCTCGCATCCTGTACGTAAATTTTTGGTTTTAATTTCCTTCCAGCTCATTTTCGACAGCGGCGTACGATGTGAAATATGAGCACAAGAGTGCTGACATGCAAGCAAAACTTGAATTTTGAAGTGACTTTAAACCCGCCGTCACCATTTTCGAAGGCTTACAAAGTTCACCGCTGCACCACCTAGGTCCATGCTCTGTCTTTCCTTCAGCCGTGTTTTCAACTATCGAGTAGTTGTAGACAAGCATCAACGAAAACGAACTTGATCTAGGGTGCACAAGTCCGCGTAAACTCTGTTTGAACTGTCCATGCCAATTGTACATTATTTGATATCTCATTACACGTGTGTTGCATATTATTGCATGTTTCTTCGTTTTCATACAAATCAAGCCTTCTCAGGTGGGCATTGGAGCGGCATTGTACCTAAGGGTATTAACAGAGGCCAACAAGTGGCCACGTCTCAGGTACGTCCAGCGAATCGCTTTGCCCACATCCAAACATATATAACAATCTAATTAGCGTCTCC
The DNA here is from genome assembly GCA_019055375.1 of Parelaphostrongylus tenuis. Classification (NCBI taxonomy): domain Eukaryota; kingdom Metazoa; phylum Nematoda; class Chromadorea; order Rhabditida; family Metastrongylidae; genus Parelaphostrongylus; species Parelaphostrongylus tenuis. The sequence goes on along the minus strand of JAHQIW010006903.1, from coordinate 111,978 downwards.
TCATCCAAACACTCTCTATTCGTGGTGTCCACGTCTTGTTTCTTTAGAAATGTTCCCGCCTTTTTAGCAAAGACTAGTATTTGTTTATTTAACGCATCATAGTCTCAATTTATGTAAGTCCTCTTTCTCTCTCAATTCACCATACTTATAACCATGCGGAGTGATTAACTCGGCTATTTGCTGCTCTCATTGTCCACATTTTTCTCTATATTCAATTTATAAAGTAACATACAGATGCTGGTTCTCCATTGATAACTATACCGCACCTCTCGTCTTAGAACGCTCTATGAATACGCGTGAAAGCCCAGACGTTACGTGAGTGCAATCCCATCGTCTACTTAGAAAGCTTTTTCAGGGCTTCACGGGCTTCTAGTGGTATGATTTATGACATAAGGACTGACAGCTTAAGTTTGAGGTTGCAAGACTTCTGATAGAACTTCCGATATATGAAATGAATATAAAAGCAACAATACGAATATGTGCGAGAACAAATTCAGCCACTTATGGCTTAGTATTATAGACCATAACCACTAATCGCTTACATCGTAAAAAAGGAAGCTCAATCATAGTATGCAAACAATTAACCAACTAATCAAACGATAATCCAGTCATTTTAGGAATAATTTCGATAACCTTTTGATCTCATACTTCTCTAAGACTAGTAAAAGAAACGACTGGCCTGATTACCAAACATACCGAAAATTCTTCTCCGTCCATCGTCGACTGATTTTGTGCACGTCTCCATCAATACAGATCCCAAATTCTGTTGCCGCTGCTCGAAATGAGTCCAAAACCACGTTCACCTGACGTCAATAGTGTTACTATTTTTATTGACTTGTCCAATTACTTGTTTACTTTTGTTCATGTATATATAATACAGTATACTGCTTTCAAGTACGATGACTCTAGTCCATTTCCACTCTCCCACCCTTTTAATCCTTCACGATGTCGATCAGTTTCGTGCGGTAGGGCTAAACGAGCAAGTGTCATTTTTACCAGAATCATAGTGAGAATTGAAGTTAATAAGCACGGTGAGCGAGTTTGTGAAATGGCACTGCGAAGCGGTTTCTAGAAGCTATCACTTTATTAATCGATCTCCCCCATTTTCCGTCTTTTCAATACGTATCCGCTTCGTTGCGATAATAAGGTCTTCATTCAGTTAAGGTTTTAAAGCGTTTTGTCTTCTTCAGAACCAATGATTCGCGTCGGTTTCCTAGTGGCTGGTATAAAACGCTGCAATCTCGTGCTGTACGTTCAATCAACAAAAAGAATATCATTAATTGGCAATGCCATGGTTTAAGGAATGTCGGTTTACCACGTAGCCGCTATGCTATTCTGTGAATGCTTTCATGCTCTTCAGCCGTTCATCTAACCGCTCTATTATAGGATTTTCACACTGCTCTGTGTAAATCTTTTGTGTCCATTTTTTTGCTCCCTTGATCTGTTTTACTGTATATATCATTCGTCGGATTTCCAAATGGATTCCACTGCTGCTTGAAGATCGTAGTCTTCTTCATGAATGTCGTTGAATAGAAGTTGAGTTCATTCTTCATGGAACCGTGGGATCGCCCTGTTAGGGCATTCCTGCTTAATTGTTCGCTAGGTTATCTGGTACCAAACGCCTATCCCGGAAGGTTTGTTTGGCCTGAAATGGCCTCAAACCAGGTTTCGTGACTATTAAACGACATCACTGCTACTCCTTTTATCGTTGTATTCCAGTGTTAGTCTGATCATTACATTTCATATCTCGCCATCACATTTTATTGGGCGGAGCCCAGCACTATTGCCTTACGATTTGTCTTCTCGCACTAACAGTCCCGGTGATCTTTAAAAATTTCTGTTAGGACTGCTGGTTGAGGAGTTTCGACTTGTACATGGATCGTAGAACGTTCCACGAGTCGAACTTCCTGGCAATCTTGGAGGTAGCCGAGCTAAGGTGCTTCCATATTAGTGCAAGAGTGTTGCAGAAGTGTTACTAGCGCATTACACATTCTAGATTTTTGCTCTCATAATTCAATTCATTCGTGAGTTTTTAACAAGGGGTAGCTTGAAGATCGTCGTTGGAAATTCGTAGTTAAGAGTTTTAATCAAAAAGCTTCTTACTTCCAACAGCACAAAAGCGTTATATACGAACAAGTGGTTAACCCCGTTTTAGTCTGCAAGTAACGCTTTTTAATTGATAATCCAAGCAGTGTTGCATTGTAGATGACAGTATAAAGCAGATCTAACCACTCATCAATGTGCATGAGTCACTCCAATGAATAAGTCCCACGAAGCTGAAAATTCATTACAACCGATGAAATAATTGCTTTAACATCAATTCCATAACGATAACAATACGATGATAGATAGCCTATTCATACACTAATATATGTGGTAAAAAATTTTATTAAAAACCTCTTCATGCGGATACAAATAATTTACGTGAAGTACGTCCAGAATATCAGAATTCATTTTTACTTGATCGCCACTTGCGTGCTATTATATTACAGTATACTCGATGATGTACAGTGGTTACAAAAACTTTTGTGCCAGTTGGGATTCGAACCTACATTTCACTCTAACCGGGAGCGCGTGCTAAACCGTTGCACCACCGACGTCTGTTTGGACACCACTTTTTTTGTACACCACTCTACATCATTGGGTATATTGTAATACCATGCCACCACAGAGGCGGTCAAATAAAAATGAATTCTGGTTGATCATCAATACCAAATATCTATTAGCATAAGTGGATTCATTGTCGAAAGCGGCTGCCCACGCCAGACCGTAGGCTGTTGGCTGTTAGCTGTTGACACATAACGCGTTGTTGCGTAGGAAGAGTTGTGTCAAATCGGGCGTCAGTAGTGCAACGGTTTAGCACGCGCACCCGGAGAGAGTAAAATGTGGGTTGAAATCCCAACTGATGCAAAGAGTTTTGTAAAGCTCTCTACATCATTGAGTACGTCTAGGATAATTAAGCCCTTCCAAACACGGGAAGCAAATATGACTAGTAAACAGAAAAAGTAGATAAATCAAAGAAAAACCTAGAAATGAAGTGAATAATTAGAATGAGGAAAGCGTACATGACTCAACATCTCATTGTGGCTGAGGTGTCTAGGGTTTTGATTTAGGATGTATTGTTAGGAGTTCATTGCTCAGCGTCGTACAACAAATTCGCTCAAGTCGAAGAGCCAGACATCAACATTTGGAAGCTTAGCTCAGAGGAAATTGAAGGTACGAATTACTGCAATCATAGCAGCAACACATATACCACCTGATAAATGAGTGACACGTGGAAAAGTGCTAGCAAGATGTATCAGGTGAGGGAAGCTCAGTCAATTAGCAGCTCACAGATTGTCAGTACGCGCACAGTACTTCCTGATAATGAAAGAGGACCGTTAAAATACTCAAATAAAAGTAAATATTAGAAAATTTATTTTAAACGTAAAATAAATCGAAAAAGAGGTGTGAGCGTTTACTAAAATTTTGAACTTGTTAGTTTTTAAAAACATATTTGAAAAATGAAAAAGACGACCGAGAAATGGATTGAGGAAGTAGAACAATATAATGAAAAAAGAAAGTGAAAGAGCGTAAAGGCAAATAAGAAATGGAAATTCTTTAGGATTTAGTTTGCAACGATATACAATCAAATCGTACCGTATGATCCCGTATCAGCTATAGCGTGCACATATGTCCAGTCTAGATCTCGAACCTGAAATAAAAACTGAGAATGTCAAAAACATTTTCTGAAACACCTTGTCGGAGATCAGACGGCGGGCGAAATTTTGACAAAACTGGAACAATGCAGATTTCAAAATTAATCTCTGCTCATCAGTATGTCAAACAAAACTAGAGAGAATTTCCCCACTTTAATACATATTGAATTTTTTCTCTACCTTTTGCTAGACATTGAGAGACTGTGGAAACGCCGATGAGCTATACAAAAGTGAGATTATAAACAAGCACTGTATGAAGGTATTTGGAATATCTGATATTCGAATAAGGGGGAAGGCTCGCACCAATCCAAGTGCACTCACAACCTCACAAAAACGTCGCCATACATTCTTCAAACATTTGATAACTATGGACTCAAATGCGATTAATCTGTTCTGCACATTAAGCAATCTACAGGAGGGGGTACAGCAGTGTATGATGTGATGCTTCAGGAAACACGGCGCTGGTTCGATCCCCTTTCCAATACCCTTGCACTCAATCAATGAACGCCTTAAAGATCAGCATGGCTCGGCTCTATTGGAGGGAGAATCTTCTCCTAGAATTTTACGACATTTCAAAGAAAACAAAATTCTCCAGCAGTACCTGAAGTAACCTTGAGATATTTCATGAGCTTTGCTGATGATGAATGCGAGGGAACGAATCGGATTTAAGAAGTGCTGAGAACACACAGCAAAATGTGATGACGGGTCGAATAAAAAAATTAACGTACAAATTACTTAGCGATTCAAATATGGGGCCTAATTAATAAGTGTAGAATCGTATTTCAATGCAAAATGTTTGTTGCTGAAGTCCATTTGTGGAGACTAGGTTTCAGCTTTCATATGGGTACGAGCTTCATTCATGAACACATTGAAAGAACAAGAAACTTCAAAAATCATTGCCGGTTCCATTTAGTACGGAGATGAGCAACAAAAGACTTCTTAAATTACTTTTTTGCTTGGAAGAAATAAGGAAGACTATTACAATTTCAATCAATCTTTCAATAAACTCTATTCACAACGCTTCATTCAGGTTTTCCTTTGTGTCCTCTACATTTCTAGAACCTTTTGAACTGATGTTACAGATTAAGCAAAACGGATATCGGTCTAGCAGAGTTATACGGAATAGTAGGTAAAGCGACAACCGAAATTATTAGTAGGTAACTGCCGTAGTCTTCGCAAACAGAACTATTACTAAGAAATCAGGAATAGGATATTTATCGAAAAAAATGAGTACTTTCCTTAATGCGTACCCCATTTTTTACCCTTTGAGAACATTGCAGTTCATGTTAGAATTCTAGTAAGCCATTCGATAGTTTAGATTTTGATAATTTCATGTTGTACTTTATGTCTGAAATGGCTTGGGCTGTAGCATTAACAATAAAATTGTGTATCGCACTCGAGACTGTTTTGCTGCACGGAGCTTATCCCCTAGATTTTTGGTAATCCTTTGATGCTTGAATCTCAAATATTTAAATGATGTGCTTGATTTTCGGTAGAGGTCTTTCAAGTGTCTGATAATTATTTTTGAGCCATACATGTGGTCTGTTAGGGGTACTTATACAATGCATTACACGTGTTTCAGCCTTGATAACTAGAAGTTTTGTCAGTTACACAGTGCCTTTTCTTCCTAACCAAGTGTTTCTTTTGAGTGCGCTGTAGAGCCAAAAGAAAATCGGGTTTTGCACTCGACGCGCATTTCTTGTTGGCTACGGTGTGTGAGCGGCTTTGTATCTATCGCGCCTTTGACTCACCGTGCAGCGCGATTCATGGTGGCGTGCAATTCTTGTTATTGAATTTGTAGTTCTTTCATCGCTCTGAAAAAACTCTAAATAAAAAAATAGCACTATGATACTTCAGATTTTTCATACCCGCCGTATGCTTTTCGTGCATAAGCTTAGGCTGATAGGCTTATTACTAGAGGACTAACTTGGGAAATAAAAATGAAAATGAAAAACCTACGCTTATAAAGCGATAGAAAAAGTTCCCTTCTACACTAATATGACAAAAAACCTAGGAATTTCCACAAAACGAAGGAAAATCTTCTTATAGTATAACTTTATCTTTACTGCTGCACCGCACTTCTTCAAAAAAAGATACAGCATTAAAATTGTCGAAACTCAATCTATCGAATGACTGCTAAGACTCTTTGAAGAGGCAAAAAAATGCGTGGTTCCTAAAGGGTAGAAAATGGGTGCTAATAAGAGAAGGGTACCAAAAATTGATGTTAAAACTCACCACTCTCGCCATCACCTGCGCCTGAGAGGTTGTCAGGAGGTACGACACGAGAAAGTAATAGAATCGCGGCTTTTCGCTTAGTTCGGCGCCAGTGGAGGAGTAGCTCACTTGAGGAATCTGAAGAGCGGATGGACAAACATTCTGGAACAAACGAAATCGAGGTAGAAAATCGAGATTCTCTAAGAAAAAAAGCAGCAGCAGACGGTCGTTCCTGGAAGATATTGAATGAAAACACTGATATGCGACGCCTCCAAGCGCTTCACAGATAAAATTCATGAAGATTTTGTTAGCTAGATATGGCTAGTCTTGAGCATTACCTTGAAAAGCTGCAGCATACTAGCCACCATGACCGACACTTGACTGCCGGCCGCACCAACAACCGCAGCTATTGGCTGGCGATGATAGGACGCCGATGAACCGTCCTAAAAGTGGCAAAACCTCGTATATCTATCATGGAACTGATATCGGATCTTCCTAATTCAGAACCAAGATAATCACTGTGTTTCCGAAATCTTTTTTGTTCTGCAGAAAAATCATAGCATACTTTTATTTTGAGTGTTTTATTAAGACCCACGCTTGAATCTAAATAGATCTCTTTATTATTATTCAAGCCATGTCATGACCTGTTTCTTCTCAAACAATAATGAACAGATAAATCATAGTATTAACTCCAACCAAATTTAGATCTACGTACTGTCATTGTCAATCTGACTTAAGCCATTATTAGGTGTTTTGGAACTTAGTGACCAACGTTTCGACGGCTTCACCTTCTTCAAAACCTGGACTTTTTGTGCATTTTTGCATAATTCATAACTTCATCCCTCAAACCACTTCCGGCATTTCACGCGCTTTCCAACACACCAACCAAGGCCCTTGCTTCGCCTTTCCCTCGGCCATGCTTCAATCTCTGTTGGTGCTATGGGCGACTATTTGTCAACATGTTCAAAGCCATCTATTGCACGTTTCTCAACATCCTTGTAGTTCTATTTTACAACGTATACAATGGAAAAAGAATAGGCAGTATAGGAAACTGAAACATTGTAATTTCAGTAACAAAACTCAGTGAGCTAACTACTGTATTAGGAAAGACTATAGTAAATATCAAAAATTACTAGCCGTTTTGCAACGTGTAAGACCACCGGTAACGTATTCAAGTAAATTAGTTAGTGAAACTTACTCAGTTAAGGTAAAAATCTGAGAAAAGTTGCAAGTGTGATAGCGAGGCATTCGTCATTTCTAATCATCCTTAGATTTTTTGAGGTAATCTAGAAGAGCTCAGAAGTTTTGGCGCTTTGATGTTGTGATTATTGAAGCGGTACCCTTGTCTGCCTCACTCCCCCATCACCTGTATCGCATGTTGTCACGTTGATCGTCGAGTGACTTTAACGGACACCAATGAAACTTCCATTTTCTCCCATGGCGTACAACAATGGCCCAGTGGGTCCTCCTCGCTCTAGGAAATCGTTGAGCGCCATATACCTCTTCCAAGCTTTTATGAAAAATCGAACCATCGGGTTCCTCGCTGCGACTGTTCAAATGCATTACTTTTACAGTCCACTATAAGTTCGATAGTCTACCATGTAGAACGGCATCCTTGACTTTGATAGTTGACGTAGGTCAGAACTTCGGATCCTTTCCCTCGTTTGCGAGGCACGGGAAAACTCCCAGTGTCGATCCTTCGATTACGCGTTGAAATAACACCAAGTGATCTTTCATCCTTTTTACGCAGCTACCAGCTTCTAAGGCATACGTTACGTCAGAGATAATTATTAGAGTCGAAAAGGTAGACACGGAGTCGGATGTTAATTGTTCTTTTCGCTACATCCTTGATGCCCATAAACGCTCTCTAGGCTGCCCGCTTCCTCTAGCTCAACTCTGGAGTTAGGTCGTACATCATATTGACTACTCAACCTGGACAGACATAGCTCGGGCATTGAAGGATATTCATTTCCATTGAGCGTGAATGAAAAACTGCTAATCAAACATAACTGTGTTTACTTGACCGCTTATAGCGGTGGTATGATATCGAAATATACCCACTGATGAAGAGTGATGTGCAAAAACTTCTGCGTCAGCTGGGATTCAAACCCACATTTCACCCTACCCAGAGGCGCGTGCTCAACCGTTGTACTACCGACATCAGTTTTGACACCACTCTTCCTATGCTACAACACGTCCATCTGTCAGCAGCCAACCGTCCACGGTTTCGCGTGGTTAGTCACTATCGACTTTAAACCCTTTTACGCTATAAGATATTGCAACATCACTGTATATTGCATACATGTAAAAGAGTTCAATGTCGATAGCGACTACCCACGTCAGACCATGGACGGGTGGCCGTTGACAGATAGACACTTTTTAGTGTCGAAAGAGTGGTGTCAAATCGGGCGTCGGTAGTGCAACGGTTGAGCACGCGCCCCCGGATAGGGTGAAATTGGGTTCGAATTCCACATAACGCAAAGGTTTTTGCACATCACTCTTTATGACTAGACAAAATGCGTTGTTTTCCTAACTGCGGAGAAATGTGGGATCTCTATGACAGCTGAACGTTCTTTCTCCTAGCAATACGTTTATGAAAGTTATCCAATAATAATCTATTTTTTATGGCGATGATGTCCGCCCAGAATCAAATTTTTTTCAAATACCAAAAAAATCAGCTGCGAAGTTAAAACAGAGTTTTCCGAAAACAAAACGTTATGCTTTTTTGGTAGAGAGCACTGTGTAGATTTTCTCAAACAAAGCGAAAAACTTTCAGAATCTCCATTACTCAAACTTTCGAATCATTACCATTTCCAGTGAAGAAGATAATTTCTGAAAGCTAAGGAAACACGGGTACATTTATAGAATGCGATTGCATTCAACACATTTTGTAATAAAAAGTAGAGATTTTTAGATTACATGTGCGTTCCTTTCCCAAAATATGTCTGCGATGTTCCTTTGACAAAATTCTTTTTTTAGCGAAAGAATCCCCATATATTTTAAAATTCCACTATCTGTTACCAAAAAACCGCTGTAAAGTTGAGACAACGCACTCCTAAAGCAAAACGTTATATATTGTGAGATGTTTAGAGCTTTTACGACGTGTGCTACGTAAGAGCCATACGTACGATTCGCCGATATCGCCATTTCATCAGCGGTCCACGCCACACACTGAGCCCTATCTATATCACGCTACCAGTCGTAATCCATCGACTAAAAAAGTACTGATAACACCATATCACGTGCTATCACCATAAATAACGTCCTCCCATTTCTGCTATAAAGCAGGGCTCAATGTGGGTCGTGGGGCACTGATGGAAACGGACGATTCTGCCGAAACGTACGTAAGGCTCTGATGTACCAACCTCGAAAAGGAACTAATCATTCTCTTAAACTGAATGAAGGTTTGAAGCGAGGTTTAGGAACAGTCGATGAGATGCAGAGGGTTAACCTTTTTTTTGGGTTTCCCGGCTAGAAGTACCTAACGTGAAGGTCGTTTTACAATCCAAGTTTTGGTTTCATTTCGGCATTTTTTATGCTACCGAGCGATTACAAGAATATCGACTAAGACAAGAAACGATTGTTACATATTAGTTAAAAATATGTTCCTTCATGGTGATGTGGTTTTCTCTTTGAGAGATAAGGAATATTCCGACATATGGACGATTCTTTCTCCCAAGATTATCCTTATAAAGGCATTTTCAATGATATTGCAACCTCAGTTTACCTAATAATTCCCTCAATTCCATTGCGGTGTGTGTCAATAAATCTCGCTGAAGATGCGACACCGCCAATTGTAGTAGGTAAGTGACACGCTAAGTCGTGCGCGGTACTACGTTTTGTAGCACCTGGTCCTTGAATGCTTGATTTTCTTCGTGATGAAAGTGATTAAGTGTTCAGAACTTCATGTGAATACAAACCAAACATCAAATCAACTAGAATTTCATCCAGACATAAATCAAACATCGAGTCAGTCTCACTGTTTAGTTGCATTTTAATAGAGAAAGTTCGCGGAGAAAAGAAGTTGTGGCAATCTCCCTCTCCGTCGTTCGTTGCCTAACCTGTCTAGTTTAACATTATAACGCGATTAATTTTGAGGTTCATTCAAACCTCATGTATTTGTCTCATAGCAAAATTGCTGTTAAGGATTAATTGGGAGAAAAAATTGGACTCAATCAAAAATGATTACACACTATTTGGAAGCGCTATACATCTAGTACAATAACTGCTTAACAATTTCTAACATACGGATGACTCCGCGATAAAAGTGATTATCGAGTTGCTCATACAAAACGACGAGAAAATAAATGCGCAGAGCTTAGCTAATCGCCAGCTGACGGCTTTTTGAAAGACTGCCTTGAATGTTCAATCTTTCGGTGGTCTGGAAGACATTTCGCACAGATTGGAGAGTTAGCCATTTGACAGAGATTGCACCCACACCTTTCCATCTCCTCTGTGTCCAAGGTAGAAGCTATCCCGACCGCCAAATCATACTCTCTAGGCCGTTAAATAGAGGATGCTTCATCATCTGTACCACACAAGAAGAGATGGACAATGCTTAGAGGTTTTAAATAGTCAGACGATATGAAACTAATGAGAGATGTTTAGCGAAAACTGGATTCCACTTTTGAACGCCCAAGTTAACCTTCGGAAAGTGCCTCTTTCAAAAAATGACATTAAATATCAAATATCAGGAACACAATGATACACTACCTCTTTTCTCGTTTTAACATATGAAAAAAGCACTTATCAAGCACATGCAGCGAATGGCTAGAAATGTGCGGACAGAAGAAGATGCCAGAAAAAAATTTGTTAAATATGGCATGAAAAATAGCCATCTACAATGGCTACGAATCAGCAACCACTTGGATTGGATATAACGGTAAGATCACACTCCATCACAAATTCGCGAACCTGAGTGAGATCTATTTGAAGCTACATTTTATATCTAACGGAACAGATAACGCCACTGAGAGGTGCCCGAAATGAAGTGTAGATTTAACACCCCTGACACCATGCGCCGTCAAACAGTCCGTGACTGTCTCTATGATTGATGGGAAATCATTCTATTTGACCGCCTATTGCGGTGTTTTTGATGTTACATTAAATCCAATGATGCAGAGTGGTGTGCAAAAGCGTTTGCGTCAGCTGGGATTCGAACTCAGATCTTACTCTTTCCGGGAGCATGTACTGAACCGTTGCACCACCGACGCTCGTTTTGCACTCCACTCTTTCTACGCTACAACGCGCTGCCTGTCAACATTCAACCGTCTACGGAGTGGTGGGGCAGTCATTATCGACATTGAATCTACTTATGTTGACAGATATTGGGTTTCAATAATTAATCAGAAATCATTTTATTTGACTGCCTAATGCGGGGTTATGATGTTACATTAAAAGTGTAAGAACTGGGTTCGATTCCCGGCTGACGCAACGTTTTTGCACACCACTCTATCTCTATGACAGTTTACGTAACGTCAAATTGCGTGTCCTCCATCAAAGCGAAGGCGGTGATTGTTGCATGAGTTCAGGAGCAATGTACTTGATATCATGTACGGCATACATAGGCGAAATTGGTAGCTTTACCTTGATTTCGCATATAGGAACATCTGGGGGCGCCGTGGCCAAGTGGTTGTGATGCTCGTCGCAACGACGCTTAAGGCCGAACTCCATCCCAGCACCCGGCTGTCGACAAGAAAGCCCTATGGAACGCCACAGCCAGGCTGTCCTCGAGATTGCAAACAGACATGCTCGGCCTCTATTCTATCTTATTCAAGAAAAAAGCGATAAACAAATCGAATGCTAGAAGTACTGGGATCCGCACAATAGAAAAGATTTTTGTTGACGAGTCTGTAAACAAATAAATAAATAAAGGAGTATCTAGAAGATGAACTCAAAATTCGACAACACTCCTCTACGTACGCATATGACATAACAACGAGGGCAACGGTGATAATTTTGAAGTTGCAGGGATTAATTTGGAGGAAAACTCAGAAATATTATGGGGAGAAATTGTTGAAAGCATTTTGGTGAACTTAAACCAAAAATAATTAGAAAAGACGAAAGCCTCACTATCACATTTGACTTGTGCTCGCTATCATCTTAATTTTTTCTCGATGAAAGTTCGAGCAAAATAGTATTCATTCAAACAACAGAGCTCCATTGATATTATGGGTAATTTATCGAAATACATGGATACAATAACATAAAATAGTTCAGGTCGCAAAGAAGGTAAAGTCACAGAAACGTCAGCCACCATCAGCCTTAGATTTCAAGGACATCTAGTAACAGCCTAGTGTTAGTTAGTTCAGCAAAGGCAATTCGTAAGATTTCAACTGAGCAGCTGTCAATGCTGAGGTTTAGAGTAAATTGGTCATTCGAATTATTACTTCATACACGACAAAATGATGCTTGTCACTCCATATTTCCACTTATAATTGGTGAAATAATTGGAGAATAATGTAAAAAACGAGCGCATGTGGCGCAGTGGTTAGAGGTGCCTTGCGTCGCACACGAGGTCAATGGTTCGATCTCGCGCTCATGGCTCACCAAGCCATCCATCCCTCCGGGGTCGGTAAATTGCTACCACACTGGTCTCAGACTTGTCTGGGAGGATAAGCAGCACTGACTCGGTTCAGCGGAAGGCCACCGCGAGTCATTGTAAAGGCCAGATATGCATTCAATCACCTCAAACGAAGTTAGAATTTGAAGTTGAATGCATGGCGCACCCCTCAGGGATTGATCAGCTTTATCCTTTTTTTTTGTAAAAAATCTACTAGTGGGAAAGATCAACGCAAACTATTTAGAAACTTGCATAAGGTAGTAGGTATATTATTCTCTTCGTAACACTTACCGCACATACAGCACCATCGCCACTAGACATCACAGATTTGATGAATTCTAACGTTTGCTCCAAGGCGTAGCTATCGACAGAACTTGAGATAAAAATTCATTATAGCGATTACTACAATGTATATTACTATAGAAAAAGATAGATAAATACATATGCTATTTTGGCATATCAGGAACGTAATGAGCTCAATGATTCGATATGCGTAGAAAAACACGCATGGCCACTGGTTTGACACCGTTTATAGCCCTATCAGGCTCTCAGTACTTCCTGCATCGCAATTTGAAACCACACCTGCCTGGGAAATGCTCGTTCCGACGCACAAATGCTCGTAACCCCTTGTGGTAAGGATCAGCGAGCAGTATGATAGAACCATTCCTGAATCCCACAGAGAATCAATACAATCATCACTCGATGGGATTCATAAAGTTGAAATCCACCGCAGCAGTCAGCTCATACGAGATAAGTTGGAAGGCATAGTGCATGATAGATTTGACGAAATGAATGAAAGAGCGTTGGGAACCGCACAATTTGTGAAGATTGCCAAATAAGATAATAAATTTTATACACTATTAATGGAACGCGAACTGTCTGACCTGATAGGAAGTAATTCCACATCAGGCGCAGAGCAGATGTTAGAAGTATCATAAATGCGTTAATCATCGAATAACTAGAGCGGATTTTAGTGAGGTCTCCCTTCACTCTGTCGTATGCCATGTGCCAAGTGAGGTTTGCCGATTCGAATAACACAAAGTGCACAACGCTTTTACTACAAGGTCTTTGACCACCACTGTATTTGAGAAATAGCTGTCACCTCTTTGAGCTTCACAATGGCGCCGGTTTACTCGAAACGCGCAGACTTTTTTTTATCAATTCATCTTCTACACTTAAATGTGACCTCTTATTGAGCAAGAATACTGAGTCGAATTCCCGTTTTGGGACTCCAACTAGACATAATCTTAAAAAACCTCATAAAATAGGTTTTTTTCCCAGTTCTTTGTGAAATAACAAAGAACTTTTTGAACAGATTAGTTTGTTTACTAGTGAGTTTTCTCAGTTACTCCTAAACACTGAGAGTTCACAGTCACTTGAAGAAGGGTCAATTCTTTTTGTTCATTGTAGTGCCCTCAAATGAACCACGGGGAATTGCCGACGCCTTACAGATTAGTTAATGGACAATCCAGCCAACAGCTTCACGTAAAATCCGATAGAATTAGGAAAATTGCAGGCCAATAGAAAGGGTGCTGAAAAACAAGATTCCAGACACCCGGTGAAATCCATAAATCCTTTCAACGGGAAACACCTTACATATTAGAATGTCTATTATTCAATTTAGTAATCGACACAGTATTGATAAAAAGTATCCAATAAAGTGTATGCTGTAGAGGAGTGGTATTATACCTTCAAAATTAGTCAACGCCATAAAATTTATTCTACTGCCGAATATAAGAATTAATTTTAGATAGTGTTAGTAGCGTTGCTGTTCTCTGAAATACAAATGGTTACTGGTTCAAACTTGCACTCTGGGAAAATCATTATCAAAGCACTCTAGGAGGATAAGCAGCATGGACTTATCAAATTGGTTGCCAACACACGCCAATGTATGCACCAAATATGTTTGCATAGCGTTTACTCCTACGATGGAGCCGAATGCATATTGCATATCTGAGAGATCAATCAACGGCGTACGTTTTAGAACATAGTTTTGAAGCGAAGGGAGTTTCGTTGAGGGGAAAGCAAGTTCAGTGGTTAGGAAGAAAAACGAAACGTCACCAACCAAGTGTCAAGGATCTGCGCTCCAAGACTGGCTTGTGGCAGAATCAAACTGTCCCGATTGACTTTTTCGAGTGCGTACAGCATCGCTACCATACGTTGAACACCTTGATCGGCCTTTAACGATACTCTGATACTTTGACAGTACTGACAATTTGAGCCATATATGGATAACACTACGTCTTATTTCTGTAGCGCTTGTCGAATTATATACTGACATTTGTGCAGATTAGAATGTAGATATTGTTGCAAAATAGCACAGGCACGTGTAAATGTATTAGCACAAGCTATCTTCACTGATATTTGGAAAAAAAAGTTTGTTTTGAAACCGAGACTACCTTCAATGTGTTGATAAAGTTTACTCCTATTTTTATATAAAGAACTACTGATTAAACTTCAATAAGTATTAAATTAATACCTACAGAGAGCCAGTCTCTACTGCTTTAACAAAATTCAAATCTCAAGAAAATGCGATTTTGTTCATTTACACATATTTCGAAGTCTTTCTTAGAAAATTTAAGAAGTTCAAACAAAAGCAGCAATTTCACAAAAGAAATTTCATGTTATAGGACCTTACCCAGGTATATGGCGTTCATTTAAACGAAAAAACAAAAGTACTGCACAAGAATCGGCTTCCTGTGCCCGACGGGAAATGCTCTATTGGAATTCACCTTGATTTTCCCACAGCTTGATCCATTTCTCCCAGCTTCGTGAATGGGAAAGAGACCTCCAAGCACTATCTCACCGGGCACTGTGACCTTGAAAATTGGTAAACTATAGCGGTTGCAACGATTCAATGCCAATATCAATTTATTAAAATCAACGTAAAAATTTCAAGGAATAAACTCCGATAATGCGAAGTTCAAAAAATTCTTAAAAGAAAATTTTAAGGAAAAAATGAAAACAACTTGTCTGACTCCTAGAGTGAACACTGAGTGGCACAAAAATAATAGAATAGTGCTCTTTCCCATACCAGTTTTCCGCCTCTGAAAAATTAGTCGTCAATACCGTAGTATTCCAGACAACGTAGTGATTGCCAAGAGAATCGATAAGAAAGGTAGATTTTATGCTGGAGCAACGATTCTACACACAAAGTTATAGTTACAAATGTGTGTGATGAGATCTGTATAGGACACACTGAATATCACTTTCAACCTAAAAGATAGAGAATCAGGAATTCAACGCTGATCATATTCTCTAGCGATGAGTCATGCGTTCGAATCTATCCGCAGCATTCCAGAAGCGATTGAACATTTAGTCAAAAAAATGGTCAACGAACCCGAGGCCAACAGATGGATCAAGTCAATGTTTTCATTCTTCAAGACATGTCCGGAAGTAATTTGGCTATTTCAGAGTGCCAGCGGGCTTGATTTGCCATGGAAGCGCGATTCCAGCCAACGAAACTTCGAGTATCGAGCTTTCTCTAGTGAGCTTTTGAAAATCTTCGACTGAGTTGCGTGTCAATTTGAACATCAAGTCGTATTGCATTGAATGTATTTTGGTGTTAACACCACTTGCTTGCTCTTCAAAAAACCAGTGAATTATTTGATCAATACCGAAATTAACAAAAAGTCAGTCTTCGAAATTTAAATTGCTGTGAAGTCAACAACACTGCATTTATAATGGGAATGTGCTGAGACCTACCTAATTTAACGTGAATATGGGATATTCAAGCACTCGGATATGCAAGTAATTCAAAAGCAAGGCTACTGAAAACAATTCAAAGGAGAAATCACGCAAAAAAGAGATAACTAAAGCCGTTGCATACATCATGAATGTCATAAGACAAAATAAGCGGTATGCTTGACTCAAACAGTAAACTTTCCTCTAAAGACTTGTTTAGAAACACCTTCATGATGCTGTAGGGCACCTGAATTGCATGTAAAACGCAGAGCGTTTTTAGGAAAAAAGACAAAAATACAAATGAAATGTTAGAGAGCACAATAGTAGAAGACAAATGTCTCTTTCTGCTGCCAAACAATTCAATATGCAACGCTTCTTTCCCCGCTTCTTCATCTAATGTTAAAATCGCCACTTAGATCCATTTATGTGCAGTTATGCTTTCGTTTTTCACTTTCTGTTTTCACTTACGCTACACTAACTCTGAGGACAATCTAAAGCATAACGATATCTAAAGATTGATCCATTCACACTAGTCCACTACCGCTTCATTTTATCATTCAACCGTTTTTATTTAATATATCTGCAATTTTTTTCTTACAGTACGAGTTTTTCAGTGCATACGAAGAGATATACGAAGAATGAGATTAGCCATAAGTACAAAAATTTATTGAGATTCCGCAAAGTAATAACTATGTAATAGAATCCCACATCTGTTGGTAAGCGCCTCGACAATGAGGAAGGTGTTCTCAGATATCAAAGTGTGATATATAGAAAGTATCTATCGTTTTCAAAAAACGGTGAGCTGATTATTGCTACTAACTTACTAGTATTGTTACAGAAACAGTGCTCGCTCGATTTGCTTGAAGACTTACAAGACTACACATTGAAAATACTTGAAAAGAGTGAACTGAATTCTAAGGGACAAAAGTAACATGCCGAGGCACGAGAAAAGTCGGTCTTTCAAGTTGCTTTCAAGTAGTAGCATCTGTCGTGATGATTCTCAATTAGACAACAAAGTCATATTGTTTTCTATTCGTTGGATGCTCTTTTTCCACAAGGTCTTTTATAGATCGCACATTTGCCGTTCAGTTATATTTGCAATGACGTTTTATAAGAAAAAACATAATGCCAATGCCATTCGAGATTTATTTCGAGGACGCTTTGATGTCTTCGTCTTGTTTAGAACCGGACTGCCTTGACTCAACGAGTCATAAGGTGGTCGTCCTCACTATGTAGGCTTCTCACTGAATCGCCAAGTTTAACTAGCGGAGTGAAGCAGTCTTCAAATGTGTGAGAATCTCACGCAGTAGTGCTCTTTTGCACAATACAAATGTTCTTTCGGTCATTCAATTTCATCTGCACATTTCGTGCAGTTAAAGATATAGAATCGTTTGGAGATTTGTACTGAAACAATAGGAGTGGAGCTAGATAGAACCAGAGGCCCGATGTATGCCACTGGTCCGATGATCGTCCTGTAGTCTTTGTGTTTAGTGTAGGAGTTTCAGAACCGAAAAAGACATTAATGTTTTTCAATAACAGTGACATTCAAAACCCTCTTTTTTCAGTATAAGTGGACGCCGTAAACGAGGCCGAGCGATTGCGGAAAATCGTCTCGAATCATCCGCTCCGAAAATGAGGAAGACATCAAACGTCAGCTAAATAAAGTTCAATTTCCACTTCGTGTAGAATTAGAAAAAAGTATTAGAAAAACCATTATTGGTTGGTGATGCCGAGATAGGGACGCGTGTGTCGTAATGGTTAGAAGTGCTATATAACACACACGTGGTTGATGGCTCGACTACACGCTCAAAGGTCATCAAGCCTTCCATTCCTCCTGGAACGGCGAACTGGTACCAAACTTGTCTGGGATGATAGCAGTACTTACTCGATACATCGTGGGCCCCCGAGATTCACTATAGAAGCTGGATATGCATTAAATCACCTCCAAGAACTCCCGACGAAGTTTCTCAGGGATGAGGCGGATCCTTCAAAGATTGATCAGCGCCGAGAGCTTGCTAGCTCTTAGATTTTGAGGTTAAAGGAAAGTTGGTTCCCAAAGTAGCATTTCTTTCTCTATAGCTGAAGTTTTCTATTTTATAACTGTGCCCAGCATGTCTCCTTAGATGTTCTGACTGTGCCCAGCATGTCTCCTTAAATGTTCTATTTTGATTATTGAGAAAGAAGTTAAACTGAAGTTTTGACGTCAAACTAAGATTTCTCGAAAATAAAGAGGTGAGTGGCAAATTACTGTGTAAAGGCTGCAGCTCAAACATAATAGTCCCACAAAGTCACGAGAATAGTTAATGTTCCCTTCGGTAATTACAGTATAAATCACTTCATCATTTAGAGAAGCAGCAAAAATTGGTTAGAGGAGAAAAAGCATCAAAAAAGACTGACTAGAAAAAGAGTGTACAAAAGAGACTGAAAAAATATATGAAGGTAGGAAAAATATGAGAGAAATAACGTAAGACATCGTGTGCCCTTCACGACAGCGTTATGAAACACGATAGCCGTTCATAAAAAAATTCGGAGGCATTGTATTGCAATTACCAAAGCAAAGTCGTTCAGTTGTTCACCAGAATGTCAGAGAAAAGAAAAGGAAGAAAGGCAACACCTAGGAGAAATTAGGGCTAGCATGTTTGCCGTTAATCATCTTCTCAAGAATGAACCATGCATTTTACCCTACTCATAGCATCGTAAAGATGATTGCATGCATATTTGTCCTACCCAATTACCTAATGAATGTAGTGGTGTACCCTTCAGACTACTCTGGGACCAGTTTGACAACTGCAGAAGTCTGAAGAAACTGATTAGCCTGGTACACGGGTTCGAATAATACCCTATGTGTATGTTGCAGAGCATCCTAATTACTGCATAAACTATCTGAGCATAGTACAAAGACTGGTTTTTTGACACCTTTGAGGTAACGCTAGCTTCTGTCTATAAATTTCGATTTGAAATGAACTATAGCTTTCCACATTTAATCAAAAGTTGGCATAAATATGATGGAATGAAAACTTGAAATCGCGGAGAAAATATGAACTTTGACAATAAAAAAAATAGCAATCAACAGTTATATAAACATATTGAAGCAGCCGTTTGAAGATTCGCTCAGCAGTAATTGTATGAAAAATAAATGGGGAACATTCAGAATTGACCCTGATCCATGATATACCGCCCAATAATCAGCTTCGACGAGGCAATTCGATTTTCTAAGGTCGAGGTTTTGATGCATGGCTCATTAAATCTCAGGCTCAGAAAGGAGCTCAGGAGAAGGGCTCAGAAAGGCTGTGTGATAAACGATTCTAGTGAACTAAAACTATTGTATTTGCGTACGCTATAGTGTGCGTGAGATACTTTACGAGTCATAAGAAGTGGGGTTTATAGAACAAATAGCTGGATGTCCACAAAACCCAAGAAAAAGAACGCGTTTCATTTCAGAAGCAAAAAACAACTAAATTGTATCTGGTCGAATGACAACGAACCAAAATTAAGCTTTTAGCACAGCTGAATACCGTTCGAACATCACAATACTTATTCGACGCATTTTTTTCAATTATAGATCTCAGCCTATGGTTACCGCTAATAATAATAAAGAATAGAATGGAAAAGTAGAGAAACTTTATACGAGCAGGAAATGCCCAATTAGTTCATTAATAGCACTATTTTTTATTTATTCATTATTTATTTACTTATTGCCTTTCTGTTATTGGCCAACGACTCATCAAATTGAAAACGGTAGTAGTAGAGCAAATAACATTCATTATAATAACTACTGCGACAGAAGTTTGTTGTCATAGTGGATTTTACTAGTGCAAAAGATTAATCTGGTTTATACTAGTTGACAATCATGATTATCACTCATGAAATCATTCACAAAAGGTATGAGAAGGCAAAAACGCTGCAAAAAATTGCAGGTCTTCGGAGATCGTGATATTCTTTGAAATAATAGCTTCGAACATTTGCCAATTTAGTAAAATAACAATTATGTCAATCAAATTCCAAACTACTCAGTTCGCAATCAAAAAACTCATACTGTAATACTTGATATTGATAGTTATTAATCACAGCCATAACGAGAACGAATGATATTACAGAGGAATCGTGAAAGGTTAGTAAGCATGGAAATTGGACACTTGAAAGCGACGCCGACGATGTTCTCTAGCCAAGAACAGATTTTAAGAGATTCCTCGCAGAGATGCGTGGAGTACAAAGGTCCCGCCCCAGGCTACTCAAGCCTCTCATTCCTCCAAACCTTGGGAATTTGGTAACAGGATCGTTTGGGAAATAAAAAATGATATATGGCCAGGTCTCGCAAATAAGCTAGATGTTGATCCGGTCACCTCTGCAATGCCACAAATGGACTCGAATGCATGACTTCCCTAAGATTTTGACCAGGGCCAACTTTTTATTCCCTCATAATTTATTTCTGCTTTATGTTTGATGTTATTAGGGAAAAAACAACTCAATTTACTCACTAGAATTCTTCACTATAAATGGAAAAAAACCTAGCGAGGCATTGCGGTTGAACACTCTTCCAAAAATTTCCAGGGTTGGTCAATAATAGGCAAGAATTATACAAAATCAGGAAACATTTTTGCAGCGTGCGACCTGAGAAAGAACTCACTTTTGTTAAATGCAAGAATAAGTACAATCATTGAAGTATATAATCGGAACATCTATTAACACTTTAGAGAGAGATTAGCTCAGTGATAAACATGCTGTTCAGTAATACGCACATAACTCAGGTATATCCCTACACCAATACAAGCAAGATTTACATTCTTCTGTGGTTACGAGGTTAGTGCAAGATTTGTGGCAACAGCCTTACCGACCATTTTAATGGTGATCGCCTGTTTCAAAAGCCTGAGAACGCCCTGGAGTATTTATTCCAAGGATTCCACGGAGAGTGGTTTTGGCCAGCATCCATATACACCCATGAAGAAAACTAAAATCGTCGAGCAGTAGATGGGGACACACCCGATATCGGAAGATCCTCGCTACTAATAGATGTCACGAAACGAGCTAAATACAAAAAGTGTTGGAATCCGCACAGATCTTGCACTCAAGTCATATAATCCGTTAAAAAAATTTAAAGTTTACAATGCTTCATAGACAGAAAAAGAACAGCTGATAATGAAATTGGAGTAGAATGTTTTCTTTTCTGATTAAGCTATTACTTGAGATTGATATGAGGATTTCATATGGCTAACCTTTCGGCGTCTTCGTTTTCTTCAGAGCCATCTTCTTTGGCAATACTGTTTCTCCAATTCTGACAAAATAATTTACAAAAATAAAAAAAACTGCTACCGCATCAATCCATTTACAGCCATACATAATATTGTTGGCCGACATTCAAATCGTTTGTTTTGATGCCATTTTTTCGTGCACGGGAATCAGTATTTATGTAGTAGTCAATAATTAGTAAACGCATGGCGAAGTGGTCCCTTGAGATCATCATTAATGTTCGGTTCGCTTTTTCTGTTCTGTTGAAAAAAAAGATTTTCGGTCAGAAAAAAAAGGGACCCAAAGGGCAAATTGACGCAAACATCCAATTCTGTACATAGAGGCGAAACGAACGGGACACATCTGTACAAATCAGAACTCTGGCTTTCGAAGGGTTAAAGTTCGCTACAAATAACAGCGTTATACGGGCCAACATACGAAGGCTACGATACGATTTTCGTCATTTTCAGCGGGAGGAGAACGTTTTTGAGACTTAGAATTTAGCAGAAAATCATAACATAATAAGTTGTTGAATGATCATTGGAAAAAACATCTTATAGTTTTATCGATATTGAGCACTTGTCTGAGTACCTCAGATATTTGGCATGCGATACTCAGAATAATGACGTAAATTACCATTTTAAGAAGCATCTGTCTTAGCAGCAGCGCAAACAAATTGCGAAGGGTTCGAAGGCGTTTGTTGAGGATGAATGCGAGGAAACGAATCGAATGCATGGAGTACTGGGATCCGCAAAAGAATTGTGCTGATGAGGCATGTAAAAATAAATTAGATAGAAAACTACCGCATTACTTCGATAAATTCAAATTTAATTTGAAACCAAATAAATAGAACAATGTCGATTTATGTTACCGTTGTAGTACTATTTAGCGCATCTTTCAGGGTGGAAACAAAAACTACAGAGTGAAATATAGGCCTTTCATAAAGTCGTAGAAAACAGCCGAAGAGTGTGAGTGTTATTGCAAAATCTCAACATTAAAAGAGTAAAATCAATGATTAGAAAACGCTGGTATTCACAATCATGTTGTCGATCCTTTCACACTAAAAGTCAACTGATGTATCACATGACGATCACAGAAAATTGATATGAGAATTGCGGCCATAGCATATGAGTAGCATTCTATGATGCAAAAGATGTAAAGCCAATTATTAAGTGCTCGTCACCAGTGCCGAAAAAAAAGCGCAGAAGCGTTCAGCGTTGATCAATCCCCTAGGGAAACCGCATGACACATTCGGCTTCATTAACACATAACATAACGAATAAACGAATGATGCTGATTTTGGTTACTTACGACCATTTTTCAATAACTACACTACTCAACTTGAGTAGTTAAAAACATCACAGATATACAGACGAAACTATGTTCTATTGCGTTAATCGTATATATATTCTTATGAAGCATTTTCTGATTATAAACCTGTTTAGCTTGTAGATATTAGAAGAATGATGGACAAAATTTAGGTTTCCAAAACTTTCATTTAAGAGCGGCTAAGTAACTGCACACAGAAGCGATACTTGAGAAAAGCAACTGTGCCTCAGTGGATGAAATGTATAATTGCCGCACGCTTAATTGCTTCCATGCTTAAAATATAATATTTGAAGCAACAAAGTACAAGAAATGAATGTCGTAAATGCTGGAAAATAGTGCTTTATTTTGACAAGCTTAGAGAAATCTAAATTCTAACTTCACTTTTCAATTTTATTTTTGAGGGTACGACTTGAAATGTGGTTTGGCCAAATGTAAGCAAGGCTGGAACTTGATGTTTTTGTGTCATGGGCTCCAACCACTACTATGCTTTTCCGGGCAGCGCTCGCTCGTACATCACCATTCAGACCCTTTTTCTGCTCCGGAAAGGCATTTTGGAGGTTCGAGTTCATGACACAACAACATTGAGTTCCAAAGTATTGCTCATATCACAGCATTCTTCGAAGGGACTTACATGTTGCAGACAAATATTTGTAAAACATAATAGTTTTTATTTGTATTAGCAAATGTCGATACGGGGGGCGTCCTGGCCGAGTGGTTATGATGCTCGACAGGACGATAATGTAGTCGAGCTCCACCTCCCCCCCTCCCCCAACTCCCTCTGGAGGTCAGGAAGAATGCCTTATGGAACGTCATAGCCAGACTATCCTCGACATTGTAAGGGTACTCGCTCAATTAGTCTTCTACGAAATTCAAGAAGAAAACGAAAAAAGGAATCATTTGTTTGAACTATTGGGATCCGCACAGTGGGAAAAAAAACACTGTGAAAATGGATCAGTAAAGTTTAAAAAATATCAATACGAGCTGTGTCACATCAGTTTTGTTTCAGGAGCGGCTACTGCTCTCATACCAATTGCGTTTCACCAAAACCAAAATTTCCGATACAGAATGATGAAAGTTTTTATTTGTCCTTGCGGGATTGAATCAACGACCACCATATGTCTGTAGAAAGGTAGAAAGGTTTTTTTATACCGTTTCCACATGGTGGATAAATGCGGATTAACCACTTGGAGAACGCAGTTGAAATCCCTACGAGGAGAATGATTCGTAGGCGGCACGCAGTTTTGGTTATTCAATTTAGGTTTTTCCGTTTCGAAAAAAAATGTCTAGGCTTCTATTTTTGCTTTGATGCTCCATGCTTTGCTATAAATCTTCCCATGTTTTATGTCCATATATAACTTTTATTTGTAAAGAAAAAGTGCTCGTTTACTATGCGATCACACTGCTCTTAACACTCGGTCAATTGTAATAAACTGTACCAAAATATTACAATATAAATCTTTTAATTATAACACTATATTATTTTATGGGATATCAAAAAGTAGACATAGTGTATAAAATTAGAAAACAGTAGGTAGTTCGTCAAAACTGATGCTCTACGCTGCATGCCATATCGTTTATTTTGTAACTCTCAACAATTAACCAATCACTAGTGTACTTTAGAGGCTGGAAACTCTATAGAAATATAGAATAGACTTTTTTCTTTCACTATATGAATCAATATGTTTATTTTTCCCTGTTTCCGTGCTGTGAACATATTTATCGTGGCGCTTGGCTGAGATACATGGGCAGTTTTTTACCTGCTCTACCTATTCTTTTTTTTTCCAATTGAATGTCCCTGTTGGATATTCTGTAGCTCCTCCAGTACAAATGACTTCACTGAGACCTCTGCATCCGGCTGCAGCCGCCTATCAGTGCATTAAAGAGGGGTTCTAGTCCGACACCTGTCCCGTAGGCATCATTTTCAACTAATACCAATGTGATTAATTTCTTTTCTGCATAGTTTGCTCCAGTTTGTGATTTAACATGAATTATTCAATTGGAAATATTATAAGCGAAGTGTTAATGAATGAATATCATGGGTTGCGAAAGATATCTGTACAAGAAGAGACAATCGTATTCTAGGAGAAATATTAAGTAGCGTAAACTTTACCTTGGTCATTGTTTCGGAATAGCAAGCCTTAGTCACAGTTTAAATGTGCACATCTGTTCATCCCATAGAACAGCAAAATCTTAATTCCTCGATAATGTGGTGGATTGGCTTATAACAAGTTCCCGAAAACTGATGATCTCTTATTTGCTACAAGATATGCTAGGCAATGATATTATAGGAGATGTATGTTATGATAAATGTACATTCTGTGATACAATCGTATATTTTATGGTATTGTAGGTATTTTCACATAGTTGATAATGATCATTGAGACGACCGTAACGCGTCGACTGTAAAACAATTTGCAGTAATATCTTCACTTGATTACAGTTTATCATAATTGGTCACTCGTTCCCTATCATGAGGAACGAGTGGCAGAGCAAAACGGCACTGGAAGATGGCGAAGACGTCGAAACACATGTGTCTGACAAATTGTTACTTTAGGTGATTTAACCAAACCTCGAAAAGACGGGTGAAACATTCTCAAAGATTTTCCTTGAATATGTATTCTCAGTCAAAGATTTTGCTACGCATTTATGTGAAGACTAAAATCCTGCTCAGTCGTGTGTGATAGATAATGACGAAGAGGAGGTCGATCACGAAGCCAAATATAGTAGGAAAACGATGCACTCACACAGAATCAGGCTTGAAGTTATTTGAACAGATGAATTTCAATAATTAAATAAAGAATGAAAGCTGCAAAAGACTATAGTTGCAGATGATAAAACTTTTCATATGTCAGAAGTACGAACTTTGTGCGATAAGAATAAAATTCTTAAGCGGTTATGTTGCCACAAGGACAATTCGTAGCTAATCGAAGATTATTGTATAAACATTTGATTAAGAAAAAGGATATAGCTCTAAGTGATGAACAGTCCCTGAGGGATGGGCCATGCATTCATTTTCAACTTTTAATTTCGGTGAAAGAGGTGAAAGAATATATATCTGGTCTTTACAATGACTCGCGGTGACCTTCTGCTGTGTCGAGTCATTGCTGCTTATCCTCTCAGACAGGTCTAATACCAGTCTGGTACCAATTTACCGACTTCGGAGGGATGGACGGTTTGATGAGCCATGTGCGCAAGTCGAACCATTGATTTTGTGTGCGACGCAGAGCATCTCTAGCCACTAGGCCATGATCTGTAGACTACTACATGACTATTTCCAGTACACAACGTATACAACATCAGTAAGATGTAAAAGTAGGCACTCATTCCACGACTGCTCCGGCTATATACTATAATGACCAAAATATAAATTTCTTTGAGGAGTCCTACGCTGTAAAAATAAAGGTTTTGGAGTTACATTCATGAAAGTTAGGCAATAGAAATGGACAGGAGAGGTTGAAAATATGTTCTTTTTTGCAAAGGTGTGGTTCTTCTGCTAGAAAATGTAAATATTTTTTTGGATAATGGAATTTTTTTATAAACAAAATTTCGAAGAAGTTTCTACAGTAACATTCCACTTTTTGCAACAATATGTTATCCATAACATCTAAATTTTGCAAAAATGATTGCCAATAGACTTGCTGCGAAGTAAAAACGTTGGGATAGTTGCGCCGGAAGACCATAATCTCCTCTTCATCGATATAACGCAACAAAAAGCCATAATTCTTTCTATTTTGACTGCCACTTGCAGTGGTATGATGAAAGAGTGAGATCTGGGTTCGAATCCCGGCTGACGCAAACGTTTTTGCACAGCACTCCACATATTGGGTATACTGCAACAAAAAGCCCTTTCCAAAAACTAAGTTCATGTTTAGAATCACCATTTTTCAAGTTATCCAATGACTACTAACATTCTGATAAAGTGGCTCTGGTGCCGCGAAAATGCCAAGTAATACGAGTGCACCTATCTTCTTACACTTCATATCAAAACATAATTTTTTTAGTTTCAACGCACTAAGTTAATTATTTTTAGAAATGGGTCAACTAAGAAATTCTCCACTTTTTTATCTATCGAATGACTATTGAAATCAGCAAAAAATCTGTGTCCGCCAAAAAAAAAAACCACGAAGTCCCGTGTGCCAGAAATGGTAAACTAGGTTATCAGAGGATTGAAAACGATGATGTTCTCTAACTAAGGTCTATGTGGGTTTGTAATTGTGCTCATGGATCGGATCTGTTCACTCGGATTCTTATTACGTCCTAGACATCTATTTGACCAAATAAAAACCAGTGTGAAAAAGGAACAGGCGGAATCTTATGCAGAATATCATTGTCTTTGTGTTATCCAAGCGATCAAACCGATCAAGGTCCGACGCATCACTGCAGACACGAGAATATATAAATCAAAAGGCTAACTCTCATTAAGCCTACGCATGAAAACTTGAAACTAGCACGTGAACTGTCTCTTTTTTAAAAGTATGTCCGAGGCTAGTATATCTTCTTCAAAATAGGTGGCTATCGTTTCGGTCGCCGCCTTTCTCAAAGCTTAGGCGTACAAAGGAATACCATATCTGACTATTCTGTTGATTTTTTCTGTATCAAGTAGCAATCTAATGAAAACATCAATTCAAATGTCTACCTATTATGTCAAACTACCGTATAACTCTTTGTATGGGAAAATCACCGATGGGCTGTCACACACTATGAATGGGTGAACCCAAGTCAGACTAGGAATAAATCTGCCCCAACGTGTCATATCATTTTTTATGCTATGTTCGGTACTCTTCTTTTGTATTCACTCCTGGATCTTGGAAATTATCCAAAAGGCTGCGAAGGGTTTTCCTTTCCAATGTTTTTGAGTCCCGTCCCCAAGATTCTTACTACCACATCAATGTTGTCACCATTCTACCTTGCCGTCCTATGTGCACCTAGACAAGTATTTGCACAACCATCGATACAAGCGTTCTTCCATACGGCCAGAAAGTAGTCTACCTGCTTCACCTATCTTTCATTAATTCACCACATTATCACTTTTTGATAAACACACCAGAGATAGATAGGCGTTCCTAAGATCAGTATATGCGTTAATATATGTTTTACTAGAGATGAGGTGTAAGGTACCTGAACTCATGCACTCTTTGTCGCTAACGTTTGCACATAACCCTTTGAGGACCAACGTTGATAGGCAGGCGGCGTCGTGCCGTCACTAGCACGGCACTCGTAGAGCGGGGCATCTGCGTCTCTGAAGGGATGTCCTGCTGTCTGCGTCTGCGATCCCACGAACATCTTCATTCCAATGCCGCCGTTACAGTAGCTAATTGAAATAGGCAGCGATGTTCATTTTTACATTCACAGTCTCACAGGCAATTTCGAACCAGATGGCGATGTAATGTGCCGGTGGAAGTTTTATGAATATTATAGAGCTTTTTCAATTCGTGTTTTTTCAACACCTTCCAATAACGGCACTCATTTCGCCTGTTATGAAGGTAGTTTTGAAGCTATCTTCTCAATTTACCTCATAATTATTATTTGAGCCAATATGTCATGTGGTCTGTTAATGGGCTCTTGTACAACTCGATACACGTGTTTCGACCTTGCAGTCTCGTCAGTTGGACAGAACCCGTCTGTCGTCTTTGAGTCAATTAGCCAAATCTCTCGGAAGCCCTACTCTCCTTATATAGAGGTAAGTGACAAAGAACGATTTACACTGTAAGTCAAGTGAAATTATCACCGGACATACAGTGTTGTACACTCGATTGCTCATTGGGTGGGATTTCTATAGTATTGTACGTTTATTCCGAGTGTTTTATTGAACCACGCTCCAATTTCAATATATCTCATAATTATTATTTGAGCCAACATGTCATGCTAGCCATTTACAGGCCACACATATAATAAATATGAGATATATGAAATTTGAGCGTGGTCTTAATAAACACTCAAAATAAAGCTATCTTCTCATTTTGGTTTAACATACTCTGCCTTCGTTAAGGGGTCAATTCTTTTTTGGCCTGACATCGGTGGCTGTTCTTTTTCTTATTTGAGAGGTATTTTTGTGTTATGGCACAAATTCTCATTTTGCCCCATAATGTCTGTTCTTTAGTACTTATTTGAGACAGCTATTGTTTCCAATGTGGGACTTATCTTCCTTTTTGGTCTGACGTCCGTAGTTGCCTTTTGTAGAATGAAAAAATCACTTTTCCGAAAGATGAGTTGAACATCTACAAGCGTTTATGAGAAAGGACAAAAGAGAAAGCAGCCGCTACATTTGGCTTGACAAACTGCCATCTCAAATGACAAGAAAACAACGACCACAGAGGTCAGTTTATTGATAACTGCCCTTCAGGACAAAAGAAATAAGCACCGCTACAAAGATTTCTCTAAAAAACGGTGGTATGCAAGACTTTGAAGGAATCATAAGAATTCCACCTAACACAGTCACAAAATGGTTCGGAACCGTCTGTATGACTAACAATGTAAACCAAAGAGTTGCGTCATGTGCCCTACAGCTCGTGAGATCCCTAATCACTGAGGACCACTAGAAATAGCGAGTTTGCAAGCAATACAAGTACTTATATTGCAACTAGAGCTTTTCTTGAATCTGATTACTCACTAAATGACAAAATAAATTGCTCGTTTGAAAACGTAATTTGATTGATGGAAGATACTATGAAAAAACGTCTCGTGAATCTGAGCATAAATTACTGATGTTTATTAAGCAATGAAGATAATATTGAATTCACCCGTGAGATACTAAAATATAACTGACTTCCTTTCTTGAACGTGCAAATGAACGTAACCGAGAACGGTTGCATAACAAAGTGGTACCGAAAGCCAAGTAATAAGAATATCCTAATCCACTATCTCTCGTCTCATCCCTCACATACGAAAAGGGCGTTAGTAAACATGTTTCGAACAGCCGTCATTGTGTGTACCGGGGAGGAAATCCGTGAAACTGGCTCGGAAAATGGCCACTTCTAAAGGTGACGAATTTGTAACCCCTCGGCTTAGGTTTAGAGGAAAGAGTACGCCTCCGAAGGAAAACTCGAATCAAAGGAAAGTCCCGCTCATCCTTCCGCTCTTTTCAATTGAGATTAGTACAGCTATAAGAGCTTTTAAAAAGAGCGGGTTTAGAGCAATCGGTGGCTATTATTGAAATACCACCAAATACTCTGAGACGCCAGTTATTTTGCAACCGCTTATATGACCGTCTCTGTATTATGAAAGATTGTAAAATATGTCCTAATGGCAGAGATGGTGATTGCATGAGCGTAGGTACAATCTCCCTAATCTCCTGCAAAGCGTGTAGCGACAAATATATTGGCGAAAAGGGTAGGCCGCTCTATGCTCGCATAGAACACCTAGCTGACAAGCGTCTTAATAAACGGAACACCCCGCTAGGGACGCATAGAGCACAGAAACACGACGGAGTTGATTTTGGGATCGAAGTCACCATCCTTGCGCAGGAATAAGAAACATCAGCGCGAAAGAATCTTGTAGCACTTTGGATTAATACCACCAATCCAACTATAAACCGCAGGGAGGAATGCCTTGTGATCACCCGAGACATGAGTCAGTATATAAGACTGTAGTTTTGACGGATAAGGTGCATTACGAGCCTAAGTGATCGCCTTCCGGTGATCTCCACTTGAATCATTCGGTGGAACACATATAAAAAGTGGTGAGTATGTTGAGAGTTGATTTTGTGCTTGATGCGATCAAAACCTAGGTCTGGTGATTTTTTCTAAAGGAGTACTGAAGGTGTTTGGCTTATTGGATTGCGAACAATTTGGCCTTTCTAGGCTCTGAAGAAGGCGAACTGCCGAAACGTCAGCTGTTGAATAAAGATTAATGTAACACCTCGTGTTTGGCTTAAAGAAGAAAACCAGGAATCATATTAAAGCATGTCGAGGTTAATAGACAATCGGTCTTGGGATAGAAAATAATAATTTTATAACCGATTTTTCTATAGGCTCAGACTTACTAGTCAATTATAAATGTTTTGCTGACTGAGCCTGGAGCATGTGATTGTTGAAAACAAATTTACTCGATTTACGTTTCGACTCAATCCGTTTTCTTCAGAGCCGATGGATCCACATCAATGCTTCACAATCGTTTGACCTCGCTGTGGTTTTCGTTGTCGTTCAAGTCAGGCATTCTTCGCAGAAGCACCGCTCAAATGAGAAGTTCACCCAGCAGTGCTCCTTTTCCGACTCGGACGGTAACAAAGGCCACGACGAGGACAAACGACTGTGCAGCTTCGGCTCGGATCAATCTGCTTTGAAGAAGACGAAACGCTCGAAACGTTTGCCGAGTAAATTTGTTCCTCACAACTACATTCTCGGTGCTCGATTAACAAATAACAAATGATAAAAACAACAGATGATTAATCAAAGTATTTTCCCTCGACTTCAACCACTTCCTTCCCACCCCTCCCCCCCTAATTGCAGTTCTCCCAATTGCTCTGTCACCCATGCCTCGTTAATTCGGCGGAAAGTCTCAGCAGCACTTGAACCTAAACAATACTCATGTAGCATCAACATTCGTTTCTGCTCTTGAGAAAACTCCAGCTTAAAAACAAATGTATAAGTGATACATGTCAAAAAACCGCAAGAAACTGCTCTAATTGACAGCGAAGACAAGAATTTAAGCGCGTAAGAAACAATGAACAAAAACAAAAAAAATAGAAGGAAATTCCTTTCTAGAGTAATAACAACTCTCTCATCTCTCTGAGTTCGCGAAATTGATACCAAATTCGCTTGGGTTCACTCCCTTCAATCCAAATAGAAATGCTCCAACTTGGCTATCCCTATATTTTAGCGAGAATCGAATCGACGAGTATCCAACGACCTACACGAGAAGAATTTAAAGACATTTGCGCCTGATCAAAGTGAGAAATGGAATGGAAGAAGTGATGAGATCCGCATTACAGATGTGAGCATGACTCACAGAAAAATAACAATAATTTGCAAATCTGGCAATACAGAAGGTAAGGGAAGTATATTGTATAGGGATAAAGCCTTTGTCGTGGTCAGTCCCTGAGATATGCGTTATGCATTGGACGTCATCAAGCATTGCTAGAGGTAAATGAATGCATATCAAAGTTATACAATGACTCTCGGAGTCTACTCATGCATCAAATCAATCCGCAGGCCGACTTAACTTTTCAAAAGTCTGTACGAACTCATCGTTACCGGAAGGATGGAAGGCTTGGTGAGGTCGGAGCGCAGGACCGAAACAAGGATGA
The DNA here is from genome assembly GCA_019055375.1 of Parelaphostrongylus tenuis. Taxonomy (NCBI): domain Eukaryota; kingdom Metazoa; phylum Nematoda; class Chromadorea; order Rhabditida; family Metastrongylidae; genus Parelaphostrongylus; species Parelaphostrongylus tenuis. The sequence goes on along the minus strand of JAHQIW010006903.1, from coordinate 80,021 downwards.
CGTGTGTATTGTAAGGCACTTCTAATCACTGCGTTACACACGCTCCTTAATTTGATTACGACTAGAAACCGAACGAGAAAGACATAAATTCTTTGGCCGATTATGGCACGGGACGATTTCAGCCGCTATTTCCTCCCATTCATTTATAGATAGGCATATAAACGTAGAAACACATATGTATATGTATTGTATATACATGTACATATATGTATACGTATATATATGCACGTATGCATATACATATGCATATATATATATATATATATATGTCATTTTCAAAGTATCGCTTATGTGACATTGAGAATATAAGCACATCTTGGAAAGATATGACGTTTTGAGAGATGACACATCAAAAAGGAGGGGATGGATAAGGGAAGCATCAGTTTTCACTCCAAGAACCGTCGATTGAAAGCAGACGTGAACAATGCGACGAAAAAAAGTAATTACTTTCATGACACTGAATAAAGCTATTTGTCACCAAGTACTGATGGATGAACACAAGTAAATAATGAATTACAAGAAGAAACATCCTTGATATGAAGGACTGAGTAATTCCAATTCAAAAAAAAGTTGTTTGTTCTATTGTCTCCAATCTACTAAAGAAAAAAGAACAATCCGACATAACCCTTAGCAACGACTAAGTAAAATTATACAAAACTCTTAACGTTTGAGAAAAAGTAACGTTCCGTAGTACCTCAGCAATACCAACACTAACGAATTGAGTACTCTTATCATCAACTCCTTTTCTTACTGAGCAAACATGAGGTTTTTATTTACCGTACTTTTTATTCACACAAGCTAAAGTTTGGTGGCATCACTTTCTTCAGAGTTTGGAAAGGTAAAATTTCAATCGAGTGGTAGAGAAAGGAACATTTCTACAGACTTTCCGTTTCCTGAAAGCCTACCTGAGTTCTCCAGTTAAAGATAAATGTGTAGAGTTTTCATGAATTGTCGATGTCGATGCACCTCTCATATCAAAATAACTTTCCTATATACTATGCCGAATTACTCAGTAGACCGAGGTATTTCTCTGTGCTGTACATCTATGTAATTTATCCAGAACGACGCTAGAATTCTACACGCTAAGGTTTCATGTTCTTGCGCAAGGATATTTACTTCTACTTCAAAATCTTCTCCGTCGTGCTTCAGTGTTCTGTGCGCGCTCAATAAAGCGTTTGGTTTAACTTTGCACTTGCCGACTAGGTGCTCATTTGAATGAATGCAAAACAGCTTACCGTTTTTCGCCTGTATATTCTTAATCGTATGCCTCATAGAAAGATTATGTAACCGTATCTAAACTCATGCAGTCACCGTCTCTGCCTTTAGAGAATATCAGACAGTTTCGCGGTTTATAAGAGGCTAGACATGCGTCCGCAAATCAACTGGCAAAGTATTTGGTGGCGTTCCACTCACTGCTATCGACCTCTCTAAGCTCTTCCTTTGAAAAACCTTTCATAGCTATAATTATTTCTCTGGTAGTGAAGGTGTGACAGTATTAAGCTGATGACTCGAGTATAAACAATGAGGATGTAAAATCGCTCTCTGAATGAAGAAGATGAATTGCTCTCTTTCCCTTCTGACGTCAAGGTTATGCGCATCACTTAACATTAGTGGGTATAATTGTAACATCATACGACCGCTAAAAAGCGGTTAAATGAATTGATAATCTCGTTGATCACAAAAACGACAACTTTATTTAGACCATGACAGTGTTTGCACTGAGTGCCTATCAACTTCGCCATTCTAGGTTCTCAAGAAGGCGAAAACACCGAAACGTTTAGTTATCGCTATCAAATATTGCGAGGGGAACCTCATGACCGCTTATCAAAACATTCAAAAAAACGGTTCAAAAGTCGTATCGTACTATATTAATGATGCTTTTGTGGTTTTTGGGCAAATGAAACCCACTAATCTATTTCAGCAATTCAAAAGGCCGGCTTTTCGTAAACTTCGGCATAAATAATCATTATACGTAAATAGTAAAGAATTATCTCGACTATCTGAAAATTTGGCCCGGTCCTATACCTACTCCACTCCTTATAACTCATCAACTAACATCTACTAATGATTTCTGCGTCAACTGCTGAATCAACATAGAAGGCTAAGCCCTTTCATCAGCTTTATACGTGGAACAAGGGAGAGAACATGTGGTTTCTAAGTCTTAACACTCACTCAGGTACTTAGATTTGCGCAAGCCTATTTGGCTAATAGCATAATGTTTTCAGATTTCCTGCGGTGCGCGCAACCAAACAACTCTCACATAATGCAGTCATTCGATGTTAGCCCGCTTCATAAGCGTATCAAATGACCCTGTAAGGTAAGCCATTTTCAAACTTCTCAAAGAAAATGAAGGAAAAAATCAATATGTATGGCTTATCAGTTCAACAACCAATGACCCTCTTTATGTCCTAGTTCTCAATCTCTCGGTAGTCGGGAAAATATTTGATGCAACTTAGAAGGCTAGCCATGGGTCAACAATTAGCACCAATACTTGCCGTCGCCTTCATGTTTGAGATGGAAGCTCCAGTTCGCGTTCATCACCCATCGCTTCTAGTGGCGGTATATAGACGAGTGTTGGATTGTCTGTTCCACGTAAGAGAAAATGGAGGAATGTTGCAAGATCTTAAACGAACAATCAGAATATGTCAAATTCACGCGAGGAAGTTCAAATGGGCGCTAAACTTGGCAGGAAAAATGGCCATTTCCAATGGCTACGAAACATCACCCACTCGGGTGTTTCGAGAAGATAGAGTTAGGCCCCAAAACAATATTTCGCACCTAAATAGGGGTGTAACGGATAGATCACTTTCCGTTTGTATAGAACATTTGTATAGAAGATGGTAAGTAAAAATCTGAGAAAGTACACCTCTAGGTAAACATAGGACACAGAGAACACAACGGCAATCATTTTGAATTGACTGTCACGAATCTGGAGCAGGAATCGAGAGCATTTACGCGCACAACTCTTGAGGCGTTTTGGATAAACGCTAAAACGAAAGATGAACCGGAAGGACGAACGCGTCACTATTACTCGAGACCTCGCGCCTTCTCCTCCTCGCTTGGTCTTTTGACCTGACCTAGGCCTTATACAAAGGACCCTCCAGATAATTTAGGTACTCTGATGTAACGTACGTCCAGGCTCTGGAGAAGGCGAGTCGTCGAAACGCAGCCATTGAATTGCTGCTACCACTATTACCAGCCTTATGTCAGCTGCTCGAAATAAGCCTTCACGATTTTAATGTACTAATTATTAAACGATTTTAGTGTGCGACGTGGGCAAACGCAATTCAGCGATCTGCGCTTGAGTTAATTAAGTGTTCACACGGCTACAGGTGAGTAACGCATGACACATTATCAATAGCTGACAAAATAGTGTTTCAATATTCAATGGATGTGGCCTAGTCAGCGCAAGATAGCTGTACATGAAAGCTACTCTTTCAGTTAACCCAGAAATATCAAATCGAATCACTGTTGATAACTCCATTAGACAATGTTCTAGAAAACTATAACCTCCCTGTTAGTATACTGTAATTGCTTGCACTACGTTATGACTCGAACTGTCTAATTCGTGTAAAAAATCTTTTTTAATTCCTTTCAAAACTCTCGTGACATTCTGTAGATTTCTTCTCAATTATGACAGTAAATGTATACTGATGTTAATCGAACTATGATGAACAATGGAAGGAAGGTTCAATTTATCAGGGCCAATAACTGAGAAAATCTTCAATACTGCAGTTCTATTGACTTTGAGGAATAGATTAGTGCTAATAATCGTTACTGTCTGGGACGAAACTTATCAAAAAGTTATTCTAAAATACCGACCATCATTCAACTTCGACATGAGAACTTAATAAGATTTTTTGGTACTTTTCAGTTATCCGCATCCTGTTACGACCTCTGAAGAAAAATACTTTTTTTTTAAAATTTAATGCCTTAAATCAAAAAATTCTGAGCAGTATATTTGTTTTGAAAATAGCTATATCAATGCCTTGTAACAGCAAAAGAAAGTTGTGTTTCTCATCCAAACATTTCTCGCTAAACAAAGCTTTTCCTCCAAACTTCCAATAAGTATTCAATAGCCTAGATCTAGGTAATTCCAATGGTGCACTTGGTTTTTGAGACGGACCTCTCAGCGCCCGTAGCAATCAAAAGAAGATTGATTTTTGCAAACTTGGATCACATCCGCTATTTGTGCAATTTTTCACCGATTCATCGAGGAAAAGGCGCTTTTTTGAGTCTCAACAAGTACTTAATAGCTCAAATTTCAGAGATTTCAATGACGTTTTTACTTTCAGAATAGCTATATCAGTGTCTTAAAACAGCAAGAATATCTTTCAAACCTGCAGCAATCCTTCGATAGTTTGAATCTCGACAATTCCAAGATGCTATTGGTTTTAAGAAGAAAATCTTAGTGCGCTGTAGCAGCTAGAAGAAAGTTAGGTTTTTCGCAGTGCAACGTTGGTACCAAACCACCGGCCTTTGTCAGTATGTGAATAGGATTTCGCAAAATTTGTCACCATGCCACCACGTTTTTTTTCCGCTGCCAAATTTGCGAAACCCCATCTCTCCTTGGTGTTACAGCGCGTTAATAAATCCTTTTCGAAAACCAATTACATAATTAAAATTGTAGGGATTCGAGGAATCAGATGGTTACTAAAAGTCTACACCAAAAGTTTTGTTCAGCGAGAAATGTTTAAATGAGGAATATAATTCTAATCTTTACGTTAAAGCGCAATAGTAAAGTCATTTCACTTCATAAAACAAAATGCATCATTCAAACTTTTCTGATTCGTACTTTAGAATGATTACTAGAACATAGAAAAACTAAATAATGCGTTTTTCCGAGAGGTCGAAGCATGGTGCGGATAACAAAAAAAAATACCGATTTTTGCAAGTTCTCTGTTATACGAGGTTAGTAATGATTTTTATTCGAACAACGCTTTGACTTCTTCGCGTACTTCATACCGGACTGGTCCAGGTTGATGATCCACAGTCGATCGTTTTCGCGGTATATTTTCCTTTTCGTATCGAGGCGAATCTTCTTCCTTGGAAAACCACTCAAATGGGGAATCCCTTTAGGAAATGAGTCCTCTATGTAAGGTGACTGTTGATGTTTGTTGATAGAAGGGTTTGTAATCACGAAGACAGTTCATTTTATACTGGTCGGTACTATATCAGATCCAGTGGATAAACGTCAAGAACCATCGCCAAGAAAAATTGAAGGAGCAGTGCCGCGTGAGATCCTCTTCTAAGCGATGCTAAACGAAAGAAGATCCGTCCCTTCTCGACCCGAAGTGTAAAAATCACCTGCGAGTGTCGTACGATTGTGGATCATCGCCTCGGACAATCCTTTGTGATGAAGACAAGACGTCGAAACGCTAGTCAAAAATTGTTAACAACCTCGTACAAGCTAAGAAACTTTTGAGAAAACATCACAAAGTAACAACACATTCAATCTATCACAAAATAGCAAAACTTTAACTGTAGCCCACAATGGTAGCAAGCTTTTATAATGATGATCTCAGAACGGCCTGTCACGTATCTCTCAGAAATTGGCAGAAGAAATTCTTCAAGCAAACACATTAGCTCTGTCAGACAAATGTGTTTGTGGACGGGTGAGTGTTCGTGAAGGAGACTGGTCACTCAAGCACTTGAGAGTTCTTTTGAGTCATAGTCGATCGGACACTTAAAGAACAAGAAATCTAAAGCTAAAACACTACCAACGAGGTAAAAAGGTGTAGAATGCAGAACTTTCATTGAGAGCTAATGTGTTTCGGGGAAAAAAGCTCGAGTCGTTTGTTCTTTTTTCACGTAGTAATAGAATTTAATAGAAAACAAATTCCGCTGAATAGAGACTAGCTGTTTATCAATGCATTAGTTAATTGCTTATTCATAAAACTATCTTCACATATTCGCCTAGCATTTCAATTCACTCCTCCGTGAAAGCTTTCTTTTTCTTTCATTCTCTGACTATCATGACTTTCTATCATGCTGTAGTTCATACATCTGGGATTTCTTTTTTTATCCAATACCGAGTCAAGAAGTTTTTCCAGTGTTCACTCACTCTCCTCTCTCTCTTCGAGCGATCATAATGACTGTGGATGAAGAATTAAGACTGAGAGTTGGAGGCAGATTTCTTGCTAGGTAATGAGAATCTTGATGGTTCAAAGAAGACTTGCATGCTTGGAGCTGACTCGAAAAAAAACTGTTAGACTCTTAAGTAATGATGAGTACACAACAGTGAGCAGATTTAGTTCTCAGCCATTGAATGGCCTAGAAGATTTATTCTTCCATTATTATCAGGCTAAATGTTCGCGATTACGACTCTAGGTGCTTCATAGAGGCGTCCACTGAGTTTTGTGGATCAGAGAGTAGGATTTTGCCCTCTTCTTGAACAACTGGCTGCGATAGTCTTCATAATCATTATCAACCGACGCTTTAAGATGAAAGAGTATGAAATCTATCAATGTGATGATAAACTTTTATGCTTGTCTGGGCTTATAGCAGCCTATCTAGTGCTACATTACATCTACCAAAAGCGATAAAATCATGGCTGAGATTAAAACTTTCAAAAATAGCAACTTTTCAAAGGACGTCTTTGCAACTTATCGTTATTCCAAAGGTTCACAATTTAAAGCTTTTCATAGATCAACTAATATGGTCACAAGAAGTCTTTGGGAGGACAACGGATATGCGGTCAGGCGCTCATAAATTTTTTGGATATATGTCATGAGCTCGGTTTCATTCATAGTGCCTTAGCGGAATTTGCAGAAACAATGACTCTCAGTTTACTACCAATCTGCCGAGTGCGTTTCTGTTCTCCCACAGATGTCTGGTACTTTGACAACTCCAGAGGGACGGAGACTCGACTCGATACGAGAAGTAGAACCAACGACTAACATTGTGTGTATTACAGAGTTCCTTTAGTCTCTGTTCTGCCTGCGCTACTATTAGAACTAGTAATGTTTGTCAAGACGTTTGCAGTCGTTAAATTTGGTGAGCATAGCATCTCTCAAACAGAGAAAAAAAACCAAGACTTTAAAGAACTTGTTACCTTCTTAAAGTCAGAATGTGATCAAAATAGTTTATGGAAATTAATCTTTGGGTGAGACGTAACGTGCTAAAAAGTTTTACTCATTACTATGGCTCATATCTAGCTGGCAGAAAACAGGCACAAGCATCAACGAGTTTATAATTCGTGGAGATTTGTAGTGTCACTTTGGTTCACACAAGATAAGCTTCAGATGTTAACTCTTCATCTGACATAAGGCGTCTTTTCCTAAAGTTTAAACTACTAAATCCGAGAGCTGTATGCCGGCGTAATCGTTCCACATGTTGTGCTTCTCTAACGGACTTGAGTTAATATCGTATGTAGTGTGGCTCTACGTCAGACAGCTCGAAATTCGTAGAGCAGAGATCTTACTCAAGACCTTCAGGACGATGATTAGTCGTTGATAAAACTCTAAGGTGAGTAAAAACTTCGCGTCTTTGGTTTTTAATATAATTTTTGCAATGAAATTGCTTTTTCAACTTGCTTATAGTTGCTTTAAGATGGGCTATTTAAAGGCAATGCACTTGCTATCTGTGTACGAATGGGGCGTAGATGCAAATGTTAATGACTCGGCGCACAATAATAATGGAGCTTTCTGTGGATATCCTGAACGCAACTCATCCTTCAGAGAGTTCTCTCCGGCTTTAGACTTTGCGAACCACTTTTTAGCCGTCATTTCTGCAACCATGTCATCGCCTCATGCTCACTTAATATTGCACGCCGCTTTGGTAGCATTCCTTCTACGCACTTCGCGTATGATTCACAAGCGAATTCGTTCTCAAGACACTTCCATTTAGTACCTGGTATAGGTAAACTGTATATCAAAATGTTCACAAGAGAATGAGCAATTGAAATATACCAAATCATACAATTTCATTGCAAAAGTCATATTAAAAAACCGAAACGGCGCAAGCTTTTTACACAACCTATTACTGGATTGACTTTGACGAACCCAGTGGACCTTTTTCACCAGCACAAAAACTAGGAAAAAAACCTTTGGGAAAAACACCGCAGCTATCATAATTGATAAATCACATAATAAGCTAAAATCATAGCATTGGCACATGAAAAACAGAGGAAACCACAAAGACAAGTATGCATCGTAATCTCAATTCTGCAGAATTTCTTTCTTTATTTCTTCGACTAATCAGTTCCCCAGAAATTAAATTTTAACAAATCTGATTACTAATAACAATATCGTGCTAGTTAAATATTGTTTCAGAAGAAAAGCATGGAACGTTTAGTAACAATTCAATTTCTCGCCCTTTACTTGTCTCAAGAGAAATGGAGTAATTTTCTACCATGCAACGTGGTACATATTTTATTGATTGGCCATACTAGGATGTTGTTTACATTGCAATTTTTTTTGCAGGTTTATCAGCTTTCCGATTTGATCCCATACTCCATAAAACGGAAATTTACAATAGATTTGTCAACGCATTTACAGTGCCATGTGATTCTGAATCGCTGGACAATGGAACTATGCACAATTCTTCTTCGAATGCTGCAAGCATTTGATTCTATGCGTACGACACGAAACGCCTCAGAGGACATGGACACCTCACCACCTTAATTGTGTGCAACAGTCTTCAGTATTACTTTGCTTTCCACAATGTCAGGTAAGTACATCACCTGACTTGGGTTGATTTATTACTCGGCGTCGCTCCCTTTATAGAGGATTATTTGAATTCAGGGGATCGGCTGAGATGGGAGGTGGTACTGATGAGTCCCAATAGGACGAAACAGGCGCTACCAGATCACTAGAACAGCTCAAAATAGGTTATATCCTTATCGGATCATATCACTTTGTTTTTCCCCAAAAAAATCATAACCTAGATTAAGAAGGACAAACTCCTCCCAATAGCAATTTTTCGTACTACTGCTCGACTTCTCATCACTATATTAAGATCGAGTGGTCTAACGATGGCGATACCACCGAAACGCGCGTAGGTCACGAACGGAACCTAACGTATGAACTTCGGTGAGGCTTGAAACACTCTGACAAACTACATGATAAGTTCTCGTAAATCCGTGCAATCTGTATGAAATGGCTTTTACCAAACGACATATGGGAAAATACTTACAATATGAAGAAAGCTATCGGTTTAGTACAAAAGGGACATTATCAAAAGAAATTCATCAAAATTAATGCTCGTTTTTCTAATTTACCGCCGTATATGTAATGAGATCAATTCACGTTTACAAAAGTATTAATTTCAACTTTCTAAAAAAATTTGTTGCTCTCATTTTTATTGCAATAGTAGGAGCTAGTTATATAAGACTCTTTGCAGTATGCTTCTCTTTACAGTATCATTGAATTACAAGTGAAATCACTTGATCAATCGATTGCCTTTGAACATAAATGATGTAGCTGGCAGCGGGTGGGAAGAGCTCTATTCTGCATTTATAACTGTACAAAAACATCATCACTCAAACGCGTTCACTGACTCAGTTATTGACTGCTATTTCAGTTCAGATTACGATGAGCCAAGTTGTCGTATTTAGTAAACTGGTGCAAAAAATGGAGAAATGGACTAAAATAAACTGCAAAATTCTTCTAAACACCTCTAACCACGACGATTGAAATATACCGAACCATGACAGCATATAAATTGGCTAGAAATACATTTTTAAACATTATAACAACTGAGCTACTCAATAATTGAAAAATATTTTCAACATTCAATTTCAATGGGAAAGAGGCTAAGCTGGAAAGTTGAAAACCGAGAGAGCTTAGTGACAAGGAATCTCTTAAATCTTGGAATTTTCAACTACGAGGATTCAAAGGCATTATTTAATGCAATTTTATCGAATTGGAATTTAGTAGACAACGTTTAAATTTTGATCAATTAGTCTAAAGAAAGAAATAATGGACGGTTTTCAAGCAGAAATGTTAATGAACGGAAGAAAGGGAGAACTAGAGAAAAAGAAATACGAAGGTAAGTAGTAGCATATCACGTCATTATTCTATCCAGTACTAGCAAAGCAGTGGTAACAACTATTGATAAGTGCAAAACAAGAAAACGGCTAGATGAAAAGAACACAGAGGAAAACGGAGGAAAAGAAGAACGAAGAGGAAGATAAAAGAGTAACGCATATCGAGAATTAAATGGGACTTACAAGGACGGAAACAAACAGACAAATACATTGACCTTATCAGCCATCACATCTGCGAATTAGAGGCAGCGGACTTCTTGATGACACTAACCATAAATGTCAAAAGAGGCATTAACTTTAGAAAAGAGAAAGGTCAAAATGAGGTGGCGGCACACAGATAAGATTAGAGAAAAATACCAGGACATGTTTTATAACGTAAGCTTCTTTGTCACATGGAGCGCATTTTGGCTTTTTCTACATTTGAAAAAAAAGCTTACATTGGTATTCAGTAAAGGTCAGTAATATTTGGTATTAGCTCATAATGTCACACGTGGATTTCCAGTAAATCAATTAGGTACTTTCATCAAAAACAGCGCATGTGGCGCAGTGGTTAGAGGTACTCTGCTCGCACACGAAGTCAGTCGTTCGATCTCGCGCTCATGGCTCATCAAACCGTCCATCACTCGAGGGCGGTAAATTGGTACGAGGACTGGCCTCGGACTTGCTTGGGAGGATAAGCGGCACTGACTCGGTTCAGCGGGAGGGCACCGCGAGTCATTGTAAAGGCCAGATATGCATTCAATCACCTCAAACGGAGTCAAAAATTGAAAACGAATGCATGGCGCATCCGTCAGGGATGATCAACGCCGAGAGCTTTTATCCTTTAATTTTCATAGAATCATTAGATAAAATTCCGTCACACGAGCAATCTTGTTTCAAACCAAACGACGAAAGCATTAATTCTTAACCATCATTATTCAACTATTGGACATTATCATCTGATTAAAAAATGTCATACCTTTCTATTTGACTGATTTTGAGAACTCGCTAAATATTCAGTGAACTGTGATGAGATGTTTTGAGCCTTTTTATGAGGTCTGATATGGCACCTTTAGTGCTAGACGTACCTTTCGCTTTTATGCCAAATCTCATCAATAGCACGCACATGCCCTCGGTTCAACCGAGAGGCGGACGTGCAGTGTAAGATGTTCGGCACCGATTCCCTTATATGTGAGGCCCGGTTCGACCGAAAGGCTTGTGCTACTGATGAGGCTGCGTACGTCCAGCTTTTGAAGTGCCATATCAGACCTCACGAAAGGCTCAGTACATGTTATCAGAAAACGTCACAATAACATAATCAAAATGAGAAATATAAAACTAAGACTAATTATAAAATACAGTGTTAGCCATGAAGCGTGGGTGACGTATCCAACAGAAGGTACGATAAGCTAGGCAAGCTCTCATTAAAAGTGTCAAACTTCAAACTTCAAAGAAGCGCTTCAGGAAAGTTGATTCTTCAGAACTAGATGAGTATTTTCAATCATTTTACATTGCGAAAGTCGTTCAGCAGCGTTGAATATCATTATGTGAAACATGGAGTCGCCATCACGACCAGATCACGTCACTTTATGGTGGTTTAAATCGTGTTGAATAGTCGATTACGACGTTTAAACGTCTTCATATGAATCGAGACTTATGTGAAATGAATCATATGTGATTAAGCTCTTTATGAAATGACGAAGGGGGGTGGGTGTGTCACAGTGGTGAAGTGCACCCTGCATTACACGCGTGGTAAATGGTTTGATGCCGCCCTCGGACTCATTAAGTTCTCCGTCCCTCTAGAGTCGGCAAATTGATATCATAGTTGTCCGAGAGATAGCAGTAGTGGCTTAGCATATTGCTAGGCCACTACAAGGCATTGTATAGGCCAGATAAACATCGATCATCACCACTATCCCATTATTCTTGAATGCATGGCGCACTCCTTAAGGATTGATCAATACCGACGATTCAACCTTTTACCTTTGTGAAACGACGGACTAATGTTTCACAGGTCGCCCATCGTTTTAACTACACTGATGTGGCGGGCTTCAGGTGTGAAATCTACTTAATTGAAGAGCTTGATTTCTTAATCCTTTTTTTCGAACTTACTAACTAAATGTCATTGACCATAGTGTAGCTGCATACCTTCGCTCTATTTTTTTTAATTTATTTCGCCTAATTTGTTCAAATTGTCAAACTGAATGTGTGAGCTTCCATGACGTAAAAATCCAAAAAAAAAATCTCAAGTCTTTGAACAGCTACTTTCATATTGTATTAAATCCGACTTGCTAGATCACCTTGCTGTGACAGATTTGCTCTGACGGAAAAAAGTAAGAAAAATAGGTTTCTCGGGTTACAGATATCGAAAAAAGGCTTGATAGAGTAAAACATTTTGTATTAAATGTGCGAATATCGTAGACTCCAATGAATTTAGTCCGAATACTAAAATTCATTATATGTCGAGCTACGTTTGTTTAAAGTTGAAAGGCGCAGTTGCTTTGGGAGACATGTGAGTCATTATGACTTCCCTGCTCAACCCCTTCCCAGAAACATCGCTGCGTGCTACCGCTTGTAATCTGTATGAAGTTCTAGATCAACTCCGTTATAAAGCGAAACAAGAAAGGGTGAGTCTAGCACAACGTGGAGAGGCAAAATTACCACCACCTCCTTTTCCATGAACGTTCTTCAAATAGCAACGATCTGATAGCGAGATTGACTCGATTTTCCGTACATTTTCGGACGAACTTCTCCACGCACTTAATCGCTACCGACAAAAAGAGTTTAGCTCAGATCTAACCAAAAAACAAACATAGTATGGAAAGAAGTCCGAGTGCTGACACACTCAAAAAACATCCGGTTATCTATAAGCTATAAGGGAGGAGAATTTGTAGTTATTCCTCGTAGTTGAAAGTTGATATAACGGAGAAAACATCTCCAAGATGCTTCTCTCTATCGACGTTTCTCTGAAAAGGAATATAAATCACAATGCCGAAAATTGAATGAAGAATGAGTCCTAACGGTAAAAGCTGCGGGTTTACAACAATCTCTTATCCGTCAACTAAAAATTGAATCACCAATTTGCCCCGTCCTATACACACTGATTAAAACGCATAAAATTTCTGCTAATGATTTCGGGTCTACCGATCCATCTACGTTCAAAGTTAGACCAATCATTAGCTGTGTAGGCGGGCCGACGGATAGGATAACATGGTTTCTTGGCCTCATTTTGTCGCAATTACTGAAGTTCCTACCAACCCATCTCCCCAACACCATATATTCCTAGAGCACCTTAAAAATGCGCATCCAAATAATACGTATGTAATGGAGTCATTTGATGTTACAGCGCTCTATACAAACGTATCAAATGATGTCGCAATACAAGCCACTCATGAATTACTGATAGAAAACTTAGAAAACGTAGATATGTTTGGCTTGTCGGTTCAACAGCTTATCACACTCCTTAAGTCATGTTAAAGCTGTTCGCTATTTAGGTGGTCGGGAAAATATTTCGCACAAATTAGAGGGTTGGCAATGGGGCAAAGACTAGCACCCATCTTAGCCATCGCTTTCATGTCAAAAGTGGAAGCTCCAGTTCTCCATCGGCGTCCAATACTCTACTGTCGATATATAGACGATTGCTTTATCATCTGCTCTACACAAGAGGAGATGGATGAATGCTTCGAAATTTTGAACGGACAGTCAGAGTCTATTAAGTTGACGCGAGAACAACAAAATTCAGAGAGCTGGCTTCCCTTTTTGAACGTTCAAGTTCAACTTAATGAAAGTGGCTACAACACAAAATGGTATCGCAAGCCTAGTAACAAGAACATCTTAGTACATTACCTTTCTTCTCATCCCTCACATACTAAAAAAGCACTTATCCGAAATATGTATCGAACAGCTGTAGGTGTTTGTACGGGAGACGATGAAAGAAGGGAATCACTAGACTTAGCGCGAAAAATAGCCATTTCTAATGGGTACAAAGAAAGAACAGCAACTAACGGTAGGCCCAAAAGGAGCGAAAAGCCTCGCAATGGGAACAACAGGGCGCCACACCTAAACAATAAGGTACCTCTTATACTACCTTTTATAACAGACGAAGTCAGTACCGCTATTAAAAGGTGTCTGAAAAACAGTGGTCTAGAAGATTCTGTAGGAATTGTAGAAATTCCTCCCAAAACACTGCGTCGTCAATTAGTTCGAAACCGCATGTATGACCGGCTATGTAATACAAAGGACTGCGTTATTTGTCCCAACGGTAGAGACGGTGATTGCATGAGCGTAGGTACAATATACCTTATCTCTTGTAAGACATGTGGTGGTGAATATATTGGCGAAACAGGCAGACCACTTCACATCCGCATTAAAGAGCACCTAGATGGGAAAACAAATAAAGACCCAGGTAAACCTCTGGGTACGCACAGGATTCAAAGACACAACGATGACGACTTCGAGGTAGTAGTCAAAATCCTAGGGCACGAACCAAAAACATCGGCGCGAAAGACCCTTGAAGCTTTTTGGATAAATTCCAAAAACCCGCAAATGAACAAAAAGGGAGAGTGCCTCAACATAACCAACCATATGGCACCTTATCTCAGATTAATTTTCTAGCATGGGTCTCAGCTGATACCTATACATAATTTGACCTAGTGACATGGGGGCGGGTTCGTACGTCACCCTGGCGCTAACGACATAGGTAGTCCCTGGATTAGATGGTAAGGTGAGTGGTTTTCCCTGAATCAGTTGTCGCTTACAATACCTTAGGTTTTCAAAATATTCTTTTTTCTTCCTTAGTATATAGTCATATAGATAAAGCTGCAACGAATAATACGTTCAGGCTCTGAAGAAGGCGTATTTGCCGAAACGTCAGCCACAAGCAAACGCGAAAACCCATCGACCGGAAAGAAGAACAATCGATTGGGAAAAAGATACCAACCTCGTGAAGCTTTAAATAAAGATTAGTTTTCTGAGCTTTTCTTTTCATTTTCAAACATTTATGACTTGTTGCTAGCAATGTGTTAACCAATGAAATTCAAATGATGCCGTCGATAAATTCGTTCGGCTATCGTTTCAAAAGCGTTTATGTTCTTCAAAGCCGATGATTTGAATTGATTGTTCACGGCCGTTCGTCCTCGTATTGCTTTTCGTCTTCGATGTCGATCGAGCGGATTCATCAAACAGTATTAGTACTAGGTTGAAAAGAAAGTTTCCATCGTTTGGTAAAATATTCAAAATTTATGCATATATCAGACAACAAACAACAACAACTATTCTTCAAAATACAGGTCATCATCATCCATTACTTTTTGTCATCGGTCCACCAGGTTTCGGATCTAATCGAAGTAGCACTTCTTCTGCTTTGAATCGAAAAACTCTTGACATGCTTCTTCAACTTTATCGAAAGATTCAAATCGGCGGCCTTCAACCGACCTTCAATCGACCCTGGACAATTCCATTCTGCATGATATAGACAAATGGAATATCAATTAATGCGCAAGAAGTAGACCTTTCAAATGATATGTAAATCACACACGATATATGCGAAAATACGATATTCCCATCCAAACAATGGAAATTTTCTAACCAACCTAATATTTTTGCTCAGCTTTACGTATATGTCATCTACTATTAATTCGATTACTGCAAAATGTTTTGCCACCATAGAAAAATTTTCGTTGGCGTCAATCAGAAACTGTACTTCTTAATCACGGGAATCTGTATGAAGAAGTCAGGTCTTCCTCGAGCCGCAGAGATGTCATGTGTTAAAGAGACTACTGAGTGAGATTTCAAGCGGATGCTCCGCTCCAGAAGATCGGGCCTGAAGGCAAGGCGAAGAACTGCCTTAGGGCGAAGAACTGCCTTAGAAGAAAAAGCAACGCGACTGTGATGGTCGCTCGAATCGCATCGCCCAGGCCCTGAAGAAGGAGATGGAGACGTAATGTCAACCATAATCAAAGTTTCTTCAATAACCTAGTGTTATCGTACCAATTTATAGTACTTCGTATTACGCTTTTTTATCCATGACATCATTATAAATGCGATATGATTATGACGATTACAGGTTGGCAAGCAGAATCGCTTGAGATAATTACGAAAAGTGAATAATGGAAATGCACTTTCGAGTTAGTAATAATCTATGTAAGCCAGAATCTCATATAAGAAAAGGTCAGCAGAAGCCATAACTTCAGTGCCAGGTCATGGAAAAACTTCAGAAAAAGAAAACATTGCCATGATGATTAACCGGACTATTGTAATTATACTGATACAATAATCCTCGAATATCTATGTATAATTGTTCTAAAAAAGTACAGCCAGAAAAATAGTGCTATGAGCAAATTGGAAGCCTCAGATGAGTTATGAACAAGCGATTACCCTCATCAGGAGCCCACGTGTCTCACACCGACCATGAGAATACGAATTGGTTACCCGTATGGACGGATTTCTGACAGCAGCGATAGAGTATAGGCATGGCTTAGAGAAAGGCAAAGCAACAGTCTCGGCTTGATCACACATCGTGATAAACAAGACTTTTGAGAACTCGGACTGTTAGCAAAAGTGTAGGAACGAAGCTCTTTCAGATCTACAAAGGCCAGTAAATGTCCATGTGATAAACATCCTGCATTGTCTGCGCAAATCTATCCCAAAAGTCCAGAAGAAAATTACTCGACCAGAATTCACTAACAATCATAAAAAAGAGAAAATTATTCAACTGGCTGCCGAATATACAAGCAAATGTAAAGAACATCGCAGACAACGGAAGTGAATATAAAGCGGTCGAATGAAGTAAGGGCTAAAACCCGCAAACTATGTGCGACTAATAATTTGAATAATGCAAATAAAATGTTGGAGTAAAAAGACTGATTGCAAGGAAATACTGTATACCGTGGAATTCATGTATTCCAAATGACTGAAATGTTAGGACGGACACAACTTTGAACGGATGCTGTGATTAGTGTCCACTTGTTAAACAGCAACTATTGAACGGTAGTTATCGTCATCACCACCACCATTATTGGAAACCGCAAAAAAACAGTGACAAAAAAAGATGGGGCTTGTTTTCTGAGCATTAGCGATAGAGAACGGACAAAAGCAATAATAAAGCACTGGTGCAGCGGAACCAAAATGAAAATTTCATCGATTTTTCTCTCGCAATAAATCCAAAAAATTTTGCTTAGAAAACTCTGTGGGAATTGAAGGAATTTCGCAGAACACATTACATCATGAATTGGTTCGAAATCGTCAGTATAACTTTCTATGTAAACAGAGCTTTGCGTGTTATGCCCCACGTTAGAGACGGTTTGACTGCATGAGATAAGGTACAATACACGTAATCTCTTGTAATACATGTGCTCTTCTAGGTGCACTTGAGACAGAACGGTATATGGGTAATGACTTTCAGGCGGCTGTTACAAACCTGAAATACGAGTCAAAAGCGTCTGCGCAAACCCATTGTGGATATGTAGACATATTTCAAGAGCCCAGTAATGAATAGAACATAGGAATACAACATAGCTAATAGTATGGCACATTATTTCAAATATTTTTTAGTCTGAATAAGATTTAGTGTCCATAGTGTTTGACAACACACCGGTGACATTTCCTATAAAAGTAGTTAAGCAATGGTTTCATATAATAGGCAGACATTTTAGCTGATGTTTTCATTCAATTGTCACTAGATATGCGAAAGATTGAAAATTAATCACTTATGGTATGGTAATGTACGTCTAGGCCCTGAAGAAGGCAAAGTCGCTGAAACGTCCACCGCCCATTTTGACGAAGATAGTCCTTTGCGGATAGCGTCATTTTCGGCTGGCGAGCGGCTCGGGGGCTCGGACGGCTACGAAGAGAGGGTGCCGGCGCCTGCTCCAAGGCTATTGTGATAGATTTCTCATGAAATTTATACCTTTTCGTCAACAAATTGAATTTTGTATCAATAAATGGTCAAATATAGGAGAACGGTGCTCACCAAGGTTGGTTTTAAACGATTATAACGTAGTTGCTTCATTTATAATTCACACCTTCAAAGGGAAAAAACGAAGTAATTATGAAAAGGCTATATTTAGACCTCTACTGAACACTTCTAGGATATTTTATCAAACTTGCTCACAAATCAATCAAATTCATCTTTTACTTGTTTTAGTTTTCATATACTTTGGTGCGTATAGTACAAAAATTGATGATGCTAGCTGAAAATTGGAAAATAAAAATCTTGGGTAGCATTAGCGTTAATCTTGCTGAAACCATTCACGAAGTCTCATCATCGATATTTTGTAATTTTTCGATAATCATTTTCCTCTAAACTCAATCAACCCGAATATGTATTGGAGCACGCACCCTCTTTGTGAGCATCCGAACCGCGCACCCAGCTGAGGGTCATAATAACCCTCATCGTCCGCAAAGAGATATGCCAGTCTCGCACAAGTTTTTGAGAAAAAAACAGCTTGTGGCACAATTTCGACTTTCTCTTATATGAAAATGGAGAAAACTTATCTTGATTAGCTGACGCGAGGTTGGTAAAGCAGTTGTAGAAATTCGGCTGACGTTTCGGCGACCCGCCTTCTTCAGAGCCTGGACGTATATAGTATTAGTCTATTTGAATGATTCGGATGGTCTTATTTATATGCTGCCTAGGTCAGGTTAGAAGATCAAACGAAGACAGGGCGCGAGATCTCGCGTGATGGTGACGCACATCGTCCTTCCGATTCATTTCGGGGTTTTGGGCGTTTATTCCGAAATGCCTGAAGAGTCTTGCGCGTGGACGTTTTTGATTCCTGCGCCAGGATTGTGACAGTCACATCAAAATCCTTGTTGTTGTGTTTTTTGTGCCCTATGTAAACCTAAAGGTTTGGTTTTATCTATTTTAGATTTACTGTCTAGATGTTCTTTTTTAAACTTGGGACTCTTGAGGCATTTTGGATAAACGGCCCAAAACCCCGAAATGAATCGGAAGGACTAGTGCGTCACCATCACGCGAGATCTCGCGCCCTTTCCTTCGTTTGATCTTCTAACCTGACCTAGGCAGCATATAAATAAGACCATCCGAATCATTCAAATAGACAATACTCTAAATTCCAGGCTCTGAAGAAGCTGGGTCGCCAAACGTCAGCCGAATTTCTACAACTGCTTTAACCAACCTCGCGTCAGCTAATCAAGATAAGTTTTTCTCCATTTTCATATATCAATTGATTATGCCGAGGTTTATAGAAAGTCGAACTTTTGACTTTCTCTTAGATATTGATTGAGCAATCGCGGTGTTATTTCTCTCCGCGAATCATCGAGGAGATTTCAGACTTTGCAACTTATGCGTTTTATTATGAAAGATATAAGGAAAACCCAGAAGAAAAAAGCAATTTCTGCAAATCAATCAATCAGTATACTCTTAGATGACCTTTATGACAACCACTGCTAAAAAGTAGTGAAGAATGATTCAAGTACATTATCCAAGAAAGAAGTGTCGAGAAATTTCGAAGACGAAGACGATGCAAATAAGAAACGAGTTGAGGTTATCACAAAGGTAGCTCAGTGCTCTATGAGTGTTGCGAGAAAACGTAGCGAGAAAAATTTAGTTATTCTCAGCGAATGGGTAAGTTTATTTGTGTTGAAAGTGACCCCACAACCGTTCCTCTTATAGACATCCGCCGTCATTGGCACTGCAGACTTTTATTCGTATCAACAAACATGATATAATCCACGCAAACGGAAGCGCAACTATGCCAGATTCCACGTATACGCAGCACATACAACGAGCCTATTTATGAGGGCATGCTCTGCTCGTGCGCTAGATCGAACCAGCGACTGAATGTGCATTGCAGGATACTCAAATCGGATGTGCTACATGCATTCCAATGATTAAATATCTACAATAAACACACTTAATTACCCTCTTGATATAGTCTGTTTATCTTGTCAACTTCCGCAAACTTGTAGCTGATGATTTTATCATCCCGAAAAACCTACAGCTGAAGAGGACTTCAATCGGAAAGTTCGTTTTGTTTCATACAGTCTGCCATGGAAGATTTTTCCGAAATTTTTCAACAAAGTTTTGACAAAATTGTTTATCAAGATCAGGTGATAGAAATGGGACCTTGAAGCGTGAGTTACAACAAAAGAAGTGAGAATTATGTAGCCGTCGACTCTTATCGGTTAGAAAATAACTCAGTAGATTTTCAAGTGTCTGCAAAAGTGAGAGGTGTTTGATAGCAAATTCAGTTTATTCCAAAGAATAAGAAAAAACTATACTTGGCCTGTTTAATTAACATTACTGCTGCTTTTTCACATATTCATTACAATTCATCATGAATGACAAAATATGAGACCTCAAAGTAACTATTTACGAGGGCAATATGGACCATCAATAATTAAGAGTCTCCTTTGTATTCACAAGTCGTGCTACGTGCACAGATTTAGACTTCATGAATTACATACATACATAGTTGTATTACTGGACATCTATATATTGGTAAACTTTCGCACTTATTTGTCGGCATTTTTCTCATGACGCGACTTTATCCTTACTCTGACACCACCCAGCATTATTCACTGGACTCGTTGTCTTGCATGAGTCATCTACAAAAGCATTCGGAATTTGCGTGTTCAATCGGCTGTCACTTGAGATTTTTGCTGTTTTGATGACTGTCATTGCTAATCATGCTGATTTCCTAAGACAGCTCTGCTAGAGCGCTTGCAGGTCCCTACGTAGTCACCGGAATTTGTGTATCGAACAGCGCTTTCCAAAGAGGTCTGATTGCAATATGGCAACCACAGAAAGATTTGTGGCTTCTTTGCCCCTATTTGAGGTTGAACCAGTAACCATATGTGTTTTAGTGCGCAAAGTCTTAAACCAGTGCGCTCACCCAACTACTCTTATTTGGGTTTGGTGATTAGAACGTCAAAAAGGGAAAAATTAAATAGGAAAAGTAAGGGCTACTGATGGGTGCCGTACGCATGATAGCAGAACAAATCGGGAAGTCGCTCTCCTGTCAAATGATCGGTGTGCTAAAATTTTATAGTGAAAAAACTACATTCAAGAGTAGCTAAGCACAATTAGCGCTTTTACGTCAAGAGAAGACGCTCAATTGACTAATTTTTCTCGGGCAATAATTATTTCTACAGAAAACGACAACAATTTGAATGAGAAAGTTTCGAGCCTTCATGAAAACAACAGAAAAGTAACGTTATAATGTGACATGTTAGGAGTCAGGTGCACCTTAGGAGGCATCATTGATCTCCTTGGTCGCGAGGTCCGCTGCAGCCTGGAGATAAATGAAGCCGGGAATTAATCGCAGTTCCTCCTGTTCTCTAATTCTTCCACGATTTACAATGTTTTCTAGTTATTTAAAGAGCGATCTATAGCATATTCTAAGAAGAGATTTGCTCGGATGAAAATAAATGTTAACTTGCAGCTAGTTACGATTATTCAGAATGATAAAAAGCATAGAGAGCTCAGCGTTGCTGTATGCTTTTAGATATGGCATGCATCTAACCACATTCACAGTATCGTATAGGTGATTGAAGAGATAATTATTCTACGCAATGACTTATGTTAGCCGATGCATTAGTCAGTATCTTTACCCTCTCAGACAAATCTAGTAGTAGTCCGCTGACCCTATCCCTAGAAGGATGAAGCTTTTGCCCTGCATATGGGGCGGGATCGATCCATGTAGCTGGCTTAATATATATTCCAACAGATCTCTAACCACTGCGCTACACTCGCTTTGGCCGTTTGTGGTATTTGTGTGTTCCCCAGCAAGTAAGGAAAATCTAATACTTAACAAGATTCCACAGTTTGAGACATCTCTAGCAGACCATTTATTGATTTTGAGCAGTATTCATGACTAGCTAAAAATTGCATTTTCCATTTCTATAAGGAAGGGAAAGCTTAATAAAATGATCATATAGTCATGAATTTGAAATATCAAGAAATACTCAAGTTTCGATAAAATAAGTAGAAAGTGATAAAAGAAGTTGGAGTTAGAAGAAAATCAGCAACTGATGGTAGATTTGGTTTAGAACTTTATTATGGATATTGAAGAAAGGATAAAATGAAAGTTTAGCTCAAAATTTGGGGGTTACATGAAGATCTAACAACGACATGCATTCAGCTTATATTTTCCAGCTTTCTAGAAAAGGTACAAGAATATGGTAAGGATGTCTCTTCATTGATTTTCTTTCTCGAGAGTATTTCTCCGAACACTAGAAAACACATTTCGAGAATATATCCTAAAAGCTGTGAAAAAAAAACTGCCCACATTACTAATGCGTACACATACTTTACATGCTTAATCAATATTCTACGTTTATAGAATTCTTATATGGAGCAAAAAGTAAGTCATGAATACCAAACAGTAACGCCTTTGATAGCTCCGTTAAGTCCTGTAGATGGCCTTCTAGATATTATGGAGAGTTTAAGAGCACTAAAACTATAAAGTGTCTTGTATCAATCTAATTTGAGAGTCTGGTTGCACGGTAGTTTTAGTGATTTCTCACAAATCTTACAAATCTAGTAAAACGTCTATAATAATTGCTAAAAATATGTTATTTTGATGTTTAAAAACGTCAGTAGAGCAATCATTTATAAATCGGTAACATTAGCAATTCCTTACAAGTAAGAAATTTCGCTTCAAAAATTTGTAAAGCGGAAACGGCTGTAGTGACGGGACGAGCTAATTTGCCATTTGCTGCACATCCTGCCTTCTTGGTAACAAACTTTTTCGTAGATTGTTGGCGCTATTCTTCTTTGAGATCGGATCCTAATGATCACCAGACCAACACAACAATGCGAAGCGTAAACGGGTGAGAAAGAATGACAATGATATCTGTCTGAAGACACAGCGATCAACTCGAATAAATATTACTGATAGAAAACTGCGAAACCTGTAGATGCAATCAGTAAGCAAGTCCTTCAGTCCCATAAAAATAAAATTCCTGTTTTCCGGATCACGGAGCGTTTTCCGCTTTTGTTCTCGTTAAGCATCCAATTCTGAAGCATTCAAACAATCGACATCTCTTTCAGCTTCATAACGTTCTCTAATACACCGTCACTGTTTGCGCCTGCCGTCTTGGGTTGAAAATTTCGAAAATTCTAGATTTCTCGCAATTTTCTTAAAGATTTTAGTCCAAGGGTTTTAAAAACAGAAATGCACTTTGAACTAATTAATCTGGGAGATTTTCAACTTTTCAAAAGTAAGAAATATCGTCATTTCTCTAAAAGCAGCTCCGGGTGTCATGAACCTGGTTGTACGTGAAACTTAGCCAGAAAAGTGTGATACTCAACGTTCAGTAGGTCGGAAGACAAACGACGGAGGGAGAGACAGACAAGATGTGTTATAAACTTTTCATATTTTTATGGGGAAAAATTCTAAAAGATATCTGTAGAAATTCGATTACTGGAGCGAACCGATTGAGGCTATGAATCTCAGACCTATACAATTTCTTATGTTAGATATAGAGCATATCGCATCGAAACAACGGAAAAACATTAATACGTCCGAGATTTCAATACCATTGGAGAATAATGGTAACGTTTTAGCCATAATTATACGTATTAGAGTCATATAGGGAACGTCTTACAAAGAAAAATCAAGATTTGGGAATGTGAATATTACTCGTTAATATGGCAATGGGGCGAAACGACATCTGTAATTTGGGCGGTATTGGCAGACTGAAAAGGAAAAGTTATTTTCTAATTAGAACCTAAGAGAGGGATCTTGCTAAAGGTAGCGTCCGACACGCTACTGGTCTTTTCTTCCACCCCACACAAAGGGTACCAAGCCTCTCATGCCTTAAAGGTCGCAAATTTCTACGAGACTTGTCTGTAGACAGCTCCCTCTGATCTACAAAGGATGTCATCGCAGGATTCCACAGATAACTTGATTAACGATCTTCCCTTTCAAGTCAACAGCGAGGTTGTTATAATGCAATCTATTCGATCAGCTAACGTTTCAGCAATTTCGACATCTTTAAAGTTTGGGAAGATCAAGTTATTCACAAGATTCATGAGTCGTCTACTGAGTTGCCCAAATGTAGACCAACCATGCAGAGAATACATGAACTGGTAATACACTTCTCACCATGATAATATTCTTGTATAGTGTGCCAGTATCACGTATGATTACGATTCACTTTGCGATCCATGGTTGAATTGGGTGGCGTTTATCCAGAACGCTTCCGAATTCACGCGCTAAAGTTCTATGTTCCTACGCGACGATGGTGGCTTCTCCTTCAAAATCCTCTAGATTATGTGTCTGCGTCATATACGAGCCTTGGAATTGACTCAGCTAGCCTTCAGCGGCACCCGTGGAAAGACAAAATCCTCAACTAGCAACTAAATCTCGCGAGATCTTCGTGAACGGTGAATGCGAGGATCGAACCAGAAGGAAGTAATGCCACCCAATAAGGTGAAAAATGAGAGAAGAATAAGAGAGGAAAAAACTCGGTTAAAAGTACTCTCAAACTTTTTAAATGCATTTTCACAAATAGGATGATAACGATTGCATGTCATTCAGGATCTTCTGATAACCTTATCATAAATACTTGTAAGAAGCGCTTTTCAAAGCACACATCTTTTTTTTTGTCAATATTGAATTCGTGTCGTTAGGAAGAGAATTCTATGCAATTAAATCTGCTATATTATTTAGAGTCAAAGACGTCACCTAACAGTGTCGTTGATGAGTAGTGTGATTTTTTTAAAGACTTCATCTAAAAGTTTTCTCTAGATTTTCATGCGGAACTCAGCAACAAATGACAGGTGAAAATCGACAGAATAATCATTCAACTCAGTTGTCATCAAAAATCGTTATAAATCATTAACAAACTTTTTTCTAATGAGAAGCTTACACGAAATTTTGATAAGTCCAGAGGCGAGATCGATAATTGTGGCTCTAGAGAGGGCGAAACTGCCGAAACGTCAAAAATAAAGATTTCTAATATCCTCGTAAAAACTCGTAAGCTAATTAATGAAGCAAGAAATATTGAGGACAATATTTGATGGAATACTAAAAGAAGGTGTACTACTGAAGAACTGCAAACGAGTACGAAGATAGAAAGAAATGAAGCATATATGAGTCTCTATTACATTTGCTAAACATAACATTTTTGTTATCAACGTGATAAATGTAAGAATGAAAACATCATCACATAAAAATTCAATACACAAAGCGCCGTATTTTCATAGCCCTGATGAATCAAGAAACCGATTTTATAAGACCTCGGCATAAATAGTAAAAACATCTCACGAGGTGCCTTTTTGAAAAGGAAACTCTCGCGCGAGGTTGGAATATCTTCTTTCAAACGATGGCTGAAGTTTTGGCTATTTCGCCTTTCTCAGAGCCTAGTCATACAATATTATACGATAGATTATTCTGACCATCCTCCCTATGTGTAGCGACATTCTAAAAGAAACCAGTCCAATAAACCTTCCTTAAACTGAAAAATAGAACTGATTGTTTTTTTCAGACCTCGCTCACAGCAACTTGATCTGACAATGTACTTTTTCTAAGCATTTTACAAGGTTTTCTTATAGGCATCTATACAGTACAATGCAGTCTTTTATGGGCGCTTATACAGTGCAATCTTTTTGTAAGTTACATGCGGCAGTGTAACAAGTTTGTCAAAAATTCTTTCATGCATTGGGTTTCTCCCCCCAAAAAGGGATTAGCTCAGCAACTGACGAGGCTGCAAGGTCCGAAACACGTGCATTTCACCATGTAAATGCTTCAAAGGACTCATGAAAGGCTGGAAAATTACAATGCCAGATTGTATTGTTTTGAACGAGGTGTGAAAAAACAATCGAGTATGAAGATATTATCAAAAATTTCAGCCTTGAGCAGTCGACTGTTAATCACTGTATTGTCCGCTGATCATGTCACTGGACATGTAGTGATGTGTTATCTCTGTCCTGAGTGAATTGAAATGCAACTGACGAGGCTGTAAGGTGAAAACCCGTGTGGTGAACTGTATTAGTGCCTGTGAAAGACCTCATGGAAAACTTTAAAAGATACATTCTCCCTTTCTACTAATTCCTTGATTTTTGAAATTTTTACAGGAACCCTTAAAGTTTTTTCCAGCTCTGAAGGTTTAAGCTCTTGCTTCAGAATTCTTACTATCGCGTCACCGTTGTGCCTTTTCAGACTTTCTATCTAGGTGTTCTTTTATATCCATCAGCATATGCTTACAGGAGATCAGTTATATTCTACCTGAACGGTTAGTTCGCCCTATTTTATTCCACATAACAGGAGAAGGGTAAAGAGCGCATGTGGCGCAGTGGTTAAAGCTGCTCTGCGCCGCACACAATATCAATGGTTCGATCTCGAGCTCATGCTCACCAAGCCATACATCCCTCTGGGGTCGGTAGATTGGCATCAGACTGGTCTCAGAATTGTTTGAGAGGATAAGCAGCAATGACTCGGTACATCGAGAGGCCATCGCGCGTCGTTGTTAAGGTTAGATATGTATTCCATCACCTCAAACAGTCAAAAATTGAACACGAATGCATGGTGTATCCCTCAGGGGTTGATCAACGCCGAGAGTTTCAGACAGTAAAAGGACACGGCCACTGAAGAGATACGAAAAGTAATCGTGGATGATTTTCCCCATCACGTTTCTGTAGCTGTAACTGTTTCATCAGAGCTTTGGAGTGTAATTATCTTGGCCTTTGTGATTGGCGAAACTTTGGTGGGCTTTTCGAATGCTTCTCCCAGCTTTGCAGCTTCAAATATAACTGCTGCCCTTCTCTCTTCAAAATCATTTTCATCATTTCCTTGCAACGTTTTGCAAGTTCGAACGTGCGGTTTGGAATGCCTGTGGCTCGTGTTATTCCACTTGGAGTGTCAATTCGACTGTTTGTATAGGCAAGCGTCCTCCTTATGACTTTGAACTCTTGGCTTTCATAACCCTAACGTGAAGATGTAAAATGAGCCGGTCGTATTCTTCACGACGTTGTTAATGATGGTATCTTCCTAAAAGCCAACCATACCAGGTTGTGATAGTTCTAAGATTTTATTTCAAACTTATCGGCTTTCTCTCTTTTTCAAGATAAATGGAATGTTACGCAAAAGAGACGATGGTCTGATCCCGTGTAGAATTACGAAACAGTGGCGACACTAGCTAAACAGAACTCACGCTTCACTAAGATTTGGTCTAGTTCGTAACGGCGCCCTACATCGGAAAATCCCCCTGTTCACCGCTGTGAGTTGGGCTTTTGGACTTGTAAGCTACCATGGACGATTTTGGTCATATAACAAATTCAGACAGTCTTTCACCCTGCTCGTTCCATTCTACTATGTGGTCCTCGGTGTGAGTTTTTCTTAGTCCAGTTTACGTGTCATAATCTTTAATGACGACCATAGAATCTATAGTTCTCTCTGGAGACCTTTTTCGGGTTCATATGAAACGCTTGGATGGATGGTCGAAACCAGCACTGAATCACATTGTCTTAACTGCAATCGTTCGTCCGGGCTATGACTTGCTTGAATGATTCCTTTAACACCCAAGGTCAAACTCGTGTTGACGAGAACACAAACGCCGCCGGCACCCTTCACTATCATTTGTTCCAGGAAAAATTTACAAGTTCTTTGCATCGAAATGTAGAAGACGTTCTGGTCTATCGATCCATTGATACAAACATTTTTGTGTCACATTGAAAAATAAAACCCGCTATGACGTCCAAGAGACGAGCTAAGTAGCCCGAGTACGAAACTTGAACTTCTTTTTGCTTCTGTAGCACTCTATATGAATCTCTTTGGAAATTAACTTTAGCATATAAATTGTCAAGATTTACAATATCGATTTGCTATAAAAACTTAACGGAAAGCCTTACGCAGACCCCAGCGGAGGGAAAAAGACGAAGTGGATTCGAAACGTAATATGATTTCCGCCGCTACAGCGCATTGATAAAAGATTTTTATAAACAAAGCACATTATTGAAATCGCCAAATTTTAAGCTCTTGAATGACTTTGAAGGTTCAAGGAAGAAGTTTTTCTAGCGAGAATGGTTCTCAAAAATTCGTGTATCCAAATCAAACATTCCGTCCTGAAAGAATCAATCACGCTTATTTCATTAATAAACTGACATCACACCAGTAATGATGAGCATAAACCCTTTTTTTATTCGTATATTTATTGTTCAACTGTAACAAAGTTCCGCTCCAAATATCCCCCTTATTCTTATGTAAATAATTACTACTTGGAGATTTCCCTCTTCCCTCTATCTCAAACCGCTTGCAATCATTTTTGCTTTCTTTCGAAATATTAACAAGACCCATTGATAGTGACTAGCTTCGGCTGCTCTTGAGTTTCCCTCATTGAGAGATCTCTGTCCGGTTGGTCACGAGGGCACGATACGTGTCTCCACGTGGTGGATAGGGGAGCTAAACGCAAAGCAAAAGCGGCTTCCTTGAGACACAGATGGACTCAAAGGTAGGTTCTTTGTTTTGTAGCCCCACTTTACTATACGTTTATTTCCGCGAGTCAAATTGGCCAAAGAACTGCAACAGAGCTGTTGATAAGTACAGATTAAGGCCAGACTAGGTTGCTTAGATAGCGACGGACATTTGTACCTATAACGCACGTACATTTGCATACGAATCTTCTATAGAGGATCTGGCAATGCAAGCAAGAATGGTAAGGTATAGCGACATTTCTGGCTAAGGCGAAAAGGTGTCACCCGTTTCAAGCCGTCTATAACATCGGAGAACTTTTTCCGGGAACATATGATAGTGATGGTAAGTAACGAAAATCGCACGTCCCTCGATTAACTCCCCCTTCCAAACTGTAGTTGAGATCACTGCGCGCAGCGCGAGAGGAGCGCAAATTTTGTTACATACTTAGAGATTTTTTCCTCCTGAAAAAATCTTCATATTCTTCGTGTTACAATTGTGGAAGATAATTCCATAGGCGCAGACTTTTTTGTTTTACAATACTAAATAAATGCGCTATGAAGTTACGAGCGAAGAGGTGAATTACTCCGAGTGCGAAGCAAAATATTCTTTCTGCTCTTGCAGCGCTCTAGTAATTCTTTTCAGAACCAGTTTCAGCATAAAAATTGCCGAGATTCGGGCTATTCAACGAGTACCAATAACTTAGGGCGGAAAGCCTCCCATAGACCCATCTGAGCAATCTGAGCAAACTAAGCATGAAAACACAATGTTATTTCCGCTGCTACAACGAAACAAGATAGGCTTATCATAAAGCAGACACATTATTGGAATCGACGGGATTTGAGCTTTCGAATAATTATCAGAAGTTTCACGTGTATCCAAATGAATACATTCCGTCCTAAAGGGTCAATGTTTAGTATACGTTAAGAAGAAGCGATTTTTTTTAAGCGTTGTAAAAAGAAAACATTTTTGATGTCACAGGAGTCAAGTTTGCTAGAATAATTTTCTTCTTCAGTGTGAAGTGCAATGCTAAGAGGAGCTTAACAATAATCACCTGTTCGTTTGTTCGATCTTGCGCATCTAATGTCATACAAATCTCCAACCAATCTAGATTAGAAAATTGAGACTCTTCCAAACTTCTCTAGGTGGATAAAAATCGCATGTCTATTCTACAGGCCAAATGCACTCCGTAGAATCTACCACACTGAGAATAGAATAATAGAGCCGAGTACTCTTGAATTTTTCATTATTGTCGAATGTTACGTACTACGCTTTGATCATCTTCCTCATCAATCTTTTACGGCCGATAATCCTACCATTAAAAAATGAGTTAAAAAGAAGAAAAAGTTCTGAATTCTTTGCGATTTTAGTGGATTGTATTTTATTGTACGCAATGGTGTGATAAGATTAGACGCTATGACAGGCAAACAATTAACAACAAAAGTCTAATGTGCACCAAAAATGCTTGCCATGATTTATAATAGATAAAGAATAGCGACTGCGCGAAGCTGAATGACTTAACAGACATATGAAATTTGAGAAAATATACCGACATCAATTCTGCGCTAAACTAACCATTTCTCATTTAACAACTTCATATAGAACAAACAAGTGATTCTTTGCATACAGAAATGTTTAAAGAGATAATTCCTCCTTAGATGCTCTATCCCCTACCAGCCAAGACATTGGCATTAGACGCAATTCATCTGACAGCTATTAGGTATTTACAGTCTGAAGGCATTTCATTTTACCACATTCTCAATGCAATCGTCGAGCGAAGCCTAACACTTCAAGTCATTGCTCTGATCGTGCACTCCGGGATGATCAAGCCCTCCACCACTCAATGTCGATGAGTTCGTAGCAGGCTTATTCGTCGTGTACTGTCTCGCTACATCTTCAGACTCAATCAAATCATTGTACGGAACAAATATGCATTCAAGCGTCGCTACTATTTCAGTTAAAGTCGGATGGAATACAAAGGAGCAATGTATTTCAAACAACTAACGCAATTCTTCATCCTTTACATGATCCAGAAAGATACGGACAAAGACAAAGCCAAGAGCAAAGAGTTTCGAAGATTTCTTATGAGATGGAAAATAATGAGAGCTACTTTGAAGCGTGCCACTATGATATACTATGGCAGTAATCTCTTGATATAGTTACACGAAGGACCAATTTCTGCGCTGCTATTATTCTGGATGGACTCAGGAGAACTCAAATCTCAGCGGAAATACTCTGAAGTCCTTCAGATGTCCTTCATCCTAGACCGAAAACATTTATTTACCTACTGATTCGCTCCTGTAAGCAGGAAATACACAAATATTAGTTTTCTCATAAGTCTTGATGAGCAATAACATCAAATTCATTAACCAGAAGTAATTAAAATTGTTAATCAACACTATTCAAAATGTGCGCCACAGCCCGAAGACATTTCTGCCGTTATTCACGCAAGAAATCAGTACCGCTTCGTGCAGAATTTGAGCTTTCCTTTGCTACCAGATTTGTCCATACTTGTGGAATCATAGTCCACAGCCTTATGGTATCATGGCTAAACTCGACAAAGAACCGAAACGCTGTTCACCTGGACGCAAATCCTTGAACTTTTGCAAAGTTGATGTTTTCGAAGACCCAGTGCATTGCGTTCCAATTCGTACTTGACCAGTTTTACGATGCGCGAATGAACTAAGAGATATCACAAAATCCATGAAAATGGAGTTGGTCGCAGTGAGCTAAAGCATTACCAGTTTTCGGATTGATCAACCCTACATTCAGAATTCCGGTTGACGCGAACGTTTTTGCACACGACTCTCCATTATTGGTTTTATTGCAACCCTACATTATTCTGAAGTTAGCCGTAATTAGATTTGTAAGAAAACAAGTCACTGGTGGACCAGGCATAGACATTGTTTATCGCGGTCATGAATTGTGCGGTAACAACGAATGAGTGGCCATTGGGCGTGTAAATTGTTCAGTCAACCAGAGATGGCTACACTTTTCCTCAAACTACTGCATATTTGATGAGATCTTCGCTTCAAGTTGAAATGACAGCTATACGCTATTAAGGTAGATAAAAAGCAGAAATAAGTCTGAAGCCGAGAGTTTTCAGAGTTCATCAATCCTTGAGACGTGCTCCATTCGTTCGAATTCATCAAGCAATTTTAGATGGCAGAATCCATATCTGGCCTGTACAATGACTCACGGTGACCTACCGATTTGGCAAACCAGTGGGGCTGATCTCACAGATAAGTCTGGCATCGTTTTTCCAACTCTAGAGGATAGAATGTCTGGTTCGCTTGGGGCATGTAATCAAATTAGAGGCCACGTGTGCCTTCTAGAGCCGTCTAATCACTGCGCATACGCGCACTTTGGAAAGAGAAAATACGTGGAAACACTTTAGCGGTCTGGATGAGTAGATTCAGGTTCATTTGAAGGTGTGGCAGCATAACCGCATGAGAAAGACCAATTTTCACAGCACGCCGCTAGATGGGAAATTTGAAAAAGTCTATTACAACTCGCATACCGAAGCATAAGTCCATGAGTCTTCATCATGTGAGTCATCACACATGTCCAGAAAAACTGGAAAGATACAGAGTTCCTTAAGTCCGACCCACAAGAAATACTTATCGTTGAAGATGATGGTGTGAAAAAAGTGAAAGTAAGGAACGAACTGAAGTGCTGACGTTATCTGAGCATTTAACTCAGAAAGCGTAATAGATCATTCTAAGGCGCAACAAGTGTAATGCTCAGAGATGCTGTGGAATAGATGTATAGGCAGAGCTCAGCGCGATCCCGATCTCACCATGCCCACACTAGCTGCGAGGTCTACAATTGGCGCAAGAACTGTTTGTGAAGAGTTTCATCCAATTCACAAAGGTCGATGAATGCGTGCAGTAAGGATCTCCAAACACCCTACTAGAGCTAACCCGAATTTCTAGGAAAGAAACAAGTAGATCAGCATTCCAATAACATTTGTGATAAAGGCAAACCTCTCAATTTGAAGATGGAGATTAACATCGAATTAGGTGATATCCACATCAAATATGTGAATTCAGGTCATGAAAAAGGTAAAATGAATAACAAAGAACTTTGCGGAGTACGAAGAAGTTCATTAATAGCATAACGTGTAAAAGGATAAAACTGTCGCCAATGATCAATCTCTGATGTAAGCGATGTGCATTCGACCTCATTAAGCATTGTTAGAGGTGAATGAATGCTTATCTGACCTAACTATGAGTGGTGATGACCTAACGTTAGGTCAAATCAGAGCTCCTATCTTCTCAGAGAAGTTTGGTACTAGTTTATCGTCATTGGAGAAATAGAACGCTTAGTGAGCCTGGAATGCGGGATTAAACCAATGAGCAAGTGTGTAGGACACCTTTACTCAATGCGCCATATGCAAGATTAGAAATAATTAACAATATAATTATAAACAAGCCATGTGATAAATATATGTACTGCATCAAGATGGATTCAGTGTTTTTTTTTCCTATATTAGTTGTCTATTCGGGTGTGAAGACATGAGAAAGTACGAAATATCGCGCTCGATCACTAGTGGGATGGCATACTGGCAAGCAATGCTTTGACGGAATTTATGCATTTATCTCCCATTAGCAGACGGATGTAAGCAATTTTATAGTACATACGCCCATCAGAAAAATATACTTCAGTCTTTACTACTTACAAACATCTCTCACCACTTATCTTGGCAGGGTAATACAGTCTGTAAAGATCTTCTGAGATACTCGTGTATTACGAAAAAAATTGCACAGTTCGGCGGCGACATCATCTTGATGTCACGACGTTTAAAATACATGATAGAACATTCGACGTTGGTTAGCCCTCAGAGATGGCTATGTAACCTTTACTATTTGCAAGATTGTATAGGTAATCGAATGTGTCTTTTCATTATACATTGAACCGGCCGATTCATATAGTCACGTTTTTAGCCTTACATTCGCCTGCATAAGTGCCATAACAAACATGATAGGCTCAAGGTATGTTATCAAATCATATATATTATTTTGAGCGAGCGCTATATAAAGCAGTCAAATGCATTAGCTCACTTTTGCTGATTTGTTTATTCGGCGTCGAATCCTTCATTTGTGGGTGTTTATTGCTTGCAAAGAATTAGCTGAACCGAAAGGCACCTTGCTGCTCATGAGGCTGAAATGCCAAAACACGTGTCTAACACTGTATAAGTGCCATAGCAGATATAATAATTAAGGTAAGTCATCAAATCATATGCATATTTTTAGCCTCTCAGACGTTACTCGTATCAATTTGTCGACTCCAAAAGGCTTCGTGGCATAGTGTAATGAGAATTATAACCCAAAAAAATGCTAAGATATGAGTAAAACATGGAAGCTCAGGTGATAAGGAATGGCTAAAAATATGAAGCTTAAAAGATTGTATTTGCGTCCATCTTCGGCTTGACTAGCTTCAGTTTGTGCTTACCACATCATTCCCGTTTGCATGATTGTTGGTAGCACGTACCTGTTAAGTGGCTGAAAGAGAGCAATACGAGGTCCTTGATTATGTAGTGAACAACACGAGAGTTCCAAAAAAGGTAATCGGGGATTGGGAGTTTACCTAAGGTTTTGATTCTGCTCGGTATGAGCATACTTTGGTTTTTATGCCGAGCTGTTCGGCATGTTCTGGAACATTTTCGACTGAATTTGCCTACAGCGAACCCTACATTCATTGTCATAAATGCTAGGAAGACGTTCATGACCTTAGTTTTCTCATCTTCACGAACGAATTCGCAAGGATGAGAATCCCCAAATTAACGTCGCATTGTGCGTTCGTTATCATTCCTTAACTCCATAATTCATTATGGTTTTGACCCGTCTACACAGTAATGCGTCACAACTGGGATTCTGAGATTACGGGGCTGTTCCATATTTCTTTTGCATTTCAACACTTTTGCTATTTCAGTTGTTACTTATTTTGAGAATAAATCAACTAACATTACAATCACCAACATGCTTAATAATGTATAACCACTTTCTGGGCAAAGATTGAATGCTTTCCTCCCAGAAACAATGAGGCTGACGATCAAAGAAGTCTGTAACGTTACTTTTGAGCTGTTGCAATCTTTGACTTTTCTCTTCCAGAGATGCGGTTTCAGGGCTCAGAAAAGAAGATAAACCTATGAAACAACACCAGGGCCATACGATGGATGCGGTTCGTGGTCCAGCCGAGACAGTGGGTAAATGCATGAGGTATCCACTAAAACATCATTCGGTAATAGCCTTTTCATTTAAACGAGAGATAATGTAGTATGGATAAGGCTACTAGAACGTTCCTTAACATACCACAGCCTTTTTGGAGATAAC
Organism: Parelaphostrongylus tenuis; assembly: GCA_019055375.1. Classification (NCBI taxonomy): domain Eukaryota; kingdom Metazoa; phylum Nematoda; class Chromadorea; order Rhabditida; family Metastrongylidae; genus Parelaphostrongylus; species Parelaphostrongylus tenuis. The sequence goes on along the minus strand of JAHQIW010006903.1, from coordinate 45,342 downwards.
TCAATTTCAAATGGTAAAAACAGATCAAACACTAGTGCGTAAGAGATTATGGGCAACCCGATACTTCTGTTGAAATTGGTGTTTCAACATTCAAAATCCTGACCTTTGAGAATTATCAAAAAACACATTTTTTACTGTAACCAACTTACACCTAGCGAAAGCGCCCAATAATAGTGAGTAGATATGAATTATTGGAGCATTGAGACCAAAACTTCTGTTGACACATACACAAAAAAGAAATTACAGACAGGATATTAATTTCCGTGCAACCTAATAGCATCTGCTCTGTAAATGCCGTCAGGTAGCTTCGATTTTGCCCATAGAGGTTTAACATTGCTGCTTCACCTAAGCACTAAAATTTATGACACCTGATGAGTTAAGTAATCTCAATCGATGTAATTTGGTTGACCTTACTTATTTTCTCACTATTGAATTTTGCATTTTCAATACAAATAAGAAGGATTTGGCCAATTATATCTGCCTAATCGTTCTTACGAAAAAGTCACTGCCCTTCTGTAAGGATCCTAGTTGAGCTGCTGAATGCTTAATGTTCATATAAAATATCAATGAGGATATTAGATGTCCTCGTGTTAAGGATAAAGGATAAAGCTTTCGGCGTTAATTAATCCCTGAAGGATGCGCCATGCATTCATCTTCAGTTTACAACTTTTTAGGTAGTTGAATACATATGTGGCTTTTGCAATGACTCGAGTCAGCGTTGATAATCCTTTCAAACAAGTCTGGTACCCATTTACCGATTCTGGTTGTATTGATGGCTTGGTGAGCCATGAGCGCGAGATTAAATCATCGACCTTGTGTTTGACATAGAGTACCTCTAACCGCGCGACATGCGCTCCAACCCTCAATACTTTCCCTAATTACTAAGCTAACAAGAAGCTGTTATAGCACTTCCAGTCAGTTATGTTCTCAGCGACTTCACCTTCTGCAGAGCCTAATGATTTGATTCACTTGCTCTCAGCCGTTTGTCCTTGCGATGTGAATCTTAATAATTGCACCAGGTGAAACCTTTCAAAATGAAGCACCGTTCCAGCGGACCTTTTATATAGAATGGTTGCTAGTCAATTACCACCTATTACAATCTGCTTTTACTCGGCGACAAATCATCATACAAATGTCGAAGTCGAAGTCACTGCCACTACAGATGATAAGAGAACGAATGAACGTAATATTAAGGTTAGCACGTCATGTAAGAACAAGCTTATTGAATGTCAAGTGTTCTGAAGACGGGAATTTTGTAATGATTCTATTCTTATGCAAACGGATAGTGAGCCTGATTGTCAAATTACGATGTATTGCGCCATTTCTTCATAAATTTTGGAGAGATATTGGAGATGTTTCCATTCAACAATCCATATCCACGAACAAACCTATGCCATTGCAGATCAGGTGATATTATCGCTGTTATTATCACAGTAAAAGACTAATGATATATGGGCTCTTGTCAAAAGTCTAAAATTTTTCATGTCGATGAAGCTAACAAGTTTACGTTCTGACACACAAAAGATGACAACAATGGGGACTTCGGTATTGTTTGTTCAAGTTACTTGATGAATGATGAGATCACAAGTACTACAGATAATCAAGGAGTACTGATCTAAATATGATGAGAGATGTCATATATTCTACAAATTCTTAATTCCGCTTATACTAATTATCGGAGCATTTTCTATAAGAAAGGCCTAATAAGGCAAAGTTTGTTTCCAGAGCGAGGATTTTTTACAAAATGCTAGATAACCGTCTCATATACTCAGTGGGCTCCTTGACAGCTTCTCATTTGATCGACCAACAAAATCTATGAGAAAAAGTTAGAAAAGGACCTATCAACACATAAGCTCATTACAATTTGTTGGAAACTAGTAAAACTAATAAAGAACACAAGAATACCTCAGACAGTTGAGAAATTTTGATGAACAAGTTCAATTTTAGTTCGAAATTTTATCCATAATTGGAAAAAAGCTAAGCACTTCATAAAGAAGATGAATAATGAGCCAGTAACATTGCATTGATACATATCGGATGGCTTCACTGGTTTGATATCAGAAGTGCGGCTTCACTATGGGATATTTCTTGCAAAATCGCATTATTTAGTAATAAGCCGAAAGCAGCGACAACGACGATTTAGTAGAAATCTGTCACATATAAGCGTAGTATAGATGAAAATTTGGAATGGTAAACTATGATAATCATAACAATGAGGACAGTAAAACAAGTAGTAAGACAGTAATATATTTGAAACTCTAATATTTATAGTTAAATAGAGTTAATAACGTCTAACAAAACTACTGGAAAAACGGAGAATTTAAGAGAATGTAGCGCGGTGGTTAGGGATGCACTGGATTGCATACTTGGTTGTGAGATTGATATCAGCAGAGGGCAAAGCAAGCTCGCCATCCATGCAGGTTGGGAAATTCGTAGCGTCCATCTAGGGGACGGGGCAGGGATAGGGGCAAGGGTAGATAAAACACTGAGATGGTGGATTAATAGGCCAACACAGATTAAGGTTAAGCCAAATATGCACTGAATACTGCATTAAATGTTACGAATAGGATCAAATGTATCGTGCATGACTCAAGATTGTTCATCGACGAGCGCTTAATCCTTATTTCAATTCGCTCAGAAAAAAGAAAACAGAGATAATTTAGATGAACTGTAATAACATTATTCATGAAGTACTTCTTGAACATTAGTTTCCAACCTTTTCAACCGTCTTTGTCGTCTTCCAAGACGAGAAAGTAATGGATATGAGCAGTCTATAAACATTTAGCATACAACCATTTGTTTTCACTGCTTTGAGTGACCAGGTGCATACTGATAGCTCACTAAGCCTTGTTCTCGAGGCTATGGACAATATACTTGGATTATCCGTCTTCAATGATATTATGGATCCCAGCACAGTTTCCACTCGATTCTCCCTCGCGCAACTGCCGTCCATGGTAGTTGTCTGCTTCGAGCATGGTGAGTCCGTAGGTCCCTTCTGTAATTCTAAGCTTGTTGTGATCTTCGTATGCAGAAGAGAATGACGTTATTCACGAATACGTTCGTTTGTTATTTGAATGGTCACCCAAGAGGACGCTTGCTCGCATCTTTTCGTCCATCTGCCACCTGTTCTTCTTTTCATGTGACTGCTCCACCTGTGCTTCGTTATCAATCTATGATCTTCTGCATCCGAAAGATATGACAGGTCGCTAACATCTAAGCTGCGCAGACCTGTTGAACGAGTAACTGCCGACTGAGTTCAGAAGACTTCGTTCAAGGGGCCTGCATGTGGTGCGTAGAATTCTTGATGTGGTTGGTAGTACAAGCCCATGTCCCCGTTACATAATAGAGCGCTGGAATGAGCCAGAGAACACCCAGTCGGCCAGCTCAAAGCTAAATGTAGTCCTCCGCAAAGCTCACATAGGACATAAATACCTAATGCAGAGGATTCTGAAGGAGAAGTCACCACCTCGTACAAAACATAAGACCTCATTGTGTAAGATTTCGAAAGTAAATGGATAAACCCCATGAGTTTTAAACATGACCCGCAGAGAAGAATGCCTCGTTATCACACGTGGTGCGACACAGTACATGAGACTTGTTTTGATGTGAGAGATACACGAGCATTCCATGTGATCTCCGCACAGTGGTCTCCACTTGAGCAACTCAGTGGAGGACTTATAAAACGGGTGAGTATGGTGCAAAGTTGTTCTGCGCTAGCTTCGATTGAAAACAAAGTCTGGTTAATTTTTTCTGTTGGAGTAATGCAGGCATTTGTTCACTGAGTTGTGGGCAAGCGTTTTTTTCAGTCATTGGAAAAGGCCATACCACTGGAACGTCGCTGTCAGTATCAATTGTGTTATTACTATCTCGTCTTTGGTTTACAACAGAAACTGCGAATTGTTTGCTGGAAGGAATGCATCTCAATCTTCTGAAAACTAGACAGGAGTTCTACTTAGTGGAGAGGACATCGAACGCATCCATTACAATTCTTCAGAAGACAGTTTAGAGTGTTTCGAAAGCGATCTACAAATTACGTTTATGCGCTTCTGTAAACACAAAATAGAGAGCTTACCAGCTTTTAGGATTAAACTCTCCTGAATTCATCAAAGTCTCACTGCGAGTACACCGCTTTGGTGACGATAGATGGATCAGTCACGTAATCTCGCGACGAGGAGACGCGATCTAGCCATGTGGGAGAAAGCTGTGGCGTCATATCTAATAGGGAGATTTTGCTCGTTAAATCGCTCAGTTGATTAACCGGAGGCATTGGTGGCAGGGCAGGAGATGTTACAGGACAAGAAGAATCTATGTAAGAGAGCAGCAAGCCCTCATCGATCCACATGGATTGGGTTAGATGAAAAATTGCGAACATTTCAACATGATAATGCCGAGATTCTAGGAAAATAATACAAAACTGGCTAATGTGTTGAGATGATGACTAACTTTTAAGACGTGACCGAATCCATCGACTTTTGAGTGGTTAATGTGAAGCAGCGAATCAATGTGAAGCGTCCAGGCTTGCAAAACAACTCCCTTTAAATGTCTATGTAGCGGAATTGGCAAGTAAACATTGAATCAAGTAGCAGAAGGGCAAGTGTACAACCTTAACCGCTGAGGACGGCGTGCTGTAATATAAATGCCGCGTACTTTCCTTGGATCTCTCGCCGCGTAAAGCTCTTCCATCAGACTATCGGTAGTCTCTCAATAGCTTGAAAAACGGCAATATCAACAGTGCGCTTTTTTCAAAGAAAGATCCTTTTTGCACGCTGTAACAACAAAATTAAAATCACTCTAACACTCGTCGCACATTTTCTGCTCGACAAAGATTTGTGGAGAGTTTTTCACTAATCTTTTAGTAGTCACTTCATAACATACATTTCATTGGTGTCGAAAAATGAATATAATTTTGAACGACTTTTCATAGGGCGCTGTGAAATCAAAATGCGCCTCAGGCGCGAAGTACTTAGTTCGCCACTCGAACTTCATGGCGAATTTATACGATAATATGAAACGAATTTTCAAATTCAGTACCTACAGGACGATTGAATTAAGTCCTTTTTTATAACAAAAAGCCTAGAAATTTCTCTTAAACGGTTCAAGTAAAAAGCAAAAATCGCGTCCTCTTCAAGCCGCACTTGAAGTGGCTGTACGCAGCGCTATTCAAAAAGAGCGCGATTTTCGATTACAAAAATTTTTCTCGATTTCAGAAACTATTTCTAGACCTTGTAATATTCATAAACCACGATTTCATCCACAGGATTGTATGCCATTGGCGCCTATACTTGCGATTGCTAAAGTAATATTTTTGTCACCCTATGGAGACCTTATTTCAAAAAGCAAACTCAGTATCAGCATTAACATTTTGCAAGTATCAAACAGTAGTGAATTGTCTTAAGAACATGCACAAACACGTGCCGAGCATTACATGTGCGGCAAAGGTGAAATATATTCTTTTCTGACTGCTACAGCGCACCGAGGTCTTTTTAACGGATTCTTTTCAGTTGTGAGGGGACAAATGAAAACTGATCTCATTCTCTGAAGATGAACTTTTCATAGGGTTCTTAGCAACTAGTCGAAACCTGAGACTACAGGCTACAGCCCCATGTCGCAGGTTTTCGAAAAAATATTCTTTGACGTTGCTACAGGAGGAAGTTTCTAGGCTTCAGGCACGCCAAGTTCTCGCCAGACAGAGCTCTTTCTTTGGTCTGTTGGTAATCTTCCGATAGCATAATCGCATTTGATTCCGACACTATGCTTATATCCTGAAAAGAGCGTTTCTCTAAAACGCAGCAGCTAAAATAAGCTGCAACGCATCTGGTAATTAAGTCATTTTCCCACTTGATGAAACGCAGTCCCGCGCGAACCAAGTGGGAGCTGGACTGTTGCGGCCATGATCGACCATTCACACACATCGAATTTAACTTATTTTACTTGTTGTGTTGCAGAAAAACGGTCTCTAACAGGGGACTATAGCGAGCTGTGGTTGAAAAATAGCTGTTTTCGTGTTGTGCGCTTTGTACTCCACGTAATGTTTCTTTACCAGTATTCAAATTTCACGCTATAGTCCTATGTACCATGAAACTACGATCCAACGAACGAACTCACGCTAACGATCTGCATTAACTTAAGGTACAGTTGTGAGAGATTTTGAGATAAAATACTGGTGAGCGGGTATTTCCCGAGATCGACGTTATTTCACTTCTGAAGTTACGCATTGTATATCATTAGCATCTGTCCCAAGTGAACTTACTCTCCGTGAGCAGCTGATGATGGGCATCTTACTTTTATATTTTCAAACACGACTTTTCATAATAGATCGAGAAGTAGTTGAAGAGAGTATAAGCTGGATGCACTATTAGTATTCATCAGCAAACAATTCTCCACTGCCTCTACTAATATGTAAATTGCTCATCAATAAATCAACAAGAGACAAATACATTTATATATTACGAATGCGATGAATAGGCAGTGCAAAAGTTAATATCACTGACCCAAATGGGAGGAATATTACACCTTATTATATCAAAACTGTTTAAATATTTTTCTTATCAATTCGAAAGTAAAATATCACATAAAATAGATTCTCAACTGGTTCCTAAAGTCCATTCAAATCAATTTTAGACAATGGCCAGAACAAAATTACCGTATATATTTCGATTTGATTCATCTACACAAACTCAAGTAAAGACGGTTGTGTCTCTGAAGTGAGCGATGTGGACGGAACTGTAGAATAGCGATGAAAATCTCAAAGCGTGGATCAATTTTGTTGTGGCACTTCATCAAATTCAGCAGGTCATTTCCTGTGATTTCATGTCACATCTTTGTGCTTGTGTAATGTTGGAACTTGCAATATGTACATTAAAGTAGAAGGTAATCAAACACTTCAAAGCAGCGAAAGTGTTGCAAATGATCTAATGTCGTCATTCTAGATAGTGCCAGAGCAGTTAGCTATTCAAAATGGAATTATTACGGGATTTAGAATGAAAGAAGTGGACTGGCGACATATTTAATATATTAATATACGCATTTGCTACAGCAGCTGAACTAATGGTAAAGAGCTGACAATCACATGCTTTGAATATTCTACATAATCTAAGTGCTCCCCTGTTTTTATTAAGAAATTCATCTCATCAATTATTCCTGAACCTCGTATTAAACCATCAGTATAGTATCTTTATACTCGATTGTTTTTTGAAACCTCGCTTAGAATTAATACATCTGACAGTTATTTTAAGCCTTTCACGTAGTCTGTTATGAGCTATACAATGCAATACACGTGCTCCAGCTAGCCTTGAGCAAATCGAGTGTTAATAATGCAATGCCTGGTGATCATGTCACTGAACATGCAGAGATACGTTGTCTGTGGAGTAAATTTTCACTTTGCTTACGGTGCAACGTACTCGGCGAAAGTATCTCTTCGTAAGGGGACTCTCCCCCAGAAGGGTCGTCACAGGCGAGGGGCACTGTGCAATTGACGAGGGTAAGGCCGAAATACGTGTGTTGCACCGTATAAATGCTCATAACGGACATCATGAAAGGCTCTAAAATATGCTGTCAGGATTTGACCGATAGAGTCTGTGAGAAGGTTTAGAAGCCTTTCGGCAACATCAACGAAACGCATGTATGGCAGTGACGTAGAAAACCTCGAAATGGTTCTAAACATTCTCACAGACTGCTTTCATATAATTCTAATTCCTCCTATGTCCATATCTTTTTAGCAGTGTACGTTTTTTCGCTCGTGGGAGAAAGGAAACTCCATTTACTTGTGACTGAAGGTCTAAATAAATATTGTACATCTTTATTAGATGACCTGTACTGATACTATCCTCAAAAAACAAAAAGCATAAATGCATTGAAAAACAACTTCATACCTCGAAAACTTATAGCCTAGAAGGATAAAAATATTACAAAACAATTTTTTGTGGCGAAATTCGGGTATATGCAAACGATTTTGGAACAGATAAAGGTATACTAAATAGACTATCAAATAGTAATGATTGGTAGATATCAAATTAGCATGGGTGTCCCGTACTCATTAACAGAACAAATACATAGTTAGAAACTGCATAACAAATCAGGCACTTGCAAAAAATTGGATATGCAGATGAATAAATAAATGTGCCAGATGTTTGATTAAACATATTGATCTATGCAAACGGAAATAACTTACACCAAAAGGCAAGAATTCATGCTCAACATTCTATATTACAACACGAAAACTGTCTAATGTACAACATTACCATCCTTGTCATAAAACACTAATTTCATGGACTTTACAGGAGAAGAGATAGGCGGGCGGATTTCTAAATCCGAAACATATTGCCTGAGATCAATGCCGCAATTCAATTTGAAAACACTCATATCTGCTGGACGAAAAGCGGAGAAGTCGTATTTTATTCTTGGAGGAGTCGAAGAGAGATCTTTCGTTTTACCCAGTTGAGTCGGTCCCAGGTTCGAATTCGTCTGAACTTCAGCTCTTGTATCCGACAATGAAGAACGATTTCTAAATCCTCAACCTTGCGTAACGATCAAGATAACGGGAGTGTGGGGAAGGTTGCGCAAGAATTCACGTTACACGGAACTATAAAAAATAGAATGAGAACTCCGGACAATTTCTATGCGACCCACTACCACGATTTACTGAGCGGAACACAGCATTTATTGCATTTGAATTGTTTCTCACTGTTCATTCTCCATAGAACTCTTGGAATATTTCGTGTGTTGTTTCAAATGCTGCTTGGGAATTTGGTTTCTTTTTTTTATGAATGTGATGGCGTGCTGATAAAAATTTAAATCTCCTCGCAATCTTAACAAAACCCAAGCCGAGGGTTCCCTACGAAAAATGAACATCATTTTTGCCCTGATTTAATGCAGTTGGAAACATAATTTGATTGACAGCAATCATTAACGAAACATTGATGCCTTGCATTCGCTGTTAGAACTTTTAATTTTTTTAGACCAATAATTTACACCGATAATGTGATACCTACATCTCCTTAGAAAGTTTCATCAACTCCTCCGCACTTGATGAATCCATTGGAGCACTAATTGGAATTAACTCACCAAATCGCAACCTGAAAAAACACTTCGCTTGTAAATCCAATAATGTAGTATTTTAATCAATACTTGATCAGACAGATAATGAACACCACCTTGATAAAAACTCGATGATTTCTGTGCGAGAAGAATGGTCAGAGTAGGGAATTGTTATGAGATTTGTTCTGATTATTCTAAAATAACATCTGTCACAATTTTCTCATCATAAGTTTTTTCACTATAAATCTAATGACTACCCTTCTTTGTTCAATTTTTTCAAGTGATTCAATATAGTAGGGAGCTAATAGGGATAGCTATTTCAAAAGCTGAGATTCAAAAATTTGAGTCGGATTTTGATGGATCTCTGAGCGATTTCTCAAGGTTCAATGAGCTCCAACTGTATAAGGATTGATCTCATTCCCTCATTAGATTACTTCATAGTGAAATTATCACTTAACGGTGGTGGGTGTGCCTAATTCATAAACCCTGAGACCCTCAGGGGTGGCGTGCAATACGTGGAATTCAAGCATAATTCCTTGGATTTTTCGCCAGACACAGCTTTTACCTATACCTTTAGTAGCCATTCGGTAGCTCGAAAAAAGCTGAATTCAATACTATGCTTGATTCAAAAAAGCCTTCTAACTTCCCTGTAGCAGCGGAAATATAGATATATAGATGAGTTTTACATTCACTTTGCTTTGTTTCGTCGGCTAGAGTCTGAGGATGGGTTTTCACTTTACTACTAATTCTCATTTAGCTCAAATTTCGATGATTTTGAAGCTAAGTTTGGTTTCTCAAAAAGATTCTCTATGAGGCGCTGAAAGGACAAAAAAAAAAAAGATTTCGTTTCATATTGGAAGTACTCAGCCCGTCGCTTTGATTTCAAGAGAGTTTATCCGGCAATTTAAAATGAAAAAAAAGATAATACTTATTTCAACGATAGAACAAGGCTCTTTCATAATTCTGATACCAGAAACCTGGAAAATTTTCGAGATGAGATTTATACATGAATAGAGACTTCTGAGACGGTTGCTGGAATCACTGAGAGTAGCGGGAATCGGGAGGTGCGCAATTTTCGCTATTCATACAAAATTCTTCCTTCGCTTCAAGAAATTTCCAAACTTTCTGGAAATGCTCTGATAGACTACGATTTACTGCACCGCTCACAGCACCTATTGCACGTACCTCCGAGTGCGAAACGTAATCTTCTTTTCGCTCCTACAGCGTTCTATCAAGAGCTTATCAAAGGTCAAACCCAATTTCGGAATCACTGCAATCAAAGCTTTCGAATAAATATTACAAATCTGGTGGAGAAACAAGTACACACTACACGCCTAAGAGCACTATGTGGAATGCAAAATATTGGAGCCCAGGCAGAACTTGAACCAGCGCTTCACCCATATTGGCGGTTTATGCTACCATTACACCACCAATACCACCGATTTGCTACTTCTCCAATATGTCCTATCGTAGTTGTCAGCAACTAACTTTCAAGGGGCTTGGTGAAGCAGGCACATATCGGCATCAAAATATTTCTCAAAATGTTCCATCTCATACTCAAATTCAGTAAATGCGATAAACCCAATGTCTTTGGCATTTCTCTATCTACAAAATACGATTTCTCTCGTTCAACTACAGTCCGTCGCACATCCTGATTATCTAGAGCCCATGAAGTGTTTTTCTCACTTGTTCAGTGCTAACTTTCAAATATATCGGCGCACAAAAAACGCGGGTTTTGGTTCAATAGGAAATAATGGATTTCGCCAATTGAGAACTGATTCCTATCTTCGAAGACGTAGTTTCTGTATGCCTCAAAACGGCCTAAGATTTTGGAAAAATAGCAAACTGATAATTAGGATTTTATTAAGCCCACAAAGAAACCTCTCAGTATTTTTCACAGTCAGCTATTTGAATCGTCTAAATCAAATCCCGTAATAAACTATTACTAAATTAATGAGATTTGATATAACGAGCACAATCGTATCTGATGATTTCTTATTTTTTACATAGTTCTTTCTCACACTTGCTGTGCGGATTCGAGCAAATTTTGAATTGGGTCGTTTCAAAGTTTACCATTCACGAAAGTTATTGCACTTTGAAGTATGAGTGCAACTACTGCCTCAGGGCTGTCGCTTCTTTTTTACAAATGTCGCTGAAAGCTGCTTGACAAAATTCTTCCCGTTACCCTAGGATAGCAGAGCCAGAGCGTTGCCAGCTAAATGTAAAGAGTGAACTGTTCCCCAGAGAAGTCTGGTAGATGGACCTAAGGTGAGGTCGAACCACGATTGTACCCGTGATGATGAGTACCACGGCACAATCCTCTTCCTTTGTTTCTTTTTACAATTACTAGTGCCCATCAAATGTTCACAATGACCTTATTGAATGTGGAAGTCGCTCCATTCCACTATCACCTCATAAATTTTATGTTTGCTCAGCTTTTTTCTCAAAAGCACCACAGACCGCTCCTAGCACTTGAACATCAAGATAGTGGAGAAATTAGCGCAACCGAAGATACTAACACATATAAACTTACTCATTGTAATCCCCTCGAGACGAAAGATCAATAACCACTTTTGGCTCCTTCATTTTAGCCAACGCTTGAAGTACATGCCTCAAAATCAATCTCTTCGAATAAGTCATGAACCAAAAAATTGTGTTCAGTAAAGACGCTCATCTGAATATATAAACTGATCTTCTCTTGGAAGACTTGTGCGCCTCTAATAGTGAAAGATTACAGGTCAAAAATTACTATAAATCGCGAACACTATAAGACTGCAGAAAATTCGAATAGCCTTTCTTTCGAAGAAACAGATCGAATCTAAGTTTGTGAAAAATAACCAGGATATGCAAAAGTTAACGTTCATGCCTACTGAGAGCGTGTAACAATTAAACTTATCTGTTACACAAAATTTGGTACCATAGGTTCTTAGCACTAGCCATAGTTGATTATTCACATGATATATATCAATACGGGATGATGTAGGAATAGAAATGACGCTTGGACTTTGCTGATATCTCCACAATTTGGTACTACTGAACACTTCAATCTCGCTTTTCACTTAGAAGTTTAGAACGCTGACTTTTAAAGACACGCACTAATACATGAACATGAAATTTAGAAAGTCAAATGACCTGCCTTCCTTAAATCTTGCAAATACTGAACTCAAAATTAGATCGAACACCTGGTTCTTCAAGTTTCCGAACCACTTCCTAGCCTAGAATTCTGCAACCGCATCCCACGCTCCATTAATCTTGAGCAACGCGTCACTTGCATTTCCCCTACGCGTCATTTGCGCTTGAGTAGCAAGCGAATTTCTTCTCAAAACAGCTCCATCTTAAGCAAGTACAGGCAAGTTGTACACCAAAATGTTCGCGAGAAATGCGTAATTGAAAGATACCAAAATCACGCAAACTACTTCTAGTTGATAGATTTAGTGTTTACTACTGTAGCGCCAGAACTTATGGAACAACATGATAATAATGATGTGTTTTGACTCATCAAATTGTAAACTACCTAAAGTTTTTGATTACAGTTTTTTATTCGACTGCTTTGAAAGACCTCGCTTAAGACTATATAATCTGATAATAGCTTGAGCCTTTTTTCATGAGATCTGTTATGGCACTTATAAAGTGCTGGACATGTGTTTCGGCCTCGCAGCCTCATCAGTAGCAAGGTGACTTTCGATTCAGCCAATTCCTGGCAAAGCTATATACCCCCCTCCCCCATATTAAGGAATCCACGCCGAATTAAACCAAATCAGCGCATATCGGGTGGTAAAATGCCCCGACAACTACACAAACAGTCGAATGGAAAGGTATGATTCACTTTAGCAGCAATGAGCGGTCGCACCTAACATGTGTTGATTCGAAATAATTTGGCGTTGACTCCTTTCTGCGTTGGGATATATCCCCCGCAAAGGACTGGCTGAAACAAAAAACACCGTGCTGCTGATAAGGCTGTAAGGCTGAAACACAAGTCTAGCACTCTGTAAGTGCCATAACAGAACTCATGAAAGCTCAGGATATGTCATCAGTTTTAGTTATGTATAGTTTACACACTTAGACTGTCTTTGTGAAGTACGGATACGGGCACTATCATTTTCTTTCTGAAATTTGCCTTCATTAAGTCCACATAATGTCCTGACCATTAAACGTTCATCACTCGTTGATATTGCTTCCTGAATGACGAAGTGAAAGTTACCTAATATCAACACGTGTCAAAAATTAGCTCAGAATTAACTTTCTACATTTTTGAATTCAAACTGATACAAAAACAAATTGTATCTATGATGGCAAAGAAAGAGGGCAACAAAATCTCAAACAAAGGCTCACTGAACATTGCTTGCTCAATTTTTCCAGAATTTCTTCTCTACCAAGCTTGAACACCGGAATTAGAATGTTGTAGTCAGAATGTTTGTCCATTTCATGCATTAACCTGAGGAAAAAAATCTGCTTTTGTGAAGAGCATGGTGTCAACTGCTAATGGTTATGAAAGGATTGTCCTGGCGATATAGCATTATTGCTATCGCTAGGATGACATAAATAATCAGTAAGACAAAAATCCTAGAAATTATTACATCTTCTCGCATTCTGCCCTACTTGGAAGCGATGCTTCGGTGTGATCCAAATAAGTATTGTCGAAGTAGATTTTGGAGATGTAAGTCTATAATAACTTGTAGATGAAAAGCATTTGGAATGATTCAAAATTCGTTAGAAACTTAGAATAATTAACCAACATTTGCTAGCTTCTTGAAAGATGATTCGTTTTCAAAACAAGAAAGTAGTCTATCATCAGCCCGAAAATCTCCTGTACAAAATACACTTCCACCAGGAATTGAAGCGCCTGAAAAGATTTCGAGAAGAAAGCGAATGACAATATGTTTTTCTCAAAGTAGTTTATAAATAAACTCTCTAACAGATCAAAGATTTTGTCTCACAAATTTTCATCATTAGTTACTCCAGTTGCAGAAAAAATTCATAAATTTGCTTTAGTTTTGAGTTCTCCTTACGTTCTCAAGCAACGTTATCAACGACGAGCTGACGGATCAATGGCTCTCGACATTAGCAGACGTCACAGAAAATCAACATAGATATGAAATGGTGGTGTAATATACCTGCTGAAGAGGTGTCATTCCGTCAGTACAAAGGTAAGAGATCGTTACGTACTTACATTAGTGCAACGCAGACATCTTAATGTTCTCTTCAGTGCAAGGTTTCCCGCCAAAGGACACAATGACACGAAAAAACTTGTCCTTAAGCTTTTTTGGAATCCGTTGCGCAAACATTGCATGCTTTCGATTCTAATGCGTGATGTATACAAGAGGGTATCCGATTTGGTAGCAAAAACAGAAGGGAAATTCTCTGTGGAAAAAGAAACGAACGGAAAGACGAGTCAGATATGACTCGTAGTAGTAGTAATGTGTTACAATCATAGGATTGCTGAGATACGAGCAAAATTTTAAAACGCTAGGTGGCTTCGAAACCGCGACTACTTTTGTGAAGGCTCACTAAGTTCACCACTGCACCATCGAGAATTTCGCCCTACTTTCCTCTATCGTTTTTTGAGCTTTTCGGTTACTGTTAACAATCATCCGTCAACGGGATTGATTAAGGAGCATAAATTAGCATAAACTTCGATTAAGCTAAAGCCATGGGCAAAATGATAATTCCAATATTATTTTGTAACTAATTCATTTTGAACAGCAGGAAACGCTGGGAGATATAACCACGAGAGTGCTCAAGGTTATTGTGCCTCTGAAAAGCTAGTCGCGAGTGCGAAGCCACATTAGTTTACAAATTTTTAAAGTAACTCATCGCTCTTGCGGTTATTTCCACATTATATTCAACTGTGAAAGATCAACTGAGCAACAAACAAAACTCAAAATTACTGATGTGTTAACTATTCACTGTTCTTAGACGGATCTGATACTAAATGTTCTATCTTAGAAAATAATGACACTACACCCACTTATTATTAGTACCATTTCTATAGTGTGTGAACGTGCTGATCATCGCGTTATGCGGAAAACAACATAAAATGTTCATATTAGTAAAAGATAGTTTGATCTAATTCCGTTCCTTTAGGAACACAAAAAGTTCCCTGTTTTTGTTGACAGATAGCCATGAGTAGACTACCTATACCTTAACGTGATACGAGTAAACACTTAAATGTGCCTTTGGGATTGGAATATCGGAATTCATCTCATAACTGGTTCGAGTATAGACTGATAAGGTGAACTGAGCACTTCAGGACGTCTGGTATGGTGTATCGAGTAGTTGACGTAAGTTCTAGCGTTCTCGCACGTCTCATCAGTACCATATGCTCTTCGCTTCACCCCTACAACCAAAATTAGTGGCGGGGGAAGATGCATCGCTCCATGTCAAATGAAAAGATCACTTGATGTTGCTGTCTAGAAAGATTTTCAGCTGATGGTTCACGGCCGGTAACACGGAATAGCAATATCTTCCATTCAACTATTTTGGGAGCGCGCTTAAAAATCAGTACAGTCCGACAGAATGTACTAAGACTTTCAAAAGGTCTGGTATGGCATCTCGTGAAATGGTATGGCAGGCAATTGAGCCAATGAAAACAACGACTGAGGGAACCAGCTGCCATAAGAACACTCATAGTATAGACACACAAATAACAACAATCACCTTCGAATAAAAACATGACGGATCCTAGACAGTGGTTGGCATTTAGTAACGTTACCTAAACGGATGTGATACTATCTCCAACAGTTCTAGAGTCATACAGATCTTGTGTAATGATGTAAAAACACCTACATGGAAATTAGGCTCAATCATGTGTGTTTCACCAACTTTAAGAGGGTGCAAAAATCGTCGAGATATGGCGTTTTTTCTAAAATTAATAAACATTCCGTATTAGAAATAAGATATGCAGTTTTCTCACCCCATCATCACTGGCAAAATCTTCGCAGTGATCTCCGAGCAATAAATTGGAGTATTCCAACTTTTCTGAAATAGTTAGTCCATAAAAACGTAAACTTCACACCCAAAAGCACACTAAATTCTCAAACAATATTTCACCAAGTATATATATGTACATATATATGTACTAGTACACATATACATATATATATCCACGTATATATATGTATATACATGAGTAAGTATACGGTTGACAACCAATGTCAATCAACAGAAAATTTGCTTATCTATTCAATATTGGAAATGAGCAGTTGAACGTACATTGAGGTTCGAAAAATGGTCCACGTGGGCATGTGTCAAAAGTGGTACTTGCAGTTGTCTTTTCGCCTAAACTACAATGGTTGAATCTAAAACAAATTTTCGTTCTTAGACAAAAGCTCACACAAATCTATCAACAGCGATAAAGCATTTTCCGATGATGATCTTTCCACATTTAGGAACGACATTCTCGTCGTCGACATCGTCGCCATCTGTTCTGAACCTCTTCTACATGATACAAAGTACATACTTGATATTAATCATCTTGAATAGAATAAATCATTTCTGCGGTCAATATTACTTATGCGCCAAAAAAGTAGAGTAACACATTTGTGGAAAAGGTTTGTCGATAACCGACGACTCGCCTTGAGCAGTGAAGCATTTCAGTTTAGAACATAAACGCTTATGAGTCGGCCTTATTGTCCGAAGTATACGCGTAGCTCCCGCAAGTATATACGGTCACTTTAGATAGGTGAAAAATATAAATTCTGGAAAAACAGCAAGCGCAAATTTCTACAATTTTAGACTAAGAAGTCACCGCTGAAAAACTGACGACACATGCAAGGATGTCATCGCCTCTGGTGGACGAAGTCACGCACGTTCTAATTCTTCAGATAGGGCAAAGAAATGGCGACGAAAAATACGACTTTTGCGCTTAGGAAATAAAAATTCACCGAAAAGATCAATAAAACGTGTACCTCGCTGGGATTGATGTGCACATGAGAATTTTTTTATTGAACTAAATATTGAAGTCCGTGATTCCCGTCATTCTGAATTGAGTCCACAAAACGAGAAAAAGCTTCAAAGCGAAGGAGCTTAAATAAATGATTTGAGGGGTCAATAACTCCCAAATCTACGTACGCCATTGAATGCGTTGAAGAAAGTTTACTACGCTATAAATGTGCTCTCAAAAAAATACCCACGATTTTTCTCTGCAAAGATATTCATATAGAAACTTTAAAAAATCTGAGAACAATCGCTCGGCCACCACAGTATTGAACTTCTGAGAGAGACAATAATTTGTGCTCTATCAAGAAATACACATTGTGACCTTTAAATTCTAATGGTTCTCATATCAAAATAACTGTGAGCGCAAATATTTCGAAAAAGAAATGTTATATTCGGACCAATCATGAGTCATTCATGATTATCATTGTCACAAATGTCTTGATCTGAACTAGAAAAAATTAACGAATCGGTAGCAAAATTTCGCAAAAATCTTTAGCACAAGGTAGGTAAAATTATCTCTACACAAGGCTGTACTACTGTTGCGGAAGAGTCTGAGGATTTATTGAAGAAAATTACTGATAAGCAAACATTCACAACATTCAAACAAGCTAGGACCAAGGGTTTAACCGCTTCATTGGGGAGCTTTAAGGTTCCAAACTTGTATATATACTGCTCGGAGCCAAAGCATTATGGTAACGAAAATTAATGGTAACGAAAACACATTTTAGCAACCCAGATGAAAGCAAATAATTAAAGTAGATGCAGTACTGGGAAAACCTAGTTGAAGATTGTCGAGACGGTTCCAAACAACAAGAAAACACTCATGCAAGATATAATTTAGATTGATGTATGATATCAAGAGAAACACAAAAAAAAAGGCAAAATCAGAAGATCTCATCGAAATTGTGGAGTTAACACTAATCCTCTGCCCACAACGGCTCATATGAGATGTAGCCGCCTCACATGACAACATAATATTTCCAGCATGTATGCCCACCTTGTATGGCTTTACTTCAATTCAAGCATTCATTGCATTTTCACAGTCTTAGTCTGCCAATGATAGCCGAACACACGATTTTGACCGGTTGTTAGCCTACCCTTTGGTCTTTCCTACAGAATATATCGCACCTTAATAAATTAGAGTGATACTTTCTATGTTGCAGTTAGAGTACCCCCGAAACACTAGTGACTCCTGTAATTTGCCAACTAACGATTGACGACGATAGAAAGGATAAGGGACGATTTCTCAAGCAACAATTGTGGTGTTGAGTTTGAAGTCCAATACTGGTTGGTGTAGTGGTACCGAAATGAGCTTCTAATCTAGAATTCCCTTGGTAGACAGAATACAAATGGCGTTAGTAACCACGTTAAACAAAGAGTTTATCCGTAGATATGGAATCACCAGAAAGTTAATTATCCCAAAATTTCTTAGATAAGAGAGGTCCATAGAAAAGAGCGGTTCGCCCTGGAAAATAGCCTAGTGCGTGCCTTTTACCTGAATTTCGTTATACCTATTTTATCACTTTTGAATATTTTCGCTTTCTTCTCCTTTAGTTTGTCTCTTTTTTAGGAACCATTAGGAGTCCAGGAAGCGCGCGCTTTTCACCCTCCCTTTTCTTTGCAAAAATCAAACCGCTTTTATCTATGCAATAATAGAAGACGCGTCTATGTACAACTCAAGTGTTATAGACGAGATACAGAGAAAAAAATTCGGACTATCAATTTTCACATGATCAGCTGAGAAGATTCTCATGCATATTTTTCGTCTTTCATATTCAAAATATCTAGCTAAATAGATGCAAAGTTAGAAGGTGCACATGAGAATAGGCTGTTGCTAATGAGGAAGATAGAAGCACTTTTCCATCATAGGATTTTAAGTTGCCTTGGCTACATAGATGTGCCGAGAAAATTACACATTGCATCACTAAATGATGTGATATGTCATGAAGATATGTGATATGTCAATTTTTCTAGTGCACAACGGACATTCTCGATATTTTCAGCGCAGTTCGGCAAAAAATAGGCACGGTTCCATGGAGGAACCAGAAGTGCACTATTGGAAGTGTATTGAGGAGTAGACAAACACAAGAACCATGAATAAGACCAAAATGAAGAAAAGTGATCTCAAAAACTTTAACGAGAACAGTAAGAGAAAGTGACTAAACCATTGTACACAAAGGATCTACATGCAAGAAAAGAAAAACACAGAAACACAGGGAAAATCCATGCAGGCGTAACTTTCGTTTCAAATCTATGCCATGGCTAGATCGCATACGATCCCCAAAATATCCTTGCATATTCGTAGATTTTACATTCTTTAAGCAATTTATGAACACATACCTTCTCGAAGGTCCGTTGAACTCGGCCTCCTTAGCTTCCGCTTGCTTTTCCTGAGCCATTCGTACAGCAAATGGTAAGGTCGTGCTCACAGGTGGTATCATACATACAGCGTTCTGACTCTCATTGCAAAATCGAACCCTTTGTTCGCTGGAATTGAAAAAAGTTGGCAACACAGCTAGGAACTCATCGTCTGAACAACAATACCATTTTGGAACTTATAGAATTAATTTCCTTCCACTTCAACAGCAAAGTCTACAAAGACCGGTACAAAGCAATATTTATTAAATCAGTGCATGGATCTGTTATCGAATTCTAAACTATTTCCTCAGCTCTTGATCAAAAAATATAGATTTCCTGATGTTGGCAAATCTGAATTTGTTGCTGCTACACAATACGTGCGTATGAAGTGATTCTCTGTGTCACCTGATGGGAACTCATATGCAGCTAGCAGTGTGCGTCCATATAGCTCAGCTCCGCTCATACACGTTGCAAGCCAAATTCATGAAATTTCATGCACCCACAGCCGCGTCGCGTGTCAGGCAATTGGCAATGGCGTGCACCGCAGTTGAAAGGGGAATTTGATTGGTAAATTGGGGTTTTGAAGATACAATATCTCAATCAAACGATGGAATATCACAAAAGAGACTTATGTAAAGGAGATTCCAATGAAAAGAACGAACATGTGTTCAGAAATCGAATGCGTTTCAACGAATAATCATATCTTTTAGTGTCGCAAAGAAGGTTGGTGATCGGCTACCGACTGGCTTGATGTTGAGTATTCGCCTCTTGGCCTCAAACTTGGATAATTGAACCTTTACCTACATAATGACATTATTAACACATCAAACGATATGAACAATAACGGCGACTACAGTAATATGCGATATAGGCGACAATGATCAAACATTGTGATTGATATGAAGTGGTGGTTCAGTAAGTTTATGTACTTCATGATACTAATAAGATTGCTACTATAACGATACGCAAGACTTTTGCGATGAGCATGAGAAATGTGAGCGATAGTAGAAAGCGATGAGCTATGAGTGAGGAATACGTACTACCTTAATCAGACAATGAATCCACTCAGCAGTCAGACAATGTAGTTAGGAGAACGAAAGACTATGATAAAGAACAATGCGTCCTCCATCTAACCAGAATCGCAGAGAGCAACAATGGCGCATTCCATACAATGTGAAAAATGTAAACGAAAGAAAGAGGCAATGAGTCGTGAGTGAGGGATATGTACGGTGATGATGACACAATGGATCAGCCTAGCAATTAGACAGTCGTCATGCGATATAGAACTGTAAGGACCAGAGACTATGATTGAGAGTAGATGTCCAATGAGAACAAGACAGAGCAGAAAACCGACATTTACAACATCAACAAAGAAGATGGTAAGACGACGGAGATGGACCAACCACTCTCCGCCACTGCTTGCTGGCGAATGCGGGCCGGCCGCTGACCGTCGCTCCGCGCATCGAACATGGCCTGCTGTGCCGACGAGAAGCCCGCATTCCGACGGCCTATCGATTGATTGAGTTGATTAATTGAGTCGCCTTTGTCGACACCCAGAGAAACCTCCAACTGTTTTATGCCTTTTTTCTTATTTTATCTATGATTTTGTAGTCATTCGATAGTTTGAGACAAACACTTTATAGTAAGCTTGAGGTCAGAAAAGATCCATACCATGTTCTACTAGTTGAAGAAAGATAACGTTCTGCTTTCGCAGAAGGCAACCACTGTTTATTTGAACTTCACCGTGATTCGTTGCATCTCACAGTAAAGTTTTGATTTTATCTTCGTTAAACTGGAGTGTTTCCAATTAGCATAGTTATAGTGAAAAGAGCGCTCAGCTGTCCTAAAAATCCCTGCTTTCAATACGAGAATTCCATATATGCGATAGCAATATAATTTCAACTCTTTTTTTTTCCCAATTCTTTCGACAATGCTCTAAAATTGTGACTGGAGAGAACGCTTTCTTACTGCTTATAAGAAACTTATATGTGCATTCTACCAGTATGTACTTGGAAAAGAGGTAGAAAGGGAGTGCATTAATCAACTTGAGAGATGCGGATTTTCTTTCCTCTTAAAAGCGCGCTGTTTTAAAAGAGGCATTCACGTTGCTTCTACTACTCATAGCCGTGTTGAGGTTTCCTCTTCATATCTATCAGCTACCAATGAACTCCTCTATAATGGCGAAAATGAGCTATACTGCATAAGAAAACCACTACATAGTCATGGAGCGCAGCTGTCCACCTGCTCGATCGCGCAGTGCTATTCGCAAAACGTGCACGACTTTTGCTAGTAAATTATAATATTTCTTCTCCATTTGGGAAACAAATTCTAGGTTTTCGATGCTATTCTAATACTCTTATATACTACTAATAAGGTTTTATCTATAGGCTCGTATGATTTGGTTCATATCCAACTCTTACATAGGAAGAAAGCTTCAAAGGAGGAATGTGATCTTCTTTTTCACTCCTATAGCGCTATATGAAAACCTTTCCAGAAATCGATCCTAGCTTCAGAAACTTCAGGTTATACTATCAAATGCTTACTGAACTTTCAATGAGAAACCATTTAAAGACCCTAGCTAAGCAGAAAATACACCCCGCTGTGAAACGAAATCGTATCCTTCGCTGTTACGAGTCGTGAGGCTTTTTCAGAAAACAAACACACTACTGAAATTGGCGAGAATGAAGCTTTATAAGAA
Organism: Parelaphostrongylus tenuis; assembly: GCA_019055375.1. Lineage (NCBI taxonomy): Eukaryota > Metazoa > Nematoda > Chromadorea > Rhabditida > Metastrongylidae > Parelaphostrongylus > Parelaphostrongylus tenuis. The sequence continues at coordinate 23,312 of JAHQIW010006903.1, read as the reverse complement.
TTACTTGAAACTCAAATAGATAGCTTCGTAAGGCGAAAAGAACATTTGTGTACTTGGAGAGGTACACGTCGTCCCAAACGGGTAAATTAAATATTGATAGCACTGATATGATTGGAACAAACTTGAGAGAAAGGAAAAGCGGAAGCAGTGGTGGTGTAGTAAATAGTAATAAGCCTCCCCACCCCCCCAAAAAAAAAAGTTATCGAGGGTTGGGAGTCTAAATAAAGCACCCGCGTTTTGCTCCGATTACGGTATTTCTGTAGTTGTACTTCGGAACCGTATTCTGCCATAAAAGAATTGACAGTGAATAAGAAAATATTGTGATTCCTATTAAAGCTCCAGCTAAGCTGAGTTTGGGGCCAATTATGCCTTCTAGGTCACTGCTGTTGATGAGTGACTGTCGACAGTATTGATAGGCCGAGAAAAAGGTAAAGCATGGGTCTCGGTGGTCCAATGGACATGTGAGCTCATGTAGGTGGAAAGCGCGAGTCCAAAGCCCACTTGAGGATCCGAGTTTTACTCTTATCTCAGCATTCTTGCGGGCTTATTTAGACGAGAACTATTGCAAACTTTCAGTCTGAGTAGCTTATAATTCTTTTTGTTTTGATATGGTAAAGTGCTGAGTTTTGACACCCAAAGACAGAATGTTCTCGTCATTTTTCGTAGAGGTTCGCGCAGATCAAAGGCTCTTTAAAGAATGTATGGAGCTCTTAAGATTTCAAGTACATTAGCTGTCGAGCAATATCTGTACGTAAAGAAATTGCGGTTGTTGCTAATGAGTCAACGAATATTAATTCAGGAGTTTTCAAAATGAAACTTCGGCTGAGATATTCTGACAAATTTCACAGTGACTTTTCGCTCCAGTGAATACTTTACAACTTAACTATTGTGAAAATGTTACTTCTGAAAGGAATTCAACACGTAATCGTTCTTACTTGGCGGACTACTGTTAGCATAAGAAGACCAAGTGCAAAGCAGTAAACGTTTCTTTTGAATCTATGACAGATAACTGTGTGAGTCGTTGAAACTCAGTCGTGATTCGCCAGCCCAAGATTTCAGAGATCACAATCAACACTTAATATCTCAATAAAATTTCTCGACGCCTGCGGTTCACAGCTGCAAAACAACGTAACGAATAGAAGACGTGCTGAGACTGGCATGAGCGGATGGAAAAGTGCTAGGCAATTTTTCTTCTATACCCCTTGCCAGTCACGCCGATGAAAAGAGAGGAAAATGCCGCTTCTGAGTTTTGATTTTGAAAACCAATTAAACATAAGTGTTAAAAAATCTATAGAAAACATAAGAGGTTTGACAGTGATCGGCATTGATCATTGACTCAGGCTTTAGTATTAACATAGGGACTCTGAATCGATCTGTACGCCCAGATAAATCATTACCAGACTCAAATAACAGCTCTCCAATTTACAAAAACCGGTGACCGTCGTGAAGACCGGAGAATCCTATCGAAGGACTGTGTGGGGGATTACTGGTGGGCTCATCCATGGCCAACACAACCATGACAACTATAATACTCAAATCGTAAGTAAATTCACTAGTGAATCACAACACTTCGTGGTTGATAAAGAATAGAAACTGAATAAAACAAGCGTCAAGACTTCCAAAAAAAGCGACAGTGTAATTTGATTCCATAAACAATCATTACGGCACAAATGCTGCAGAATCTAGTTTTCACATAACTTTCAAATAGTATCACGGACCAACCTAACCTGAGTTTCACGACTACCCATTTATGTCGAGAACAGAGAAACACTTCCAGTTGAGGGAAATTACCCTCTAATCTCATATCAGGTTTAGAACGCTTTGCCAGTGATATAAAGTTCGTAATGTAGACAATAGTCGTTCAACAAAAAGTTATAAAATTATGAATAGGATATTTGGAGATACCTATTAATAAGAAATTTAGCAGGAGCTGAACGTGGCACGATGTTTTTTCGAAAATCTGATTGAGTTATGCGTCCATCTCTCTGTGCAGACTGGAGGGATGTACACGGCCTTAAAATGGAGCATATGAAAGAGCACCAAATTTACAACGCTTACTCCTCTATGAGGTTTTCATTAGATAAAAAAAAAGCTCGAGAAGAAGGAAGACGAAGTATACTATAAACTATAGCAAAACTTTTGCATAAGGTGGGACCCGAACCCACGTTTCACCCTATTCCGTGGCGCGTGCTCGCACCGTTGCACTACTCACGCCTGTTTTGACAACACTTTTTCTACGCCACAACGCATTTATAATCATCTATAACGTAACCAATGTCAACGTTATGGCACGAGTAGTCGGTATCGACACTGGAAAGAGTGGTGTTCAGAACAGCGCCAGCAGTGCAACGGTTCGAGCACGCTCCCTTGTATAGTCAAATGTGGGTTCGAGTTCCTTGTGACGCGAAAGTTTTGCACATCATTCCACATCAACGGGTATATTGAAACATCATACCACAGCTAAAAAAAGTTAGAGTAAAAAGAATATCGTTCGAATTATGGCACATAATAACTAGGAAATGCGAACTTGCCCTATGAGGAAGCATTGATGAAAGAGAGAGCAAAGTTAGAGGAAAACCATAAATACCTTTTTTACTAGGGCTGCGAGAAAATTTCTTTTATAGAGGCCTAGAAAGCAGTCCGGTGGCCAAGTATCACAAAAGTTCTATTCACACATTCGAATATGATGGATTGATAAGCGGAGGGCTTGTGACCGAGTAGCTAGTGATGGTTGGCTAGTCACGACGCGGGGTTGATCCCCTCCAACACTCTTCGGCATCACTCAACGAACGCCGCAGCCTGACCTATCATCGAGATTTTGAGGAGATGTTCATAAACGATATTTTAAGACGTTTATGAAGTAGATGAATCATCATTCAAGCGACGAACGTGAGAAGACGAACTTAATACTAGTACTGTTACCGCACAGCAGAAAAAAAACAGTGATACGGGTCAAACAAAGTGATAACGACTTAGGAAGCGAAACACCAGTGTCCGGCTGACCGACATAAATGCATTTGCTATGAGACATGACCGTAAAAAATGGCATATGATTCTTTAGGATTAGTGCGCTCACCTTTGCTCCGAGCTAGACAAAGAACTCTTAGATCTGTCGGCAGCGCCGATTTTCCGCTTCATAAACCTAAATAGTAAGATACATTAACAAAAGTACAATAGTGTGAAACAGTGCAATATTTTCCTGATTTGATAGATTGGTCAATGCACAAAAGATCACAGCAGTATGCGTCACCTCAATGGTTTCAGTGAGCAATCGTAGTTGATGTCTTCCATAGTACTTGATGGTATATCATAAACTTTCTCTGTCATAGCCAATGGTTCCTTATGGATACGAGAATGAACCCTACAATACCTTCCATTTCAAAGATTTCACGTGTTAATCTAAAAGAAGAGACAAAGCAAAAAAAACGTATTAAGAACTGCTCAACGGTGGCAGTAGCCCAGTTTTGAATCTAACGACGACTCAAATGGATGGATTTATAGAAGAAACATTTAGAATATCTTTGGAACAAAATCGTGAAAGAAAATTAAAAACCGAAAAGCGATACGTATACGTTTATAATTATTTATTTTCTCCACTGATAACCTTTCTGAGCATATAAAGATTCAAACGTTGCTGATTTCATAAGCCTACAAGAAAATGTGTAAGTAGTCGAATTTACTGAGGTAAAAATGCCCCTTTGGGAATTCTTGAGGTCACCCATCACACATACAAGTTCCGTTTATAAATCTACAGTGTTGAAATCGCCACAAACCCTGTGTGAGTCCTCATGCGGCTAGACTTCATAATACTCTCCGAATCGGTCTGCGGACCTTCGCGAACACTTTTAAAATATTTCGATGTTCTCTTTCCTGAGCGCGTCTTCACCATGACTTGAACTCCTAAATTGTCGGTACAATTGTTCACCAACATATTCAGTTGAGAATTTTCTGGAAATTTCAGATAATGACAGACGAGGAAATTGTATTCCATAGTGTGGTAGTAGGAGCGCATGTGGCGCAGTGACAAAAGGTGCTCTGCACCACAAAGGTTAATAGCTTGATCTCGCGCTCATGGTTCACCAATCCATCCATCCCTCCGGGTTCGGTGAATTGATACCAGATTGGTCGCAGACTTGTAAGTATCAATCACTTGATACAGCCAGCGGTAGGCCACCGCGAGTCATATCAAAGGCCAGATGTGCATCTAATCACTTGAAACGATGTTAAAATTTGAAGACGAATGCATGGGGCATCTCTCACAATCGAACAACGCCTCCACTTAGTGTAGCGGTTTTTTCCAGAGATTAAACACGGTGCTGGATTCGTCGAAATTGCGTTACCGAATGATTGCCTATGATTCGTCCTGCGAGAAATACGCGTGTGTAAAAAATAAAAATTTTGTTTTTTCTTCAGCGCCTTAAATACGATTTTTTGGAGAGCAAAAAGAAAACTTTTGAATTTTTTTAGGATGGAAGCTATCGCACGGCTACTAGTAATCTAAGAGAGCAGCTTTGTTTAGCGAGGTATAGCCACAATAATAATAAAAGCAAGCGGTGCGTGTGAAACATGATTTTAATTTTAACGTTGGCAGCGCTGTGAAAAGGCTTTCACAAAAAAAGCACGTATAATTAGTCGCTCAAGATTGAAACTTATAAATCACTATTGAAAGTGCGATGGGAAGTCTTTGTCCAGCCAAAAATTCTCCTTCACAGTTACGCATTCACATTATGACCATCGGGAATTCTACAGATATACCAATTCTGATTAAAACATCTATGTATGCTCCTTAACCAATACAACAACTAGTTCATTTTAATATCATTCTTTCTTACTAGTTCGCTCAGAACGGCAATGGAATCCTGCGTGGACAAACGTCATAGCTTAGTTCACTCTAGGAGATGCGGCTTCCAGTGGCATTTCTAATTCCTCGCATAGATCTACATCTGAAAATGCTCTATCTTGGCTAACGACTGATAGCGCCGATAAATATACGTGGATTTCATATGATTTCACTTGAGATAAGTAGCACCCACATTCTAACATCATCACTCAGTTCATTCTAACAAATGCGGCTTCAGTAGCATCTTCCAGTTCCCCGCATAGAACTCTATCTAAAAATGCGCTTATCTTCTCTTAACCGATTGAAAGCGCCGACGAATTATAAGTGGGATTTTATACGGTTCCACCATATTATAGTATAGCACCTACCTAAACATTCTTAACGTCTCATAACTTAGTTCATTCCAAGAGAATGCGGCTTCCAGTGGCACATAGTACCAAAGCACTAACATTCTATCACATTTAGAGAAAACTTTTCCCTATTTACGTTCGATTGAGAATAACACCTTCTTCAACGATTCGCTTCAAAATATTGTAATAAAATGGTGTAAATTATGCTCTTTTGATAAATTAACGGCTTTATTTTGGTATAGTGCAAAAAATTAGCGAAACGCACCAATGATCCGGTGGTGATCCAATAATGGCCCACTGCGCTTTCTTTCAACCGCTCAATAAGTGGGTCTGAGAAATCTTCCTGTGGCCTTCAGACGTGGCTCCTCTTTAGTTCACAGTTCGACACCTCAAACATCAGCAAATAAATCTAATTGTAATGTATCAATGTATGAATCACAAGAATAGTAATGTATAGATTATTTGAGGTAAAAAAAATTTCAGGTTTTCTCGAGATAAGATGATCAACAACGCAAACAACAGTGTCGAGCTTGATGATGATAGTAATAGAAAAATACGTTCATATCACATCAATTTTCTTTACACGCGCTTCCGATATCACAACTCTCGCATTAGACTTCAATATTCGTACTGTGCTTGGTCGAATATTGATTCCTTTATATTCTAAAGGTCGTTACTCAGTATTTTCTATAAGGATCCGGGATCCAGTAGCATTTTCTGATTTCTGGCATTGAGCTCTATCTAAAAATACTCTCATCTTGGCGGAAAAGTTTGAAAGCGCCGAGAGAATTCATGTTAAATATTTTCTTCTTTACAATTTCTTACAGCTGTTTCCTTAATCCTTTAAAGTGGTAGTTTATGAAAGAACAGACCATCCAAAAACGACTGTTGGGACCAGTGAAATTATACCGCAATAATTGATAAGTATAAAAGGATTATCACCACCCATCGTTTCACGATGATAGCATAAAAATTCTACAAAAATTTTCTTGGGTCCACGATCGTTCTAGCGGTTGTGAAATCTCTTCCAAAAAACTCCGCTAGAACGCCTCCTGTAAAGCGCCAGGTTGCCAAAGAAATATTGAGAGGCATAGCACCAAAACAGAGTAGTATTGCAACCAACTTCCTTCAAGCATGGAAACGCAAAATGTTTGTGACTTTTTCTATACATACGACATATACCTTCAAGGAGGAAAAAAAAACTAGTAGCGGAAATTGCTCATGGTCATCTTGGCCAGAAAAATACCCGCAGGAGTCTTTTAGTCACTGCCCACTTTCCTTTTTGATATGCTCATACAGTCTCTCAACAAAGATTATCCTAGTCTGGAATTTTGGATAGATTTTAGGGGAAAAAATTTCCAAAAGTACTGCGCTATAACGACACAATCAAACTACATCCGGGCGACAAAAACATGTAGTAAGTTCCACATTCTTCTTATCTGGAGCTTTATCGACTAAAAGGAAGCGTTTGACAGTACCTAAAAGAATATCAAGGAGGGTATGCGCTCGCAGATCACAAAGTGAGTGGATCCGTCCATAGCAGAGCTACAGATGATTGCTATCGTCGTTGCGCCAAAACACGGATTTTCCATATGTTATAATTCCTGTACAGCAGGGACCCTAACGAGGCGATGCGATCTTTCCAAAACTGTTTGTAGTCGTATATCGCCGTGGATGTCACGCGACTCGGACGACACACGACCATTGGTGACGTATGCGAACATTTGTTCTGCTGAGAACTTTGTCATCATTTCGAGGAATATTCGTGAACAAAGACGATGGCCAATGAGTCTGACGATGTACAAAAGTTTGAATTCAAGTAGGAAGGAAGACAACTTAGTTACAAAGATTTATGGCGTGACGGTGAGTTATTCCGATTACTCACAAAGTTAGGGCACCATGCCTCATCACCTTCAAGATACACTCTGAGAAAAAGGCAAAGTGAAAGACTCGGTTGATGTGAGAAGTAACACATGAGACCCGCTGAGAAGGAGATCGCGAGATCGAAGCTTGACCGATGTTCGGAGCTTGCTATATCTCGGCATCTTTATTATTACGCTCCATGAACGGTTTGGAGAGACTTCAAAAAAAAAACGCAAAAATCACGAATGCGATCAGGTACAAGCAGCAAAGAAATAAAGAGGACATTTACTAGGAGAGCTGCGAAACTACGCAAAGTTTCAATCACGCGCATTATACTTTGAGGTCTGCGTTGATAGTTCGACCGCACGGTCGCCGGTTGGCCGGCGTGCTCAAATGGCAGCATGGTGGTTTTCTGATGAATTTGGCCTGTTGTTGCCACTAAAGGGAAACTTATAACCAGTAAAAGGTGTGATATAACAGAAGAGCTCTCTAGAAGATGATAGATAATGAAAACAACGCTAATCCTTCCCCAAGACACCGACTTTGAAGGGGCAGAACCAATCCTTATGAAAAGGTCATATTTCGAACTGGTAAAATTCATTCATACACCAACTTATTTTTATTTGTTCATTTTTCAATCATGTTTATCCTTAATTTGCCAAGTTAATAGTAACTCACATTGAAAAATGAATGGATAGTAAAGTGATAAATTATATAATCTGATAAGATATTTCAAGTCTTTGATGAGGTCTGTTATGACATTTATATAGTGCTACACGTACGTTTCGGCTTTTCAAGTTCATCAGTGACACGATGCCTTTCGCTTGAGCCAACCCCTCGCAGGGAAGTATACCTCCAATATATAAAGTAAACGACGCCGAACATGTTACACTGGACGGGTTAAAATATGTTACCAGATTATACACTGTCCTAAGCTGAGTTTCAAAATATTCGAAAAGAAAGGTATCACAAATACGTTTTACCAACCACAGGCAATCGACCGTAGAACACTGCACGTTGGGTGATCTTATCACCTTGCGCGCGCAGTGTAAGATGTTCGTCGTCGATTCCTTTATATGTGGTGGGGTAGGGTGAGAGATAGAGGGGCGGGGAGGGGGGGGGAGGGAGAGGGTATAGTTCATTACAAGGGTTTGGCTCAAAGGAATGGCACTGTGATACTGATCGGCTGAAGGGCCGAACCGTACGTCCAGCGCTATATAAATGCCATAACAGACTTCTCAAAAGGCTTCAAAATGCTATCATATATACTGTTCTAAGTAAGGTCTCAGAAAGCAGTCGAAAATAAAGCCACTGTAATTAATTTTACTGTCACTCTACATTCCTAAAACCAAAAACTGCGACATAAATCTTTCAACTTCGATATCCTCTCAAACCGTAATAATGCCAAAAAGTCACAACAATGATTGAAAATTACAAGGCAACGATTAGTATAACAAAACGATGCCGCACACTGCATGTGATGCTGCCACCGATAAGCAAACCGTAATCTTCTTTCTGTTAGCAGAACGTACTATGAAAGCCTCTCAAAACCAGGCTAGGTATTATTATCCGCATTCATCAAACTATCGAATGCCACAACATCATGGGTGAAAAACCCTTTGAAGAAGTCTCTTTTGGTTATTTCATCATTCAATGATGATGACCCCTTGAAACCCCAAGTTCTCATATGTCCATTGCAGCGCCAGCCAATACAATATTCTCGCGCGCGACCAGTGTCCTCCGAACAGACGTTTGGGACTCAGCGGGTTAAATCGGCATTTCTCAGCTAATATGACTCGTTGACTGCACGAATATTTGTTGGATTTCACAGATTCTTTTTTAGGAATACACACTTCGTTGCCTCACTCACGATGAATCTTTGATTTTCCTGAGATCGTGACATGTATCTCTCCCAATTTATCCCTTCTAAGCTTCTATTTCGAAGACAAAATTGATTGGAAAAGCGGGAATTCATGCATCGCATGCTTGTGCTCCCCAATGTATCACTTATGTTTTCATTTGCTGCCCTTTCGTTAGAACTCTCAGAAGTTCATCAGCTTTTTGAGAATCTCTCTTCGATAACATCTATATTTGAATGAACACATACAAGAACTAGTTAAGCGATGAGTGAGACTAAACAAAACACCTTTCATGAATCTGTATAGACTTGAACTTCTAAGAACTATTTTAATGGTCGAGAAGTCGCTGTGAATTGCCCAAAAGCAGGTATTTTCGTGCAAGGGTTAATTGGACCGTAAAACTCTAGGTTATTGAGCCTATACGTTCAATTCAGTTGATAGGGATGCCCGTTCCAAAATCTATACATAATTTATTGTAGCGTGCTGTTTGAAGGCGATACACACCTTCTGGACTTGATGAGATGCGAACATATTGATTTCTATGTTTTCTAATTTTCATCGCTTCTTATTACTCCAAAAACTCCTTGTATCGATCCACTAACACTCTCAAAACGACGGCTAACTTTTGTTGTACTGGTGAACAGCTCTTTGTTTTGCTAAACCTATTACAACATCTAATAGGTATAACACCGGTCATCATCATCTCTATGGACATGTCCTCAGACGACTACCGTTCCATAGACGGTTTTTTCTTTGTGATGAGATTGCCGTCGTGGATGTGAAGGTGGGCCATGGAAAAAAGAGAACGGCAAGTACTGTATCGTTACGTGGAGAAGGCCGTTCCATTTTGATGCTTATTGCTCTAGAGCCAAAACTTATGGAACGAGCTAGCATTTTTCTCGACGTAACAAAACAGTGCTTGCTATTGCTCTTCTTTAACATGACCCATCTTCACGTCTACTATGACGATTCTAGCACAAAGAACAATAGAACGTCTATATAACGGTAATCGTATCAAGAAATAAGAGGGCCACAGAGATGCCCCAAAGTGGCCGGTGTGACGCCCCTAGATCTCACAGTAAGCACGACAAAACTGACACGCCCTCCATTCCCCAACATAACTGCAATTATCCCATCGCCGTGGGGGTCATAGTGGATGGATAAAAGAGATCTTCTGCATTAATAGGAAAGACCACACAGGTCAGAAAACATAGGAATCGATCTGTTCGACGACGGAATGACGTCATATTCAGAAAAAGAGAGGAAAAAGCCAACATACGTGTTGAATTGAGGGAATGTCGTTCCAAAAGCAACGAAGCTCGATTGAATTCACGCACCAGTAGAGCCGATTTTCGTCTCTAATGCTCTGACTTGCCGTGGAGATCAGCAACAAATCAGATTCTAAAGAAAAAAAAGTTAATCAATCTGTTAGCTAGATTAATCACCTTTTCTAACGAAAAATATGTGAATAAACTGGACTGCTTATGATGCAAGATAATCCGACTCACCTTCTTAGGTGTATTCGATGCACGAAAAGAACCAAACGAGACCGCAGTGGTCACAACCGGTCGGAGTCGCCGAAGCACGAATAATGAGAAGTTTGAATCCCTAGGTTTCGCGCGCAACACTAATGTCGTCGATACGCTGGAGCTAATGATGATGATTAGAGCGCATTATTTAAACCAACATTTGTAAAATTCGTTAATATCACGTAGAGGAATCTACTGAATCAATTCGTTGCCTAGTCACGATGGGTTATTGATTTTTATCGCCTCGTGTCATATTGATTTTTATCGCCTCGTGTCATATTGATTTTTATCGCCTCGTGTCATATTGATTTCTTTTGATTTCTCCCTCCAAGCTCGTATTACGAGAACACGAAGGGAAGGAATGAACAGGCGAGACATTTCGTGCCTCGTGAGACGATTTGACGATCGCCTGTCGTTTCCAGTTGCTGCTTTTTCCGTCAAGACTTTCGCGGGAATTCAAACTATATGAGTTTTTTCGGGAGAATCATTCTATTGGGCCTTTTCGTATGTTTTGGCAATAAGCCACCAAATTCATTAACCAGCAGTGAATAAGAGATCATTTCTGTTATCGCGCACAATGATTTTCAAAAGGGATTTTTTCTGATTTTCTTCTTTAAGCGAAACACGAGGTGTTACATTAACTTTATTTGACAGCTCACGTTTCGGCAGTTTGCCTTCTTCAGAGCCTGGAAAGGTCAAATTGTCCGCAATCCAATTAGTCAATTCAAAAATCAAAAAAGTGAGATCAGTTGACCTTTCCAGGCTTTGAAGAAGGCGAACTGCCGAAACGTCAGCTGTTAAATAAAGTTTTAATGTAATAACTCGTGTTTGGCTTAGAGAAGAAAATAAGGAATTGCATTGAAGCATGCCGAGGTTAATAGACTGTCGGTCTTGGGAACTGTTAGAAGAGATTTTTTCGCCAAAAAAAGGCTTCTATACTGGATTCTTAGTAGTCATTCGGAAGCTGAAATCATCGTGAATCCAAAAATCTTCCTTGCTCTCATTATTAAAAATAATCTATTATCAATAGTAAGTGTTTTCCTCTTTTTATTAACGACTTGTTATCAGTTACCGATTACTTTTTGTTAATGTTATCGAGAAGGGCGAATGTTAACTATTTGTACCATTATCATTTGATACTACTGTTACTACCGATAATGCTGTTGAATTTTATTTGATCCGCCGTCACAGTGTTTTTTCAATGTGTGGATCTTAGTACTTCTAGCATTCAATTCGTCGTTTCGTCTTATTCTTGAGCGCCGCAGAATATTAGCTGAGCGAGTCCCTTTACAATCTCGACGATAGCCTGGCTGTGGCGTTCCATAGGGCGTTCGTTATCGACCGCCGGAGAAGTTCGGAGGTGGAACTCGGCTCCATACGCGCCGCGACGAGCATCACAACCACTCGGCTTAGGTGCCCCAATCAGTAACATTACTATCGAGAAGAGCACACGGCACATGTGGGACATAATTCGTTTTGAATGCTATAGCGTCAAAAAAGGATGTTCGAAAAAAATAAATGCATTTCTGGATTTGCAATGATTTGAGTATCCGGACGATCGCCATCATTCCATCGTAATCACTTTTGGGGCTTTCGTTAACGGTGTTGTGGTGGTGTTTTGTCGATGAAGCTCGTCCACGCGATTTGCTCAAAAGTTTTTCGAACTCTCTGCATAGGGTTACTCTAGCACTTGACCTAAGAGAATCGCAGATCAAAAATGACCCACCCTTGATTTTCCTCCAGAGGCGTACCCCAAAAACACACACAATTCTTTCGATTCACCTTTATTCAGTTGAGAATATAGTAGATCTTGCTCGAATCGAAGTGCTTCCCGAAGAAGCCGCATTTCGATTGGTCGGCCGCATAGACCAGCTTCGTCGACAAAACACTACAATACCGTTAACGAGATCCTAAGAGTCAAACTAACATCAGGAATCACTTTTGGTTAATGGATTTGGTCTTTACTGCGTTAAAGCCGAAATTAATGAGGAAAACCTAACATATAAGGAGATTTGAATGAACGCTTATAAAGATTCTATACGCCATAAGTGGAATTGAACAGATTATTTTCCATAAATCTATAGAGATTTGGACCTCTGCGATAATCTAGTGGTCGAGTAGAGTCGTCATAAAGAGCTTAAAGCTTTCGGCGTTGATCAATCCCTGAGGGATGCGCCATGCATTCTACTTCAATTTTTAACTTCGTTTGAGGTGATTGAATGCACATCTGGCCTTTACAATGACTCGCGGTGGCCTCCCGCTGAACCGAGTCAGTGCTGCTTATCCTCCCAGACAAGTCTTAGACCTGTCTGGTACCAGTTTACCGACTCCGGAGGGATGGATGGCTTGGTGAGCCATGAGCGCGAGATCGAACCATTAACCTCGTGTGCGACGCAGGGCACCTCTAACCACTGCGCCACATGCGCTCAGAGTCGTCATATATTGTCGAAAAGCAAGCTTTTCTCATGGAAAGGTTGATTCAACTACGATAATAGTCTGGATTATAGTGTCCGAAATCCTGAACATCCTCACAATTCCTTTAGATAAGAGCAGTGTTGCTGGCAAATAGTACGTGATATTAATCTCAGTAGTTTTTAGTAATTTTTTTAATTCAGCAATTTTTAAAGAAAAAGCGTAAAAAGAGTGGAGTGCGAGACGAACACCGGTGGTGCAATGATTTGCACATGATCCCGGAAAGAGTAAGATCTGGGTTCAAATCCCGGCTGACGCAAGCATTTTTGCACACCACTCTACATCATTGGGTTTATTTAAAACATCATAACACCGCAAAATGCGGTCAAATAAAAATGATTTCAGCTATTTTTAGTAATTTTTAATTGATCTTTTTTCTGGAAAAAATTCTAAAAAGCTGAAAAAAGTGCTTTATTACCGACGGGGGCGCGTATTTGACCGACTATTTTTGCGAAACTTAAACCGCTCTTATTTACGGATTTTTATGTTAAGTGATAGGTAAGCATGATGGCTTAAAATTACAAGATAGAATTTATTGAAGCGTGTCGTCTAAAGGAGACACACACCTTTTGCGTCAACACAATTCCTTGGCGTAATTTCAAACAAATCGCTTTCTCTGTGTTTTCTTTTCCGTCTCTATTTTTTTTACAAAATTTCTTTTTTTTTTGAGATTTTTTCCTCCTTTTTTTCTGGGCACAATTTATGTCGTTATGAGCGTGAAGTGAATTAACTTGACGCAATGTTGTTCGGTTTCGATTTTATTGAAGATTCTTTAGTGATATTTGTGATGTCATCACGCTCCCGTCATTTCCTGATGATCTCCCTGATTTTATTTATAATCATTTATTTATTCTATTTATATATTTCATTAAACTTTTATTTTTTATCTTTTTTCTTTATTTTATCTATCTATTTATTTAATTTACTTTATGATCATAGATTCCCCTGATTTTTTAATTTTGACAAAAAATCCTATTTTTGTCAGTTTTCATGTTGAATAGGGTCGCCTTAGTCTGTGATAGTGTCGCGTGATAATATTATCATCATCATATCTTAACATCATCTCATGTTGTATATTGAGGGTAAGACGAAGAGGCTGAAGGATGGAAGAATACACTCGCGAACCATGGTGAGTACTTCAAAGCCGTGTTTTTGATAAGCTGCTCAAGCCATTCCACTTATCTCGTCATTATCTGTTAGATTTCCTCATAAGTTTTGGCACTAGAACGATAAACACCGAGTTTGCTAACTAGGTTGGTGTACACATTGGCACCCTCCGCTGTTGGTGCGCCTAATGCAACTGAAAAGAGACATATTTTTCGTTTCGAGTGTTTTCTTAAGAGCACAGCGCAAATTTCAATATGCCTGGTAATCATTTTTTGAGCCACGCATGTCATGGTCTGTTAGAGAGGCTGACGTATAGAGTACACGTGTTTCGATCTTGCGATCTCGTCCTGGCATGCCTGGCTCAAAAAATGATTACCAGGTGTATTGAAAAGGGACTGGTGGAGAGGGGAGGGCGATGACGGGGAGAGGAGCGGGGGAAGTTTGAAGAAAAATTCTATGAGTTTGGACACATTATATATGTTCTTCTCTTAGGTTTTGCACTAGAGCAATAAACACCAAATTTATTAGTCACAAGTAATTAAAATTCTCTTAAAAACACTATTAAAGTGTGTGCGATCACCCTAAACACCGTTCTGCCATTTGTGAGGAAACGAATCAATACCGCGCTTATAGAACTCGTCATACGATTATTAACAAATACCGCTATCAACACATCTGGACTGCTCAACAGAATAAAGCTGCTGATCTATTCCAACGATGTCGAGTTGCTCGATAGTCGGTCTTGGGTAACGCGTCATATTTGGTTTCAAAGAAATTTGTCGATCCTCAGCGCGACTGGTTGATGTCCTGGAACTTCTTGCTCAGAGACTGAGCGTCGGTCGAGGGGCTAGTCAAACTGCGGCAAGTCAGGACTGTACCGCGGATGATTCAGCAACTCCAACTCAGATCGGTCGACTTCCTCTTTATCAATCTGGCGACTGCATTCTTGCGTTGTCTTGAAGCAGGATAAGGTTGCTGCGATGTGAACTTGCGAGACTCGATTGCAGCGGAAAGAACCGAAACTCTGTTCTGGACACACTACACTGGCGGTCTAGGTGATCAAAGATGAAAGTGAAATCCGAACAGATCCTTGAGCCTGTGTAGGCTGATGTTCTCAAAGTCAGTCTGCACACTATGTCCCAATTCGCACACATAAAGCAGCAAACTGCGATAAACGTTTTGTTAAGCGGCCATGATGCGGCAGGTCTTGGAGAATTCAGATACCAGAAAAAAGCTCAGAAATCTGCACAAAGCGGTGTGATTTGTTGCCTGATAGAGGGCAGAAATGTGTCTAGGCTGATGACGCATACCTTCTTCAGTGTTGTTGAGCAGTTTTTGATTATTTTTGATTAATGAATTCGATTTATAGTGCTCTAGTGTCTAGAATTACGAGATTGACCTAACATTTTCTGTAGAAGGTTTTTAAAATTTATCTTGTTTAGTCCCTATCGGATTGGAGATGACTTGGGCTCAGCGTTTGCAATGGGTCTTGTTGGAGGCTCGATCTTTCAGGCATTTTCTGGATATAGGCATGCGGCGAAAGGCCACAAATTGGTACTGTCTTTGTACTGTGAAGGATTTCTTGGAATTTATCACCACACGTTTTCCTTTTTCCTTTCGTGAAAAGCTTTCTCATATCTGTTTGTAATGTCATTACAGCTAGGAATGTTGCGCGAAGTGAGGATGCGAAGCTCCATCACTGGTGTTCAGTTTGCTGCATGGGGAGGAATGTTCAGCACCATCGACTGTTGCTTGGTGGCCATTCGAAAAAAGGTATCAAATGCCACACCCTCTTCGGTCTTCATGTTATTTGCCTTAGGCCGTTTTTACGATATTTATTTATATCTGCAATTTACTAACTTTTGTTTGGCATAGGAGGATCCGTTCAACTCGATTGCTTCTGGAGGTCTGACAGGAGCATTGTTAGCAATTCGAAGTGGACCTAAAGTAATGGCAGGATCTGCTATACTGGATCGGTAATCTTGGCGATGATCGAAGGTGTTGGTTTGATAACAACTCGATGGATGGGCTCAATGGTAGATCCAACTGCACCACCTGTAAGTCTTGTTGTTTTGCAGTTTTCTTTTTAGTTTCTTTGACTCTATCAAAACTCCAGTTGATAATTTTTTACAAACGAAAAAATGGACTATACTTTGGATAGGACAGGTCTTTAATGGAATCTCTACGAATCAAAAACTGTCCATAAGAAGGGGACATAGGTTTTTGTGCAGTAGTGTGAGGTTGTACTGACGACATTTTTTTTAATCGTTTTACAAAAATAATGGTCAGTCCGGTATTTGTTTGAGTCGTACCAAATGAACCACTTGTTTCATTGCTGTTGATCTACTGATTTGTAGTCCTAACGACGAGTTATTTGATTCAAATTTTTTAGCCCGAGGCGTTAGACGATCCTCGAAGTTTGCCGTCTCCTAAGAATCAAGCTGAACCAGGTCTCAACGATAGTCACACAAAAATGCCTTTCGGTTTACCGTCGGCTTTACCTAATATCTCATAATTTCTAGTTTTATTTATTTGTTAGGTGGGAAAGCGTTTAGTTTTTTTCGATACATTTTTAAAAATGTTGCCGTCAAGGAATTCAAAATTTGGCAGGGGTTTTGATTTTGATTTTTTCTGTTGACGATATTGTGTTTTGAGTTGTTTTTGCAGATGAATTCCTTCCCAATAGCGATTGCCAAGTTTTTGACCCTCAAGTAGTGCTGTAGTGAAACATTTTCCTAACAATAACAATCATGAAAGAAAAACAAAGGTTATTAATATCATCTAGTGGATTAATCATTGCTCCAGTGGTCACGAGGTGTTTTATATTAATCTATTGTTGATCTGCGGTATACCCGCTTATTACGTTGGATGTTTTTCAACTTCTCTCGTAAGCATCTTATTACTCTTTCATGCTTCTCGGTGTGGCAGATCATGTCGTTATAATTTGACTTACAACGTCTGTTGAATCGTTTGAACCTACTTGTCCAATGTTCTTTTGTATAGCTCATTCTGACGCGTTAGATGTTTATGTTCTCGAAGCTGTACACTTTGTCCAGTACGTTCTGTCCTTTATCACAGAATTGAAGATTGGTTTATAATTAAACGACAGAAATAAATATTACGGGAAATCTTTGAGGACATCGCTTTAGAGGTTAAATTCCTACTTTTCGAGAGAGGGAAATGCACGGCCAACTATTCTGGCAATTCTTTGACTAACGTGTACTTTTCAGTGATGTATTGATGAATGCCACCCGAAGCATACACGGTGTCATAGGTCGTATAAGCCAGTAAGTCTTGTAGAACGTAGATGTTTTGCCTTGGGCTTTGTCTTATTCTGCCTTTTTTTTATAAATACTTCTGAACTTTAAGGGAGAATATGTTTTAAAACAGTGGTTGCAGGATCCAGAAGTCGAGATATCCTAAGGGATTTTATGAGTTCCTTGCCTGCAGCTATTTAGAAAGCATTTTTGAGCACTCCGAATTAGTTGACGAACATATTATTTGGTTCGACCAAACCCAGTTAGTATCAATTCAAAAGTTCGACTCTCTAGAACCTCGGCATAATTGATTCTCATATGAAAATCGAGGGAGCTTATCTTGATTAGCTGACGCGAGGTTGGTAAATTAGTCCCAGAAATTCGGCTGACCTTTCGGCGACCCGCCTTGTTCAGAGCCTGGGCGTATGTCGTATTCAAAAGTATTTACAAGTATACCACATACGCCCAGGCTCTGAAGAAGGCGGGTCGCCAAAAGGTCAGCCGATTTTCTACGACTAATTTACCAGTTAGAAACGTTTTTCGATTAGAGTTCGCATGGTGTATCATATGACCTCTGAATGGATTCTTTTGCTAACCCAGCTTTAACTGGTTTGAAGGTACCACTTAGATCTAAGAGCTGTGAATCTTTTCCTTTTTCATTGTTTTTCTTACTGTCCACAAGTAACCATCGACTGGTGTCCTCGTCAATTTCAGAAGTCGCTCCGTTTTTACATCGCTTCCCTTGAATAACGGCAAGAAGGATTTTGAGATTGATAAGGATTTTATAGCAGATATTGAGAAGAAGATTCTAGAGAAAAGGCAAATATTAAAGAGGCTCTCTCTATCGCATTTCAAGTTAGTTCAATGTTTTTAACAGTTGGTTCCCATTTAGGATCTGTTTGATGTTTGGTCTTGTACAAGAACGTGTTAGTTTTAGAGCAAGAGAACTAAGCTCGTCTATTGCGAACCTTCGCATCTCGATGAACAGTGCACAGCAAAAGCAGAAGGAAGCGTTGGAGCCTCCAGTTAATGCGGTGACAAATGTACCCTCGTATGTATCCATCGAAGTATGTTACCAAAGTCTTTTTATGATCCTAATTGAAAATAATTGGTATAACTTTACACTTTTGAATGAATTGTTGCCCGACATATTCGCCCACGTTTTTCGATTACTTAATAATCGCTTCTTTTTCATATGAAAAATATTGTGCCGCGCTGATTTTGCTAGCGTCGATAGAATTGAACATGTATTTTCTGAGGCTCAAAGGCCTAATAATTTCCAATTTTTTTCAATGCTCTTTCTTTCGTTTCAATCGTTTTCTATCGTTCCCAAGTACGAGAAGTATGCACTGAGATAAAGTTGCACGGTTCCGCATCGGTATCCAATTTCTTATTACTTCCTGTCAATAGGTGACGGTAATAGGATTGAATGTCGTCTTAATGAAATGTTTAGATTCTTGGTAACGGCACGTGTCATCTACGTGCATGTGTGGCGCTACGCACTCCATTGAAAACATATTTATTTAATTGTCCGGAAGGCACGTCTCGGTTTTTACCGCAGCTTCGAATGAAGTCAGTGAATGTCAATGACATTTTCATTACACGAGGTGAGTGTTTCCATCTATCTAAATTCACATCACTCCTAATATAGAGTTTCTAAGTTTGATACTAATTCATGATCTTATGCGAGTTTCTTTTATCTCGTGGCATTTTTTTCATCCGGAGTATTCGAGACGAATTTCGCTGTCCATCATATCATTTCTTTCATTCCCAAGTCTATAGAAAGAATCAGTGGAAGATTTCAGTGTGCATAGTTGGCCTGTTTTGATTCCTTATCATTCCTTTGGAACTATTGTCAATAGAAATGGTGTGCTTGGTGTGCTTGTCACATTGGTGATGTTAGAGAAATCCACAGCAAAGCATTCAATTGGAGTACCACGGAGTAAAACAACTTTGTGTCTTTTTGGTTCTTGTAATGATAGCAGTTTTGATTTATCAAATTATGATGGATGATGTGAAAAATTTTGGACATCGAACGGGAATCGAACCCGCTCTTGACCTTTCCCTGGAGTTTTGATTTGATTTTTTCCTTTTTATCATTGTGAAGATATTTTATTGAACTAAACAAAAATTTTCAGTACCAAATTTACATACATGGTACATCATTTTTGAATGCGAAAACTAAAGGATGTTACAAAGTCCCCAATTCTCTCGGTAATAGTGACAATTTTTGCAGTACTTAGTCATTAGTGGACTGGAGAAGGACGCAGAAGGGCGTGCAAATTTTCTAACTACGCTATTTTTTGAATTTTTTAACTGTAACTGTAGGAGTAAAAATTTTTTCACTTTTCCTAATGAACAAAGGCGAGACTATTACTGCTAATACTTCTTCACAGTAGCTGATGTCCTTGGCCTTCAGAGCGTGGAAAAGTCAAATTGACACGCATTATATCTAGTGAAACGCTTTCGGGAACCTAACAGATATAATAATATATAAGTGAATGGATGACTGTTGAAGTGCAATAAAGTCGTTCATGGGAATTAATACATGATTAGTTATTTACGTAGTGAATCGCTTCTCTTAAACATCTATAATTTTGTTTTTTATACGTTCTCTGATTGTTAATGGAGAGAAGTCTCTCAGAATCTTACAGAAAATGAGTGTACTTCAGGTCTAAAATTTAATCTGAGGTCTGGTACGAGATCATGCATGATCAAAAGGCACTTTTCCTTTCGGTTTATCTTTAGGTTTTGCTCTTTTTCTTCTTTTTTTTCTTTTTGCTTTCGAAGAATAGTGAATCACTTTTGAACAAAGTTTTGGTCAAAAATCTTCAAAAATTTCAGCATCAGCGCGGCAAAGGTTAATAATGATGACTTATTCTCGAATATCCGTTCCGATACTGTGTTCTAAGATAAGAATTGCGATAGAATAAATAGATAATAGAATCCAGATAGAATGCAGCTTGTCCAGTCGTTTCAGTGTTATCATGTCAAGTCAAGCAAACTCGTCCAGTTTTGGACAAAGATGTTTTTTATGTTTAAAAAAAAGTCCTCACTTTTAAAAAGAGATCCTGAATCTTACGCTGGCGCTAGAGCTACAAAGGCATCGGGGAACACTATCATATTTTGGTTTAGTAAATTTCGTTTGTTCAATTCCTTTTTTCCTGCCAGGAGTACAAGTGTCTACAAAAAATTCGAGAAATACGTTTGGGGAGGGGGGAATTAGAAGAAGCGAATTTTTTTCTTCATTGAATAAGAAGTGGTATCTTGTCAGGAAGCATCCATATATACCGATGTTTTGTTTAATTATTAGTGTTCAATAGCGTAAGATATGTTAGACGGAAGCGGCTAAGGATTTCCGCACCAAATGCTTTGTGTACAGTGGATTTAAGCATTATGTGGTAATGTTGGCAGGCTGAATTTTCTTCGTTCTCGTTTGCATCGGAATCAGTCTGTTTTGTAGTGGTTCTATCAAATTAATGGCTGATGTAGAATTCAGGTCTTTTAGAGAGCTGCGTTGAGCCTAACGGAAATGTTATCATTTCAACATTAATTATTCTCAATTATATGAGTAGTTACAGAGTAAGTCATGCCGAAGAACTGTGTCCAACAGCAGTACTTCTTTTATTCTAAGAATTTTGTTCAGCAATCCTCAAATGGTCAACAAAGCTCACAAAACTGTTTCCACCTTTACTTGAACTTTCCGCACCGATCTTTCAGCTATATGTTATTTGCTAGGGGCTCTTTGAGCTTAAATATTTACGGCAACTAACCATCCCGTGTCTTGCTTCTGTTATCTTTCACATGCGTACGCGTTTTTGTGTTCAGGAGGAAACAACCGCGATGACGTGTAAAGGACATGTTGTCGTGGTCTCAATTCCATTATGTTAAACGTAGCTCACCATCTGAGCAGCTCTCAATAGTGACAGCGTTATCCGTTTTCTAAAGTTTTGTCTAAACTGTGACCGCAGTCGTTATTTCCATTGACGCTCAAAAGGAGCCTGTTCCTACATCTAGATGGTGAGGTGATAGACTTAGAGAAAAAGTAGTAAATTTGTTAGGAGCGGTATTTCTTCCATCATTTGTCCATTTGTCGTTAGCCCTTCGGAGACGGCAGATGATCGATCGCACAGGCGCAACTCTCGAGATTCACGCGATTTTTATTATTCAATTAAGGGTTTTCTCCGTTTGGAACGAAAAATCTTAGGTTTCTCGTGTTACTCTAATACTCCATGATTTTCTCTGCATGAAAGATGTTTTTCGTGCATACATAAATTTTCTGTACGATAAAAACTTTAAATGTGAAATGTAATCTTCTTTTCGCTCTTACAGCATTTTATCATAACCTTTCAAAAAGGCATTTACAGCAATCGAGATCACCGAGATTTGCGTTATCGATTGACTAGCAAAAATTTAGCGAAAAGCCACATACAAGCTTCAGTCGAGCAATTAAAGCAAGCTGAGTGTGAAACATAATTTATTTTTCTCTGCTAAATCGAAATAGAACGACATTTTCAAAAATCAAACATATTGTTGAGATTTCAGAGATTAAATCTTGCGAATGATTACCATTTGTCTAAGACAAAAGTTTTGTCTAGCAAGAAAGGCTTCCAAAACAGTCATGTATTTCATGTGGTACCCGTCGTCCTCTAAAGGTTTAGATATTAGGATAGGTTGATTAAGGAATGTTTTCCCTAACAAAATCGCCCGCTTGTGATTCTTCAATATCAATTCCTCGTGTCTTTCTTACTTGTCAATTATGTTTCGTTTCAGCTACTTGGAATAAATATTGCTGGAATATCATCTATCATGATGTCAAAAGGAATCCAATTGTTTGCCAACGCGAATACATGGTGCGATGAATATAAAGCATTGTCTTGGAGTGCATTCGACCAGTTTCAAGATTCGGATTACGGATCGATAAAATATCCTTCACAAGTTAGTTTAAGTAAAATGTACATCTATTCTCCTGGCGTTAAGATCTTTCTTCAAGAGAAAGGATTTTTTTGAGGTCGAGGAAAGACCATATACCATGGAGAGTTACGAGGATGCAGCTTTATATATCACCTACCTGCCTCTCAGTGCGCCTCTACGAGATGTCGGTATCCTTGCGATTCTTCATTTATTGTCAATTTGATTTTCTATTCTTAGGGCGCTATATCTGCGCAGACTACGAGAGATTCTTTGAATGTAGCCTATCTTATCGAGTTGAAACCTCCGCCGAGACGAATTGATCCGCTAAAATTGATAGCGCACAAAGAAAGTTTCAAATTTTGTCACTCTCATGGAATTCTCCAATAAGGGTTATTTGCGAGTTAGCACTGTTTTTAGGTTCCAAAGGCCCTCTCATAGGAAAACTCAAGAGTGGTGACACTGTTCAGCTACCAGATGGCCGAACAATCCGACCTGAAGATGTGTTTTCAAATAAGACACCAGCGGTTCATTATTCGATAACAATTTCACAATTCCGTAGATATCAACAGTTGTAAATACACAGTTTATGATTATCTTACTTTAGGAAGAAAAATCTCGAGCTCTGATATTTGAAGTGTTCTGGAGAGGCACATATAAAGCAATTAGCGAGAATTCTGTACTGCAGGTAAGTATTATAGTGTGATATCCTCATCTCATTCTAATATGCGCAATTTCTTTAGATTTTTTGAACGGTGCCAAGAAAATCGAACTATGTCGTTCACCTGAGTGAAGAAAATTTATCAGTTTACCTCTCTACAGGGATTTTGTGGACTCACTAGGAAGTTCTTCCTGTCATATTGTCGTCAATGCGTCTTGCCCAGAAGTACCCGGGATTGAGAGTATCTTCAGGTAATCTTTGATTTTCTTCATAGTTTGGAAAACGTTTCGTTAATGGAAGTAAGTCATCAAAGACAACTTCAGTGTTTAGAAACATCGTATCCTCAACCATATTTGCCCAGATTTGTTTCCACAGTTATATCCACAGGGCTGGACTGGATTAGTGTCGCAAGGAAGTGATCTTGCGGTGCAGGGACGGACTATATCTCAAAGCAGCACCTTTG